>JAMJFZ010000558.1:4125000-4495000 GCA_026225945.1 Cricetomys ansorgei
TGTCTCTATTTCCTCCGTGCTTTATCTGCCTGCTTTTTTCTTCTGAACTCGTTTTATAGCAGAAGGTTCACAGTAGCAGTTGACACATAAGAACTTCTGAATAGCTTTTCCTATGCTATAAGGACACTGACTGTCAATGTTTTCAGAGATGCGGTCATCACGTGGCTTAGATATAAGTCAAGGAGCTAAAAACAACAGTTCCAGGTTATAGGAGAACGTCACCCGTTTCGATTTCTGGGTCGATGTCAAAGGTATCGTTCCCAGGACAGATGGTCCCTCGCTTGTAGAAGTGCTGGCAGACCGCCATAGCCGACTGCTTGGTCCCCTTGTTCTCGTAAGCATGGTTGCCAACAGAGATGTTCCGAAGCTGCAAGTACTTCATCCAAAGAGAGAGAGGGGAATGAGACACCAATCGGGGCAAAGGTGAAGCCATGATAACTCTCCTGGCCATGTCTTGAATGGGCAGGTTCCCATCTCCCCCTCGGGGTACAGACATTCAGGAAACACACACTGGAATGCCGTGTCTGAGTGAGAGGCTCTAAGAAAGAGCAGCAGAGACCAGAATGGACAGTTGCTGAGTCCAGAAAAACCCCATAGAAGCCTTTCCACTCAAATGCCTTGTACAATCTACCCAGGAACTCTCCAGCTCAATTGCCTCTGACTCACAGCCTCGCCCCACACTCCTGTCCCAGAGTCTTCTGACTTGGTTAGAGCCTCTCGCTCAGATGAAGCATCCCATGTCATTGACTGGTAAGAACAAAACTGAAGATCCTTAACCACGCACTGCAGCTACCGAGCTAAAGCACTCACACACGGCTCGTCTGTGGTCCTTCTGTGTCCTCAGACGCCAACACATACAATAAGGATTTTGAACCGATTCACAAACGTTTTGTGTCTCTCTGATACTTCTGTATTCGTGGAGTAATTGCTTCAAATGCTATGCTGTCGCGCACTGACAGAGACTTAGATGCATGGGTGGACATCGACAGAACGTGTGTCTCTCTGTTGCATGAGCAGTATCACGCAATAAGAGCTGTGATTTTGGGTGGATCCTTTAGAAAGCAATGCAGAGGGGTCGGGCCACTGAGTGGAGGATGAAAGGGCCAAATGCAGGAATTAACACGCTGTGTTTGAGCTGTTAGACCAAAGAGTTCCAATGTAACAGGGCTAGAGTGGCTGTGTGGGCCTTTTGCGCCTCTGTATCTCTTCCATCATGGGAGGACACAGCAAGAAGACACAAGATCTGAGCCTGTAGACACCATGATCTTAGCCTCTCAAGCCTTCAGAACTGCGAGAAAAAAAGGATTCTTTGACTTATTATCCTGATAGGTGTTTTCCTATAGTAGCAGAAAGAAATGTGACACGGTAAGGACTCTTCACAGACAGAGCGTGGAGATCTTACGGGCAGAGTGGCTTCAGTGCCACACACAGCATCTTGAACACTGGCTTTAGTCCTAGTTACAATGGTAAAGATGCTTCATAGAGAATGCGTTGGACCTTCAGTCAGGCATAGTGACTGCTTTTCAGAGGTAGAGGCAGGAGGATGGAGATCAGTGCCAGCCTTTGCTACAAAGTGAGTTTGAAGTCACCTTGGGTTATATACAGTGCCTTTTTGTTTCTCAAAACAACAAAATTTAAGAGCTGTTTACCCCTTGTCTCTCATACCCCATAAGAAACACAAGTCTGGCACAGTCCTTTACACACACTCAATACATTTAAAAGTTAAATCTATGGCTGAGAGATGGCTCAGTGTGCAAAGCACTTATCACAAAATCATGAGGACCTGAGTTCAAACCCCCAAACCCACATGAAACTAGGCACAGTAGCACTCATCTGTAACCCCAATGTTCCTATAGTGAGATGGGGGAAAAAAAGGTAATCCCCAAGAAGCTTGCAAGCCAGCTAGGCTAGTGTATGCAATGATGAACAAAAGACTCTGATCTCAACAAGGTAGAAGTCGAGAACTCACTACCAAGATTGTCCTCTGATCTTCACACAAATGCCATATCATGCACCTGCATGCACACACGCGCACACACACACATACACACACACACATACACATACACACATACATACATGCACACACACATACACATATACACATGCATACACACACATACATGCACACACACATACACACACATGCACATACACACACACATACACACATACGCATGCAAACACCCACATATACACATGCATACACACACTCTCACACACACAATACACTCACACACACACGTGCACACGTGCACACACACACTCTCACACTCACACATTCATACACATGCATACATACACATACACACACATGCTTTCACACTCATTCACACACGCACACACACACATGCACACACACACTCTCACATACACACACATACACATGCATGCACACACATACACACATACATATCCACACACACGCTCTCTCACACACACACACACACACACACCATTTTTTTAAGTCTCTAAACTTATCTTTATCATGGAGCTATTTGCTGTTTTTCTCTCTGAATGTTATAGGACGTGATTCTCCGGGAGCCTTGGCTCAATGAAGATGTGTTTCATCCTAGCAGCTGGAGGTCTCTGTCTGAATAGGTTGCCTCTAGGAAATGAAGACTCATAATTGCTCGGGGGCAACTGAAGAAGGGATTCAGTGACTCTGAAATGTGATCCGTAACGAACCTGAGTTAAAAATACTGCCCTCGATAGCACTTTTAATTATCCTTCAAAAGAAATGACTGGGGACCTTAGAAAGTACTAATTACAGCAAGAGTAGCCCAGAATGAAAACACGACTCCACTGTAGGACAGACAAGCCTGCTGTTTGTCAGAGAGCTAGTCAGCATCTCAGTAGCGCACGCAAGCCTGAGTGAGCTAGGAGGCCTGGGTTGTTACACAAACTGCAAGATCAGCATCCTCATTATTCGTTATAGGTCTCTAAAAGTACAAGTCTTGAGACGCAGTGACTACCTATCTCAAGCATAAGTATAATGTTAGTCAATTTCAAATACTGAAGCTCTCACGTCAAGTCCTACCGCTGATTCTTTTAATTAAATCATTGGAATTCAACTTTTCTGCTGGGAGGGAAAAAAAGCTTTTATCAATCCCTACTTATATTAAAAGTTTGTTAGCAATATTTTTAATGAGTTTTTAAAGATTTATCTTATTTTTACTTATGTAGTGTGTGTGCGCGCATGTGTGTGTGTGTGTGTGTGTGTGTGTGTGTGTGTGTGTTTGGAGAAGGAGGCTGCCCAAAGAGACATTAGATTCCTTTGAAGCTGGAGTTATAAGCCGATACGGATGCTGGGAAGCAAACTCAGGTCCTCTGGAAAAGCAAGAATTGCTCGTAATTGCTGAGCCATCTCTCCAGCCCTTAAACTATGTTTAAATAGTTTATTACTAAGTCATCCAAGCAAGACTGTTCAATACTCTAGTATTGGTTTCTATATAATCTGTGGCTATCATTTCTCCAGTCTGCTCTTTCTCTCAAATAAAGAATGTACACACTATCCGGATATTGTCTGTCTGTTTGGTTTTTTGTTTGTTTTTCAAGACAGAGTTTCTTTGTTGTAACTCTGGCTGTCCTGGAGCTCACTCTGTAGACCAGGTTGGCCTCGAACTCACAGAGATCTGCCTGCCTCTGCCTCCCCAGTGCTGTGATTAGAGGCATGCGCCACCATCACCCAGCTGGGTATCTTATTATTAGAACATTTGCCTAGCATGTGAAAGTTCCTGAGTTCAATCCCTAATACCTAAGCCAAACAAACAAAATGAATGACACATGCACAAAATTGATTTACCTGGTTCACTGCAAAGACGATCTGATCATACACATCATGTTGAGTGTACACTGCATATGTGTCATCCATTCGATCCATGTATCCTTTTAAGAAGAGGTGTTTGAAGGCTATGGTGTTCTCTTCCTTGAAAGCTACTACCATCTGGTTACTTAGTCCAAACAGAACCAGCTTAAAGACAAAAGAGACAGCATGAGGATGAAAACTCTGAACCGAGGGAAATAGAGGCACATGGTTCAGGGGCTTGACTGGCAAGAATTTGCAATGAATTTGGCAGAGTATCAAGAAGGATCACGGCTTTTTGGCTGGGTATGGCTCAGTGGATGACAGCACTTTCCTCACAGGTATGAGGATCTGCGTTTGAATCCCCAGAGCCAAAGAAAAGCCAGATGAGCCAGCAATCCAGAACTCCTATGGGGATATGGGAGGTGGAGATAGGAAAGTATCTGGAAACTCATGGGCCAGGTAGCCTGGTGTGCGCAGTGGAAAACAACGGACCCTGTTGGAAGGTGAGGTCATGGGCTCTGATCTCCACATATATAACATGGCAAGTATGCACTCACATTCATATGCACAGATATGCATACACACACATCGCACACACACCACATACACAAAGAGGACACACAGAGAGAAAGACACACACACACACACACACACACACACTCACACACACATACACGGTGGGGGGCCGGGGGGGATGCTTACAGTTACTGGATAATAAACTGTAAGAAAGTCTAAGTCTTATGAACAAATCTCATTACCTAAGTTGTGCCAATCTGGCCCCAAATAAAAACCATGTTTTAAACTCTACGTTAGAGTACACTAAAATAATATGGCATTAATATTCAGGCAGAATTGTGCACAGAATTTTACAGGAATCTCAATTATTCAGATTTGAAGAAAGTTGTTTCCATGTGCAGCTGTCAATCAGACCCAAAATCTTCCTGCCTCCAAGTTTCTGGTCTTCTTTTTCCTCCCAAACAACTTGAGTATCTCCTCTTTCTCTCTCCCCTTCCTTCCTTGCCTTTCTCCCTTATATTCTCCCTCTCTCCCTCTCCCTCTCTCTCTCTCTCTCTCTCCTTCTTCCTCTTTCCTCCTCCCCTCCCTCCACACTTTTAGCCCAAACTGTAAATAAACCCATTTCCTTTACTGACTCCTGTCTCCCATTTGTCTGTAATGCCAAGCGACATGAGCCGGGTTCTATTGATGGTGACAGACAGAGGCAGTGGTGGCTGAGAGACCTGCTGGGCGCCACAGACTGAGCCAGCCAGTCAGGAGACAGGACCTCTGGGAGGCGCTTAGAGCTGCACATGTCTTCCTTCCTTCCGCTGCAGAAGAGAAAAACCTCCCAGTTACAGAGACTCCTCTGCCCTAGAAAGAGACCGACCGGTCATCTGTCTCCAAGTCACCCCCATTTCCCAATGACAAGGTTGCCTGTCGGTGATGTGTCTGAGTGCTCAGGTCCAGACTAAGGAAAGATTAAGAATCAGATATTGGGGCTGGAGAGACGGCTCAATGACTAAGAGCACTTCCCTCTCTGAAAAGGACCAGACTTCCATTGTGCTCACAATGCCCCATAATTCTAGCCCCAGGAGATCCGGTACCTTCTACTGGCTTCTGTGGACATCACACATAAGATACTCATGTGAATGCGTGAACACGTGCACACACAATCAATCAATGAATTAAAATTTAAAGGAATGTTTTTCTTTAAAAGATTTTTTGAGAATGAGACCGAGAGACAAAGACAGAGAGCTAGGTATGGAGCTCCTGCTATAATCCTAGACTCAGGAAGCTAAGACAACAGGATGACCCTGGGTTTGAAGCCAGTCAAGCCTCCATGGTGCATTCTGAACTAGCCTGGACAGTAGATTGAGACCCAATCTCAAAAACCAAAAACAAATACAAAAACAAACCGACAAAAAACAACCCTAGTTCCTTTCGAAACACCTAACACCTTTGTGTGTCTCTCACCAAAAGGCTTAAACCATGTTCCTCTTGACCACTTAAATCATGTTCCTCTTGACCACTCTAGTAACTATTAGAAGGTCAGGTGAATTATCTAAAAAGATTAGGGAGCAATGTGAGTCTGAGGGTGTGCAAATCTAAGAATGAGCATCTCGGCTCCATGCTGCCGTTTCCTGTATCCCACAGGATACGCACGCGCTAAGCCTCATCTCTCTGTCTGTGAGACAGAGATACACCACTCGGGTCCAGTTTGTTTTAAGATCTGAAATGAGCACACCTGTAAAATACTGAGCTTGGCACACAGCAACCACCCAAATGTACCTATAATTGTTCTAAGTAAATAGCATTCCTATCCAAGCCGATACAGGCTTTCCCGTATAAATGACACACGAAAGCTTCTCGGTGCTGTGACATGCTGCATTATCACCTGGAAATTAAACTTCTCAAGTCCAGTTGCCAAGTAGCATCCTGAGAACCGAGCTGTTTCCGTGGCAATAAAGAGAAAATGAGCCTGCCGCTGAGGTCTCCGTGCAGCCACTTATGAGCAGTGTGGCATTTAAAAACCATAAGCGTCAGTTTTCTATCTGCGAGATGAGAAAGGCTGGGATTTCCCCAACAGAAGCGTGGTTAGACTGACATGAAATGATCCACTACGAAGGACTGGTCACCCAAGCCTAGAAATCTAAATAAGAATTCCACCAACTTCAAATTATTCTAGAAAATGCTTTGGTCTACCAATCATAAATACTTGTTTTCAATAAGCAATTAAGATTAGCAATTTCAACATAAAAAAAATAGGAGAAAAAAAGAACTCTCCAATAGCAGTTGTTCACCAGGAACAGAAAATAAAATACAAATCTAAACTTCGCCTTCATTTTTGCTCTTCTGCTTTTAACAAGAGATACTTCCTCTTGCCAGCAGGAAAGCCCACTGTCTTAACATTTGTGTAGTGGGTGGGTGTGGGTGTGTGTGCATATGCATGTACATGCACGTGTGTATGGCTGACAGGGGAAAACCAGCAGGAGTCGGTTCTCATCTTCCACCATGTGGCTCCAGGAATCAGATGGGAGCTGTCAGGCTTGGTGGCACCTTTACCAATGGAGCCAGCCCCCAAAACACATGTTAATAATAAACCACACCAGCAATTATCATAAAACATGATTCAGAAAGAAAGAGCGAGAGAAAGAAAGAAGGAAAGAGGGAAGGAGGGAGGGAGGGAGGGAGGAGTCTATGGAAAATAAATTGAAATTTTCTCTTCTAACAAAAATGAAGGCACGTATTTCCCAGGCAGATCAAATCCCCTTATGTCAACTCCATCTACTCCTGCGACACCGCTCTCATGATTCAGAGCTGTAAGAGATTGCCTGCAGCAGAAATCCACGCAGTGTGTAGAGAAAGAAATGCCCAGAATATTAGGAATAAAAGAAAGACCTCATGTAGGGAATCAGCTAATATCTGTGGAAGAGTTACATACCTCTCAAGAATGTCTTCATTCGATTGTTAAAAATGTTTATTCTTGAAAACTATTATGGTACTAAAATTAGTTATGAAAAAAACGAGAAACAGCCTGTGTCAGGGTGCATGCCTTGAATACCAGCACTGGGGATGCAGAGGCAGGTAGATCTCTGTGAGTTCAAGGCCAATCTGGTCTCCACAGGGAGTTACAGGCCAATCCGGGCTAAACAGAGAGCCGGTCTCAAATTTAAAAAAAATAAAATAAAATAAAAAAATGCTAGGTTTTAATCCCAGCAGGCAGATCTCTATGAATTCGATGCCAGCCTGGTCTACAACGTGAGTTCCAGGATAGCCAGAGTTACAACAGAGAAACCCTGTCTCGAAAAAACAAAAAAGAAAAAGCTGAAGACTTTCACAAATGTTACTGTATCTTTCTTATTTCTTGTTTGTCTTTATGCATGCCGTTAACGTTGTTTCGTAAACAAGTTTGTTCTTCTCTGCTACGCACAAGGCTACCACCCAACTGTGTTGGAGGATACTAACCTGGATAGTCACCATTGCGATTTTCAGAATTTGTATGGCAAGTTTCCACGGCTTCCTACCCCGAGCCCAGAACTTCTCACAAGGATTCATAAAGAAGAATTTGAGTTTCCGCCTCATCTGGTCTTCTAAGAGAAGCTCCTCAGACGGAGATGAGCTCTGGTTGAAAGTACCATGATTTTCATCCTGGTGAGAGCTTTGGCTGCTGATAACCACCTCTGGATTCGACATCTCTATGGAGAGAAGCACATGTTTCCACTCAGTGAGGGAAGGCACAAGCCCATGGTGTTTGGTCGTACAGGAAGCCAGGACAAAGGGTCATTGTGAGTGAAGCAGAACAGGAAGGCAGGGAAAGGGGGGTACATGAGAAGGGAATGGGGCTCCTCACTCTGTGTCTCCTTGAAGCCTCTTAGCAGCTGAGAATCAAATCCTCTAGCACAATTACCATTTGTTTAGGGCTGTCCCCCTTCCCAACTCTGAACCTGCAGCTTTCTAGAACTCTTATTAGAAAACCCTCTTATCAGGAAAAGGACATGTTATAAGCCCCTTGCACAACCCCAGTGGCTGCTGGTTTTACTTCATTAGATGGTGATTCCATCCAAGATGCCTCTAGAGCCATCTGTCACCCCACTTACCAAAAAGCAAAAAGAAAAGAAGTTTCTTAGCCGCGATTCTAGATGTGACTTGAAAAGTCTCAGAATGGCACATGAGACTAATACTAATGCTCTCTTGAGAAGCTTGTGCCCACACACAAGGATGTCTTACTTTTCCTTCTGAGGCCTCTCTTTCTCTTTTAACGCTCATGCTCAAAAACTGTATTAAAATATCGTTAATAAACTCCAACTCTGCTTCATGTTGGCTAGTCCTGAAATTCCTTTCTGTATCGAAGCCAAGGATCCAGTTTTAGCCAAATGGAAGATGAAGGGAACTTCTAAGGGCTGATTCAGGTGATGGTGGTAGAGCTGAGCCTCCTCGGACTCTGTTAGAACGTCCAAGAAAGCCTGCATGGCTACCCTGGTATCCACAGCAGTGACGAGAACAGGGGATATCAACCACTTAAGTGAATTCTCAAGGACTGCTCTTATTAGTAAAAGGTTACATGCTTACATGTACACCTATATACGGTATGTGTGGGCTCCCTGGCTCATTGGGTTACAGCAAAGATCAGGGACTGAAAGGCTGAATAAGGATTCAGAGAGTAAATGGACCCTGAAATCATGTGCAGATTTTCATGTGGATATGGTCATTCCTTTTCCTGTCTGGAAAGAAACAAAAACTTCCATACAATCATTAATCAATAAATAGGTTCTGTACACAGCCAAGAGCCAGCTTGGCATATGATACTTCTATGACTTGAGCCTTGGTCCTGAAAAATGATAATAATATCTACCCTGGATATTAAACATAACATTAAACATAAAATGCAAATAAGGACTTTCCATAGAATGTACTTCACTTACCAGCTACCCCCATCTGTCAGGGAAGCTCTCTGAGCAAGAGAGCTAGGGTTGGTGTGAACCCTGGAGCTGAGCTCTGCTACACAGGGCAAGGCAGACCCTCAACTGCAGCCCAATTCCCAAATGGCCCATCACTTGACCTTGCTTATACTTACCCAGCGCATTTTACCCTTTGAAGCATGTGTACCTATTCCTTTCACCTTTCCTGAATTGTAAAGAGTTTTTTTTTTTTTTCAGACTGAAGAAGAAATCTCTCCAGAGTCTGTGAGTTTTCCCTCAGACTAGCACTGATACTCTGAAAACCCATTCCAACAAAATACCCCACACTCGCCAAGAAAGGACAGTCCTCCCCTGTAGAACGGAAAGCCCATCTGGGTTTAATGTTCTCATAATAACTTGTACTAGACTACGAAGGGAGAAGGATTTAACCTGCGTTTATACAACATCTGATAAGTCGTGCCTGCTGCTCTCCAAGTCTACAATGATGCGTTTGATATGGATTACAGCACTCTCAGCAAAACCAACATTCCTGAAATGTAGATTTGGGCTCTAAAAATCAGCCATGGGGAACCGTCTAAACTCCTGATTAATGAAAAGATTAATAAAGCCACTGCTGAGTGAAGAAGATGATGCACAAAATATAAGGCTATGTAAAAAATGCAGCCAGTGGCCTTCCAGAGAAAATCATGACGTCACGCGTTCAAGTGTGGCTTTGTCCCGGGGTCACGGTGCATCGCAAAGCACGGGTATGTATAGTGATCCTTGGGTAAGGGCATAAAGGGGAGAAAAGCCATCGAGTCTGAGGGTTTTCACTCGAGATTATCTTACCTCTTCTTCACAAGAGTAGATTCTGAAGGGCCGGAGTTGCAGCTGAGTAACAGCACGCTTGTCTCACGTGAACAACGCCGTGGGCTCTATCCCCAGCATGGCAAAATTAAGTAACAGTGGGATCTTTCAGGCTGCCTCTGAAGAGACTGTCTGTGGGCTTTTGTTGGTTTTCATCAACTTGACAGAACCTAGATATACCTGGGAGGCCAGATTCATACTGGAGAACCAGCTCTATAGGATTGTGGGCAAGTCTGCCGGGCTTTTTCTTGACTGATACTAAAGTGGGCAGGCTCAGCCTGCTGGGGGTGGAGCCATCCTGGGTAAAGCCATCCTGGGTGTTACAGAAGAGCAAGCTGAGCAAGCCGTAAGGGGCAAGCCAGCAGGCAGAATTTCCAGGGCTTGTGCTTCAGTTCCTGCCCTGGGCCCCTGCCCTGGCCCCTCCCCTGGTCTCTGCCCCCACCCCTGACCTGGCCCCTGCCATGACTTGCCTCAGTGATGGACTGTGACCCGAGAGTTACAAGCTGAAATAAACCCTTTCTGCCCACAGTTGCTTATGGTCTTGGTGTTTCTCACAGCAATAGAAACTCTGGACAGACTGAAAACAATTTTCTCTTGATTGCTTCGTATGAATAACTACAATAACGAATTTGTTGATAGTAAAGCCTGTTTGTGAACTACTAATTTGAAGCCCCATCAAACCCTTTTCCACTGTGATACACAGAAAATTAAACTTTAAACATGCTAGCCATACACCATGTAACAGTAACCTACAGAACAAAACAGCCAGCCTCCATTAATTTATTCAAAACTCTGTTCAACTTGTTCCAGGAGCCTGGCTTTCACGGAGGCTGCTTGCTAAACTTGCAAACCTTGGGGAGCCGCACTGGCTGACCAGGTATAGACAACTGTTCCTCTTCTGATGTCAAGGCCTGCGCAGGGGTCAACAGGGGTCCATCTCAGGGTCCGGGCACTGGCGCTAGACTGGCACACAGACTTACTTATTCACTGCAGCCAGAAGCTAAACTGGGTTGAGCTGCAGACAAGCAGCGCTGGGGAGGGGATGTGTAAGAGAAACTACCGCAACCTACTTCATCAGCGTTGTTGCCTCTCACCAGACAGAGGAAGCCCTTCCTTTCTTCCCTCCCTCCCCATTCTACAATTTGACAAGTCTTTGACTCCAGGCAACTCCCTCAGCCCACAACTTGGAGCCTCAGTTTTCTCTCCTGCAAAGTGAGGATTGTACTATTCTCCTGCCTGTCCTTCCTCTTTTTCCAAGCCCTAGGAGTGCCTTTGTGGTGCCCTGAGAAAGTGAGGTCAGACCTGAGGCCATCACACCCTGAGATCTTCGGGCTTCTGGAGCCTGCTGGAGTCTGAGTATCGCAGAGACCCTGCCTTTGCCCCCATTTCCACCCCTGGCCACAGGTGTTTAACAAAGGAAGGGCCCGAGTTAAGATCAGGCAGGAGCCACTCCAGGGGTGGTCTCTGAGAGCCTTGTGGGCGCACAGTTGGCCTTGGGCGGGGGTGGGGGGGGTGGGGGGGGCTGGAGTGGCATCGGTACCGCGTTCTTGCCTCCCACTTCCTGGGGAAACATAGCTGGCATCGACAGGCAGGACTCGGAGATGACACCGAGAGGGAGCTACCACCTAGCATGCGCCCTACTGACCTGTGGCCCGCAGCGGAGCCCCAGTTGTGCCAAACCGGTGCATCTCGCATTCCACGCCCCTCTGTGTGCCCTGCATGGTGTCCTGGGCCCCTACCCTCCTGCTTTGTGTCACCGACGGCTGGAGACACCGGGCTCTCTCCCTGAGCACCGCAGGCAAGGTTCCCACGACACCTGACGCCCCGGGGCGGCGCCGGCCAGGCTCACCTGCAGCTCGAGGCGCTCCGAGGGGGGCACCGGCGGGAACTGCGGGGACCCGCGGCCAGGCGTCAGGTCCTGCCAGCCGCGGAGGCACGCTGCATGTCAGCGCAGGGTCACCCTCCGCCCCGAGCCCGGCAGGAGCCTGCCATCGAAGCCTCGTGATCATCCTCCCCCAGGCTCGGGTTCCCCGCCACGCCCTCTGTGGGGCGGCCTTCCTCCCAGGCAGGTGCGGAGGGGAGGCCGTCTGAAGGAGTGCGGCTGGGGCCCAGTGCTCTCTCTCCCACACCTCCAGCAGCTCATCCGCTGCGCTCCCACCGGCCTTCTCTGTGAGCTGGAAAGCGGCTGAGAAGGTGGCCCGCCTGGGACGGTCCCAAGAGGTGTGGGGTACCCAGCGAGGCTCGCCCACTAGCGTGAGCCTGGCTCCCGGGCTGCCGTGCCAGCCTTTGCAGACAGGTGAACTCGGAACACTTGAAGCTTCCATCCTGAGCCTTGGACCATCAGTCAAAGATGGGAAATGAAGGGCTGTGGACTCTCCCAGGACTGGGGCACAGGGACTGAAAGAGCCCTAGGGAGCCCTGAGGAGTCATATGAATATAAATACCTCAGGCATGAGGGGAGGCGGGGGGGGGGGGGGGGGGGGGGGGGGGGGGGGCGCTTAGTCAGAAAAGCACTTGCCTTGCAAGCTTGAGGAACTGAGTCAATCCCCAGATCCTCTTGGCACCCGCAATCTCAGTCCTGGAGGAGGTCAGGGACAGGAGGCTCCCTGAGTTCATTGGTCAGCCTGTCTATTCTGTGAGCTCTGGGCCAATGAGAGACCCCCCCACCTCACGAGATTCCTGGGTATGACACAAAGTAGGTAGTCCGTTGGCCCCCCACAGGATCGCACACGCACCAGTACGGCCATACATAAGTATGTCTTCACATATGCATTTTTCAAAACTGCTGGGCTGGAGAGATGGCTCAGCCATTAGGAGCACTTGTTGCTATAGCAGAGGACCCAGTTTGGTGCCCAGCACCCACATGGGGGCTTACAACCATTTGTAGCTCCAGTTCCGGGGTACCAAGTGCACTCTTCTGGCTTCTACACCGCGTAGACACTTGAGGTGCACATACAAACACGCAGTAAAAACACATATACACATAAAATGAAAACAAACCTTTAAAGCGAAAGCTTGGGGAAAGACTTTAAACTATAACCTTTTCTTCCTGAATTCCTTTGAAATATTTAACCTTGGGTCTACAACTTATCAAAGATAGCAGGAACTTCGGCTAATTTTAATTACAATCACTTGAGAGCTGCTTATTTATTTTTATTATCTTGGGACATGACTAAATTGAAAAATAAGTAGGTCTTCCTAACAGAGTGTTCCAAAAAAACTATATCTATTTTGCAAACCATTTTTTTTTCAACTCCTAGATCAGTTGCGCGGACAATTTATAAATGGAATTTTTTTTTTTTTTGGTGTGTGGGGGGAAGACAATTGTTTTGGGTTTTGTTTTGCAACGGAGTGACAAAGGTCATGCTGTTTATTAACCTGAATCCCAAGTGTAATAGAGAAGCTAGGTACTCAGAGGCTATAACTGGTGCACTCTATTCTCAAGTGAATTTGGAAGTGTAATTTAGTCTTTAATGCCCTTGTGCCTCTGCACAGTTAAACCCTGTCTTCTTACTCACTGTAGCTGAAGTTATCATTAGAGCAAGAATTTGAAATGCACAGTTGTTCAGAAACAATCTGAGTTTTGGAGAGGTTTACAGGAACAAGCGGCAGCCCTCCTCAGCCCCAGTGCAGCTGAGCTACGTCCACTCATGAACAAGAGAAGCTTAGGCTTTAGAGTCAGTTCAGTCAAGGCCCAAATTCCCTTCTTTGTAACTTACTGACATGATTGTAAGAAATCATTTATGCTCTTCTTCTCTGCCCTTCCACGTCCAATCTGTCTAATGAGAGGAATGGGGACCATTACTATGAAACACGTAACGCATTCATATTTTATATGCTTACAGGTGTTCACTTTTTTTTTTTTTTTTGGCCAAAGTTAAGGGAAAAAATCAACTCTGTTCATGAAATGCAAAGACTTGATACTGCTCAGATGTCAGTTTTTGCTCAGTTCATTTATAGGTTGGCTCCAATCCTAGTGAGAATTCCAACAAGCAAGTGTTTTGTTTTATAACTTGACAAACTGATTCTAAAACTCATATGTAAAAGCAGAGAACCTAGAGTAACGGCACAGTTTTGATAATAACAAAACTGGAGTCTTTGCCAAACCTAATAATAAGACTCTTTAAAGCTGTCTGAGCAAAACAGATGCATAATATACAAGAGCAGTATTTCTAAACCCTGGAGCAGGGTCCAGAGACAGATTCTTATGCATACATACATCTCAGTGATGATTTTTAACAGAACTGTCAAAATAGTATAAAGGGGGAAACTAACTTCAACCATCAGCATAGTGATGTTATTGGCTCAGGAGAAAATACTGACAGGTCTGAAGACATGGCTCATTGCTAAGAGAGCTGATCTGGCAGAGGACCTGGGTCCAGTTCTCAGCACCGAGATAACAGCCCCCAATCAACTCCAGCACCAGAGGATCCGACGCCCTCTACGGGCCCTCCAGTCACCTGTTATAACACATGTTGTACACATGAACTCTTGTGGGCACACACACATAAATAAAAAAACAAATCTTTACAGACAGTCGGGACACACTGACATGAAGCCAAAAGAAAGACAACGTTGGCATCCGAGTCAAACATTTGTGTAGGCATTTCTGGAAAGCGGGCAGGAGTAGGAAGAAGAACCAGTTAAGACCCCGATGGTCTTGCTTTTAACCTTTGCCATGTTATAAGTATGTGTTCGTGGTCCTGCTGGTACATCGTCCTCAAATAAAATACACATGAGTACATTCATACACAAAATATACCATGCTAATCTTATGGACGGCTATTCCAAAAAAGTAAGTTTCAGAAGTGATACAAATCTCTAAATTGCCACTTCACTATTTTGTGTTAGTTAGCGTTGCTAGGAAATGCAAACATGCTGTTCGAATATTACCCAATCGACTCTGCTGCATTTTCCAGTGTTCGGGGCACGCACTGCATAAGCATATTTCGGTCAGCAACACATGACGTAGCGTTCGATGCAGGCTTGGGGTGATGTGGGTGCAGACGGATTGGCTGTGCCCCAGTCATACAAAACATCACTCTTGCAGATGTGTGTAGTGGACACTCCCCGTGGTGGTCTGAATGAGAGTGGTGTCCTCCAGGGGCTCCTGGATTTGAATACTTGGTTCCCAGTTCATGGCATTATCTCGGGAGATTTATGGGGCATGGCCTTGCTGGAGGAAGTATGCAACAGAGAGTTTAAGAGTTAAAACCTAGCCGGGTGGTGGTGGTAGCGCAGGCCTTTAATCCCAGAACTCGGGAGGCAGAGAGAGGCAAGCAGATCTCTGTGAGTTCAGGGCCAGCCTGGTCTACAGAGTGAGTTAGTTACAGGACAGCCAGAGCTACAACAGAGACAGTGTCTTGAAAAACAAAAACAAAACAAAACAAAAAAAGAGTTAAAACCTTGAGCCACTTCCAATTTGCTCTCTGCTTCAAGCCTGCAGTCCATGTGTGAGCTCTCAGCCTCATTCCCAGCTGCCATCCTGCCTGCGGCCTCCCCCTGCTGTCATGGACCAGGAGGCGGCAGCTCTGTGCACGCTGCCACCCCTGAAGAACAGCTAGCAGGGCAAGGTTCTCAAGTGAAGTAGAGGAAAACAATGATCTTGACCTTGCATGGTCCTGGGTTCACGTGTGGTTTTGCCTTCATTTTTAAGAACAACAACAACTATCTTATAGAGCTATCTTATAGAATAAAAATACAAAGAAAATACTTTGTACAGCTGCACAGTATGGTTGTGTCTGTATTTTACTATTGTTGGGAATTTATTTTTGCATTGTTCCCTTCTTTTTGACTACAAAACAGCGGTTATTACGTGTGATTGAAAACAGCCGTTCCTATAATATTTTGATTTATTCTTTGAGAATATCATATACTTATGTATACAACATATTTAGATCATATCCATCCCTCCTTTTCCTTCTTAAACCTCCAACCTGCCCCCCCCTTCATGTGCTCTTCTTTTTCTCTATAATTCTCTGAGTCTAATTTGTGCTGTCTATAATGTGCATGGGTGTGGAACCGCTTCTGTGCACTGGAGATAGCCTACCAGAGGCATATACACAAAGAAACATACTCTCCCTCCCCACAGCCATGGGGTGCCCAGAGCTCCCTGGCTAGGCTGGGGCCTCCTGAGCTCCTCCCTTCTCTATAGGACCACACACCTGTGATGCCAAGGAATGAGACACTAAAGCAGAAGGATCTGGAGTTGAAGGCCACTCTGGGATACATAGCAAGAAACTGTCTCATGACAAAATCAGTTATGAGCGCTAACTCTTACCATTTGCGGAGCAGTCAAGAAGATAAAAACCAGGAGACAGGACTGTGAGAAGGGAAGCCGGGTCGGGAGACTCGGGAGTTCCATTTTGAGCGTGTGCTTGAGACGCCATAACGAGCTTCGCCTGGTGCTTAAGGGCTACTTGACTTCGTTTATTCATTTCCTTCACAGGTGGCTTCTGTCAGCTATGATACAAACCGCCAAGGAGCTGGGACACGGGCACATGATCAACAAGCCTCAACTTCGTTCAGGTATGAAGTTACCCTCGGGTTTCTATAAACTTGTTTATAACACTTTCGATTCCAAGGCTTCTTTTACGACATGCCCCGCAAATATTTCACAGGCGAGTGACAAATACCTGGCACTGGTCCAAAGGACGTGTTTTGGGTGTTTTGTTATCTCAGAAAAAAATGCCTAGTGGAGGCAGAGTTTAATATTCACATTTACATTCAGTCACCGCCAAAGAACGACACTGCCGTTAAACTCACTTTGAACAGAATTTAAGATTCTGAATGAACGATGAATTCACTGAAGTACATACCACAGTGAGGCTGAGCTTCCGGTGGCAGGTGGAGGTTACTGGCAGTCTGGAAAGGCTATTAACTTGGCCTCTGTTCTTACTAATACTATTAAGACGTATTCACCATATATCTTGTAGGAATAAGAAATGTGGTGGCCAATACTGTCAGTTTGACAGGACCGAGGGTGGCCTAGAAGATGTGCCTCTGGGTGTGCCTGTGAGAGACTAACTAGATTAGGCCGGTCGAGATGGGAAGACCCGCCCTCACTGTAGGCAGCATCATTCCGTAGGCTGGGGTCCTAGCTGAAAAAGAAAGAAGAGAGCTGAGCACCAGCGCTCATCTCTCTCTGCTTCCTTCCTGACTGTGTGTTCCACACAGCCTCCCTGTCTTCCCCACCATGACGTACTGCACTCTCCAACTTCGACCCGATTAAACGCTTTCACTCTCCAGTTGCTTCCAAAGAGTATTTTTATCACTGAAACAGGAAAATTAACTACTTCAGAGGGAAACTGGCTTTTATTATAAATATACATGCTCCTGGTTGTATTTCAAATAATTAAAAGATATAATTTTCCAAACTAGACAACTTTGGGGACAACACACTAAACTGTTCAAAAGTGAGAGAGGACAGCTGGCTAGCCTCAGGGATGGGAGGATTATCTTTTGACCGAACCTCGTGATTTGTGCCCTCACATATTTTCAATTTGAAGCTGTCTGCTTGGCCGAGAGAAGAATCAGTTCCTTCTCTCTTCTGACTCCCTCTCCCTCTTCTCCCTTCCAATAGAAAGCTCTTTGTGGGACCCAGGACTGCTGAGAAGTTTGCCTATGATCCACGATCCACGAGGGAGGGAGGCTTGCTCCCACCCTTATCTGGCTTACTCTGATGGAAGCATTTCACCCCCATGCTGAGGTTTGGGAAGTTTAGTTTGTCGAAGGCACTTGTCCAGACAATAACGAATTTAGGCTTCAGTGTAATTTTCTTACTTTAAATGCAGTATCTTACTTAAAAACTATTCAAAGTGCCCTAAAGTTTAAAAAATTAGACATAAATGGTGTTTGTTTATTAATCCTCAATGCCTGCTGGCAAAAAGGTCTCTCATCAGTGTGCAGTGGCTCCCCACCAGAAGCTATTTCCAAGTAGAGGGTGTGAAGATTACAGGCAAGCATTTGTAATTCTGGTGTTGGCGAACGGGTGGACTCCTGGGCTTTTGTGGCCAGCCAGCCATACTTGGTGAGCTTCAGGCCAGTGTCAGAGTCTATCTCAAAAAACTAGATGGATGGCTCATGGGGAACAAGACCCGAGGTTTTGTATGCCTCTGTGCATACACACCTGCACACACAGGAACTATTTATTAGAACTGATACTTTCCGCCAGTGGCTACAGCTTTGCCCACAGGTCAGGCCCCTCAGTCTGAATTTCTCATCTGAGGCTGTGAACTCCTTGGAGATGTTCCTCTGTTCCCTAAGACAGTTTCTCAGGAATCTAGACGTGATCTCGGAAGTTCAGAGCTCAAACAAGGATACTCCTTGCCATCTCCCCTGACCTTTCTCCCAAATACACGAATGTAAATAAATGTACAAAGATGACTGTTCACAGCCCTCCACTCTGAGCTCTTTAAAAAACAAAATTAAATCAGTCTTATCTCTAACTTGTCAAATTTTTACAGTAAACTCAATTTGAAAGTTCTCTAAGCATCCTTATTTTGCATTGTAACTTCTTAGCTCACTGTCTTCACTTAGCAAAACTAAAACAAGTTTTTGAATATCTTCAAGTTTGAGGGGAATTTAATTCATGTCCCCTGAGAGTGCACAGGTGCTCACTAGTCACCCCAACCTTCTCTTCTGGCCACTCCCACCAAAGAACAGATGGTGTCAATCATGGATCTGCAACAGGAAGAAATCACTAAACACTTCCCATTTCTTTTTTTTACTTTCTCAGTATTGTGACTTGTGACTCACACCTTGGGGTGTGTCTAAAGGAAAGATGACAGCAGGACCCATGTCCCAACCAAATCACAAGGTTACAATCATCCATAAATCTGTCAGGATTGTGGAGAAAAATCTTTAAAGGAAAATATATCATTTGAAGGAATTAAAAAAAAAGTCTTTGTTAATATCTCATGCAATTATTTTCCAAAGTAAGCAATTACATATTTACTTATATTATATACAATGTATATGTCATAGAATACATATGGATGTATATCAGGAGCTGTGTTGGACAATACCAATTTAAAGGCATGGAGTATTACCCCACTCATAAAGTCAAGAAGGGGGATGCCTGTAATGTGGCCATACCTACACAATGTGATACTCAAATGGAAAAGCAGGAGGGGGTGACTAATTCTTCTGTGTTTGTGTGACTTTGCAGAGGAGAGGCCATCTGAGTTGAGCCCTGAAAGACAAAGGGCCTGTGAAGTAATGAAGGTAGAGAAAGGGGCAGACTGAAGCAGAAACACATGCACGCACACGCACATACACACACACAGAGAGTTCAACAGTTACCTAAAGATAGTAAATGGTAGTAAATTAATCTTGACTCTGCTAAGCTGTGGCATCTATGGTCCATTCATCCGTCTGTCCACCCATCCATCTGTCCATCCATCCATCTGTCCATCCATCCATCCTACAGAGGGCAGTGAGATCCAGATCTCTTGTAAACTCTTTACTAAATTTTACCAGATGACAAATTTAGCAATTCTAATTTTTATTTTTAAAGAAAGGAAGGGAGGTCTGGAGAGATGAGCTTTGCTCTAACAATTCCAGAGGGCCCAAAGTCAGATGAAACGATCCTTACAGTCAACAGGAAGTCGAAGTTTCCCTCTGAGACTTTTACTTCTGGCCTGAGTCAAACTCTATACGGAATGGCTCTGACTAGGAAAAAAAAAAAAAACATACCACACTAGTCAGGGACATCTAGAAGAACCCGGATGCAGCTGGTACTCCACAACCCAATGTTACCATGTTCTTAGGGGAATACGGCTCCCTGCAGCTGGGAAGTCGGGTGGCTGGCCCAGGGGCTGCCCACCCGCACCCCGCAGCACTGCTTTGAGTAACCGGCAGTGGAGGTGAGGCTTGGTCCTGGGGTCAGGGGTGACTACTGCGGTGAGCAGACGTCCCTTGCTGGTGGGAAACTGCGGGCTTCTCCAGGTTAAGTGACGTCACAGCGCGACAGCCAATCACCAGCCTTCTTTGAAAGAAACTGTTGGGGAGCGGATAGGGTATTGGTGAAGAGGTTTTGTCAATCTCAGAAAACGAGACTTTTTTTTTTCCTCTTAGCAACGGACGCGTCCTAGCAACACCCTCCGGGCAGCTGTTGCTGGGGCTTTGAGTTTTATTTTTCTGAGCTAGCAGAGTCAAGCTCCCATCTCCGAGTCTCGAAGGAATTTTCCTCCCGGGCCCTGCCAAGAGGCTGCTTTCTTTTCCCTTTAGTGATTCCAGGTAAGGGCGGTTCCGAATGGAAACGGAGGCATAGGAAAGCTAAATATCTCATTACCGTTGCAAGGGCGTTTGGAAAACCCCCTGAACGTGCTAGTAGCAGTCCAGTCTACAAATTAAGAACAGACTTTTTTCACTGCTTTCAAAAGCGTCCAGCCCAAATCAGTGAGCGGGGGGCGGGGGGGGGGAGCCTTGAAAGAGCAGTTAACGGCGACCTAAGAATTCTAGGAACAGAGATGCTGTCTTGCTCTTCCTATTGCATTGCCCAGCATGCAGTAGGAGCTCAATAAAAGTATGCATAAACGAATAACGAGAATGCCGTGGTCCTGGTTATCCATCAACACAGTGAAAGGTTAATGAGAGCTGAAACGGATCTCTGGGGGAGGGGAGAGGAGGAACCAGGAAGATGAATAGGCGACACGACCTCTTTGAAGGAGGGTTCTTGTCCCCTTCCCCTAGAGATTAGTATACCTAGGATCTGATCACTGCTCAGTGCGACCTCTCTCCTCCCTCGTAGCGAGCCCTCGGGCAGCGAGTGTCTGTGGCACAGAGCCACCGGAATATTTCAGAGCAAGACTGATTCAGGCTGAGGGAGGAAGTTGGGGAGGCTTCCCAGAGACCTTCTTAGAGAGTAGGGGTAATCCCGGAGGCTGGACTAGAACTGGACGGCTGTGTGATGGGGACGGCTGTGGTATGTGGCCGGCTCTCTCCTATTTTGGAAAGTTGGTCTGCAGACCGCCATTGCAGGATCACCTTCTGACAGATGCTTCTAAAACTGCAAACTCCACTCTTTGGAAGCAGAAGGGGCTTGGGAAATGTGCTTTTTAACCTTGTGCTGGTGGAGGATGTCTTTCTGTACTACAGAATTTATGGGGGAGTGACTTAATCGTTTTATGGATATATAAATAACAATATCCATTATATCAAATATGCAATGCACAGTAATAGTAGTAGTAGTAGTAGTAGTAGTAGTAGTAGTGTGCGCGTGCGCGCGCACGTGTGTGAGCCTCTGTGCAGTTACCCTGCCGCAGCTGTATGAAGCTGGTCGGTATTTGTAATGCTGAGCATTTTAAGCCAAGCGAAACTGGAATCGAAAGGGAAAAGAAATGCACTGATGAGAAATCTTCCAAAGAAAAAGGACGAGGTCCAAGACCTAAATTTATCATTCTGGAGAATGGAATGGAGAACACTTAGTCTGAGAAGCAGAGACGGCCACTTATTGCAGGATATTTAAAAGGTTTGCATTTGGACCAGTGTGATCGGTTTAGTAAGTAAAACGTGCCTGCCACAGAGCCCAAGGACCAGAGTTTGATACCGAGGTCCCACATGGTTGGGGGGGGGGGGGAACCAACTCCAGGAAGTTGGCCTCTGCCCTCCACGCACATTCACACATACAAAAATAAAAATAAAATGTAATTTAGAATTTGTTAAGTAGAAAGTTCGGGGCCGCGGAGATGACTGTTGACTGAGTGCCTACCTTGCAGCTGTGGAGAGATAGCTCAGCTCAGTGGTTCAGGTCACTTGTAGAGCGCCCAGCACCACACGGATCATCAGTAACTCCCGTGCCAAGGGATCTGAGTCCCTCTTCGGAACTCCGCAAGCCCAGGCATATAGATGTTGCACAAACATGCATGCAAGTAAAACACTCATTCACATAAAATACAATAGATCATAAACCTAAAAAAAGTTTTTAGTCGCAGTGTGGAAACACACACTTGTAATCCCAGCACTTCTGAAGCAGAGATAGGGGATTCCTCCTGCTCGGTGGTCGGTGGTCGGCCCGTTTAGCCTACTTGGTGATCTTCAGGCCAGCGAGAAAGACCCTGCCTCAAAAAATAAAGATAATAGGTAAACGGTGCCTACAGTATGGCATCCAAAGCTGTCCTGTGACACACACAGACATGCCCGTGCGCGCACACACTGGGGGGATAGGGGAGGGGTTGGGTGGCCACAGGGAGGGGGCATGGAATAGAAATGTCTAAAAATGTCAGAATCATAAAATGTTGATTGAAGCATTAATCGTACCTTTATCAATGAAGAACATGGTTTTAAACAGTCCTATTTGTGTGCTGGCTAGTCTTATGTCAACTTGACACAAGCTAGGGTCATCTGAAAGAAGGGAACCTCAACTAAGGAAATTCCTCAATAAGATCTGGCTGTAAGGCATTTTCTTAACTAGTGATTGATGAGGGAGGGCCCGCCCACCCCATTGTGGGTGATGCCACCCCTGGGCTGGTGGTCCTGGGTTCTATAAGAAAGCAAAGCTGAGCAAGCCACGGGGAGCAAGCCAGAAAGCAGCACCCCTCCGCGGCCTCTGCATCAGCTCCCGCTTCCAGCTTCCTGCCCTGTTTTAGGTTCTGCCCCGACCTCCTTCAAAACGTCTGGCATAGACACCTGTAAAGTACACTTTCTCAGAGTTGTCATTTGAGAGCACATGCGTCGGGCTTTCAAAACAGCACAGCATTAAAGGCTGCTGTGCAAGTCTGGCGACCTGAGTTGGATTCCCGGAATCCACGTAAGGGTGGGAGGAGAGGAGCAGCCCTGCGCCTCTTGCAAGCGCTCACGTACAATGATGGTAATGCTTTCAATGCATGCCAGAAAGATACAGGCAAACACTCAGACACCCACACTTTGGACAAGATTTCGTAACGAAGGTTCTAGGTAAAATTTAAAAAACAAATCAAACTGGTGACAGTTTAGCCACCAGCTACAAAGTAACGCTCAGTCTGTGTTAACTCGTTAAAATGAGGCGACTCTCTGCGGTGACAGGCTTAGCAATGATGCGATCTTTATTACTTTATTAGGCCTTCAGAGTCGCTTTTTGACATAGACTTTATTATCTCAGGTCAACAGTGAGATAAATGAAGACTGAGATCTGTCGTTTGCCAAAGACCATTCAGATTAAAAAAAAAGAGAGAGACTGTGTTTTTAAATCCTGGTCCTGAAATCACATGTCTCATCCTGCAGCCCTGGCTGGCCTCAGATACATGGCAACCTTCCTGCTTCAGCCTCCCAGATACTCTCATTACAGCTATGACCGCTTCTACCTGGCCCTGAAATCACACTGAGTCTACAGTGGGCATCTGTCCTAGGGATGGCTTGGCCCTGTGCTATATCCTGTCAAGGGCACCATGGGATGGCATAAATAAGATCTTAATGGTTATATGTTCACATGCTAAGACAGAAGTAAGACTTAAATTATATCCATTTAGAAATCGTGTGCATATGTGCAGGCACGGAGGGGCCTGACTCACCCTGTGGACTTTAAGCTCGTCTGTGCAGATGAGGCACATGTGAGGATGCAAAGTACAAGGCAGCACTGAGTGACCACAGAGAGTGGGATCCCAGAGCAGCAGGGGCGGTGGCTAGACATCAATGCCTCGGAGGCCACCATCCTGTGCCTCAGCCGCGAGCTCCATAGGAGCAGGATCTCATCGATCACACTGCTGTCGTACTAAAACCTCTAGTACACAGTACACAGCTCCTATTGAAAACGCATTGTTGGTTTAACCCAGGCCCAAACCTAGAAAATGTTGTGTTCACTAAATAAGAATGTTTCATACCTGAAAGCAGAAACCAGGACTTAACAGTGCTGTCTCTTTCCGCAGCCTACATCAGAGCCATGGGACCCAAATCACCAAAGAGCCCCAAGGGCCAGAAAAAGGGCACACGTAAAAAGACCAAGCAGTCAATACCTGGTAGGATTGATTGTGTGTGTGTGTGTGTGTGTGTGTGTGTGTGTGTGTGTGTGTGTGTCTTTAATGGGATTCTTATGGGCTTATTTCTTGTACGCGTTATTACGTGTTATCATATGTTACTATGTACTATGTAGTATGTACCATGGCTTTACCTATCAAGTAAAATGAAATACTTTTGCAATTATAAAAATCAGACACTGCAGCACCAGATGTTGAGAGCTTAGCCTTTCCCTTCCTGTTTCACTACAATATTAATGAAATGCCACAGCACGTACGTCACTGGAGGTAACTCTTTGAGAATGACCGCTACCCACTTCTTCTGTAAAATGGCCATGTGGTGGTTGAATTCTCCAGTGTACACTTTTGTTTATATTTTATGTTTTGCTGTTTTACAATATGATGACAAAGTGGTATCATCTGATTCAAATTGTGAAATCGATATCTTATTGCATTGTAGTCGCTGAAGAAGAGGAACCCATGAACATGGAAAGCATGGGTGAGTGCTTGGAACTTGTGGCTTAGATTCTCCCTCCGTGGCCCAGACAGCCTCCAGACTTGGGATCTGCCTACCTCAGCCTCTCCCAAATACTTGGATTGCAACCCCACACCTGGCCTGGAATTTCTAAAGCAAAGAGTAAAAATAAAAACAGAAAGCCGAAATTAAACTGAGAAATAGATTTGGACAAGGCAGTCCTTTAAAAAAAAAAAATGAGATTATTAAGTACTAGTGTCATGGCTTCATGGATAAAACACTCTCCAGACAAGTCTGACACCCTGAGTTTGATCCCTAGGACCCCAATAAGAGCGAAAAGAGACGCTGGGGAGATGGCCCAGTGTTTAGGAGCACCAGCTGCTGTCCCAGAGAACCCGGATTTGATGCCCATCATCCACGCGGTGGCTCACAACCATCTGCAACTCCAGTTCTGAGGGATCTGGTGTCCTCTTCTGGCCTCTTATGGGACTGCATGGACCTTGTGCACATCATGATGTACATGCAGGCAAAATACCTGTACACATAGAAGAAGAATGAGTATCTTTAAATCGTTAAAAAAAAATTTGAAATACAGGGAGAGAACCAACTCCATAGTTGACCTCCAAAGCTTGCTGTGTGTTCACGCCCACACACATATACCATACACTGCTGTACACACACAGATGCAAGCACAGACACACACATCCTTACACACACATACACACACTCACACACACACGTGCATCACACACACTCATACACACACACACTCACACACACACATACATCACACACACTCATACACACACACACACACACATACATCACACACACTCATACACACACACACACACACACACACGTGCATCACACACGCACCCAGAAATAATTTCTAACCTATCATGAGAGTATTGAAAGATCTCTTTTTGGTTGCCTGCAAGTTATTACTTCTATCAGAATAGCATTTTTCAAACTGTAGCTCAAAATCTGTACTCTCCAGGCGCCAGGCCATTTTTTCTGGGCTCATGTTCAACAGCCCTGCAGCTGACACCAGAGAAGCTCCAACACCCATCTCTTCCCTGGGCTTTCCTCAGTGTCTTGGGAGCAAACGACATCTTATTAACCTTTAGGCAAGCGGTTCTCAACCTGTGGGTCATGACCCTGTGGGGGTCAAATGGTCCTTTCACAGGAGTCACCTAAGACTATCTGCGTATCAGATATCACTCATAACAATAGCAAAATTGCAGTTATGAAGTAGCAACGAAAATAATCTTATGGTTGGGGGATCACCACAACACGAGGAACTGTATTAAAGGGTCGCAGCGTTAGGAAGGCGGAGAACCCCTGGTCTAGGCTCCAGTGCATCCGTCTCACTGCTGATGTCCACAGCCTCCGTGCTGTTGCCTAAGGTCCTGACGCCATCCTCAGCGTGTGCCTTCAAGCCAAGGTAGCAGCAGTTCTTGTTAAATTTCACCGCAGATGCTGTGGGTGGCAGAATCTTTGGGGCTCTCTCTATTCAGTCTGTTATGCTGGGGCATGAAAGCACTGGGCTGTGGAGGGCACGCATTCTATCAGCTGCCTCTTGTTCACAGTGACCATCGATTGCCTTCCCCAGCTACAAATACCCTACAGTGTCTACTAACTTCTACATAACTTCTATATAAGAAAATGTTAGTAACCCTATCTTAAAATTGCCTTTAAAATGTCCAGTTAGCAAAAATGGATCATTTTTATGACAAATGACAAGTTAGGAGAAACTGAAGTATGTGCGTGTGTGTGTTTAGTGGAAGTAGAAAATATGAAACACAATCTCGAGGCAGGGGGATCACCTCACGTTCAAGGCCAACCTGGTTTACATAAGTGAGTTCTAGAACAACCTGAGATTTCACAGACTGAGACCCTGTTCCAGATTTCATTTCTGCCGACATGATAAATTAACTGGACACAAAAGCAACATAAAGGAGGTAGGTTATGGCTCACAATTCCAGTTTACAGTCCTTCAGCGAAGGGGAAGTTAAGGCAGGAACCCCAAACAGCTACTTCCTTCCCATCCGCAGTCAAGAGCAGAGAGGAGTAAATGCATGTATCCTTGTTTGCATTTAGCTGGATTTCTCCTTTCCCGCACAGTTCAGGACCTCCCTGCCTAGGGAATGGTTCCACCCACAGTGGGCTGAAACTTATGACAATCCCCTGCAAACATACCCATAAGGCCAACCTACTGTAGATAATCCTTCCTAGGTGATTCTGGGTTGCACTGGGTTGACAATTAAAGTTAACCATCCCACAGACTCTGCCCCCAAGAAGACCTTAAAAATCAAATAACAGTTTTAAGAAAAGGACATAATTTTTGTCTCTCCAGTTTCTTGAGAGGGAGTCAGCGTCTTGCCTTTCTGATCACCTGTGTTAGTATAGTGCCTACTACTTTTTCCACCCTGGAGCAGAGGATCCCACAGTTCCTCACATCAGCTTCCTAAGGAAACTACAGAGCCTTTACTGTGCATTTGGTACTAGAAATCGCCATCTGCTGTATCTTTCCACCACTTACTCTTGGTTAACTGAAAAGTCAGTAACTAAAAATGTTGTCGTTGGTACTTCAGAGGGTGATAAAAATGGGTTTGTCCTGAGTTCACGATTAGTTTGTGTTCCGAACGATTGCTGCACCAGCTAATTGAAGTTTAGAATATATTCCCATGCACGACCAGAGTTCTGCATACAACACCCTCAAGTAATTATCCCATAAAGCCACTTGGGGGCAGGATACTTCCGCAGGGAACACAGCGCAGGATTCCAGCCTGAGGCAGCACACACTTCTCCCCTTGCTGGTGCCTCTGGGCAGCAGCTGGAAGCAGCATGGTGGAAAACACCAGGAAGCCTGAGAGATGGGGGCCCTGTGCGTTGGCACTAAAAGAAAATCACCAATACCTTTAGACCAGAACTTTAACTTCTAAAATCAGCCGAAGGAAATGATTTGCAATATAAGGACAATTCATAAGGTTTTGTTTTTTTGTCTTCTGTTTTTTTTTTTTTCAACTTGTAAGAGTAGTTATAATTATTGGAAACAGATAAGAAAAACTAAGCACTCACCAGTAAGCTGGTCGAAAGATATGCTACAGAAATAATTTTAAAATGTTTCAGAGATGTTATTTAATGTCACAGAAGAAGTACACGTGAGGTGACAGTAAAATGTTACAAGGCAGAATTCAGAATTCCTTAAAAGGTCTACATGGGACAAACAGAGCAAAGTATTAATCAGATGTTTCTCTGAGGGTATTAGTATGCCATTGATACTTTTATTCTGCTCAGGATTGCGTGCGTGCACAAGCATGCTTGTGTACGAGTGGGTGTGTGTGCACATGTGTGCATGCTTGTGGAGGTCAGAGGACACCTTTGGGTACCATGGGTACCTCGGCCACCTGCTACATCTTTGTTAGAGACGAGGTCTCTTGCTGGCCTGGAACCTCTCCAAGCAGGTGGGGCTACCCAGCCAGGGAGCTCCAAAATCTGCCTGCCTCTACCTTCCATCTCACTGCTGCTGGGAGTCCGTGGTCGGCGGTATCCCATCATGCCCAGCTTTCACACGGGTGCCACAGAGGGAACACAGGTCCTCGGGTTTGCAAGGCAAGGGAGTTACCGACTGAGCCATCTTTACACGCTGCAGTTCAAAATATTTATAGTGAACAAACGTAATTACTTCAAACATAAGAACAACAAATTTAGAGTCAAAATTTTAACCAAGAAAATTATTTTAAAAAAACAAACAAACAATTGCATATTGTCTGTTAGTATTTTCAGCTGTATTTAATATCCAAATTCCACTCCACCCCCGCCCACAGGCCATCCAGAAATTTACCCGTTAGTATTAACTACCAAGACCCAGGAAATATTCAACTGTCGAGTAGATGAAGACTTCACAGAAGAGCAATCGTATAAGCTCCTCAAAAAAGATGATATCTTGGCCGACTTGCTAAACCGAGCTGCAGTATCCGACTTCCACCCAGTCAAAAAAATCGTCCGGGTAAATATAAGCTTGCTCTTTGCTTCTGGGTCCTATGTCAAGAATTTCCCAGAGCGTAGCACAGGTTACAAAAGATTTTGCTTTCAAATCTGACATCTCCTCTGCTTTCAGCCCCCCAGGAATGCTGTGTAAAGAACCGTAAGTGAAAGGCTCACCATTACCCTGGTACTTAGAGTAGGGACCTAACCTGGGCACCGTGGCACTCAGGAGGCTGAGACAGAGGCCAACTGGGACAGATAGCAGCTTCCAGGCCAGGCTGAGTTGCAAAGTAAGACTCTGTCTCAAAAAAAAAAAAAAAAAAAAAAAGATGTTTTTCTTATACTGCTTTAAATTGTTTAATTTATAGCTTTGGTCCTGCTTTGCCTCCAGGAATATCGACCACATCAGCAAACAACGCTCACCTTCCCCTCTTTGTCCTTGTGTGTGTGTGTGCGTGAGAGAGAGAGAGAGAGAGAGAGAGAGAGAATGTGTGTCCTTGTGTGTATATATGTATTCATGTTGGATAGGTAAACACACATTCGCTGTGTGTGTGTGTGTGTGTGTGTGAGAGAGAGAGAGAGAGAGAGAGAGAGAGAGAGTATGTGTCTATGTGTGTGTGTTTGTATGTGTGTATACATTGGATAGGTAAGTACACATTTACTCTGTGTGTGAGTGTGTATGTGTGAGAGTGTGTGTGTGTGAGTGTGTGTGTGTGTGTGTGTGTGTGTGTGTGTGTGTGTGTGTATCTGTATGTGTGTGTATGTGTGTGTGTGTTGTGGCAACCAGAAATCAACCTCAGGCATCTTCCTCAAGCTCACTCCCCTTTATTGTTCTAGACAAGGCCACTCACTGAACCTAGAATCAGTCAATTAGGTTAGGCTGGCCGGCCAGTGGGTTTGAGAATCCTCCGGTCCCCTGGTCCCAGCACTGAAGTTACAGACAACACCCCTGGGTCCCGCTCTTTACCAGACCACTGGCAATCTGAACTTGGTCCCCATACTCGCACTGAGCCATTTCCCTGAGCCCCAATGTTTCTCTATTTCTTTAGAAATAAAATCACATGGTAATGGGGCTGGAGAGATGACTCAGCTATTAAGAGACTTTCTGCTCTTCCAAAGGAGGTTTGGTTCCCAGAACCCACACAGTGGCTCACAACCAGTAGTAACTCCGGTTCCAGGACATCTAACTTCCTCTTCTGACCTCTATGGCAACCAGGCATGCACATGGTGCACATAAATACATTCAAACAAAACACTTAAATGCATAAAATGAAAATAAATCTTTTTTTTCTTAATCACATGGTAAAATTTCCGTGGGTCCATTGTGTTTTTAAAAACTTTTTAATCAAATAATTTTGGGATCTGGGTTCAGCAGGCAGATTATCACCAGGTTTACATTTCAGACCATGTCGATTTCATGTTGGCACCGGCAAAAACTGAATGAGCACTGACCCTCGCCCTGCTGCCGTGTCCCCACAGGACTACCCGGGGGACGAGCTTCTGCTGGTTTATGACAAAGACTTCAAATACGGACTCAACTTCTACCTCATTGGGACCGAGGAAGGCAAGGAAAACTACTTAAATGTGAGTAAACCCTGAGCCATTCCAGGCTGGTTGCTAGAGGGATGTCTATGATAGGGTTTCTGTTGCTGTGAAGAGAACAGAGCCACGACTCCGCTCCCTGGGCCCAGCTCAGCTTCAGACTGGTGAGCTTTGTCCTGAATCTGTAGAGGAACTCAGGAGTACAAATTATATCCCAGGGTGTTCCCAAATAGAATACACAGACACACACACACACACACACACACACACACACACACACACACACACACACACACGTGTATATCCCTGAATTTATGAAGGGATACTTGATAAAAGGAATATGTGTGTGTGTGTGTGTGTGTGTGTGTGTGTGTGTGTGTGTTTGTATGTGTGTATATGTATATATATTCCTCTTATCAAGTAACCCTTCATAAACTTGGGGAAACCTGAGTTTTATATTTTCACCATCAAACTTAACGATCTGTATTATTAGAAAGACATATTGTAAATGCTGCTGTCTTAGCACGCAGGGTGCCCTCTTCCTCCCCCACCTTTGTCTCACCTTGTCATCTTCTTGTCCTGATGTCTTTCTTTTTAGTCCTTTATTCTTCTCCCACCTATTGTTTCTCTTAGTTGACTTCTAAAAGCATAAACTGTCAAAAGTCTGGGAAGCGCTTCATGCACGCACATAAAAGTCAAGTTAATTGTGAGAGGCACACATGGATATAAACCTAAGTGTCTGAGAGTAGCTGTTGCTGTGAAGAGACACCATGACCACAGCAACTCTTACAAAAGAGAATATTAAGTGGGGATGGATTACAGTTGAGAGGTTTAGTCTATGGTCATCACGGTGGGAAGCACGGTGGCACGCAGGCAGACATGGCACTGGAGAGGTAGCTGAAAGTTCTTCATCTGGCTTGGCAAACAGCAGGAAGAAAGGGACACTGGGCCTGGCTTGAGCTTCTGAAATCTCAAAGCCCACCCTCAGTGACACATTTCCTCCAACAAGGCCACACCTCCTAAATCATTTCAAATAGTGCCACTCCCTATGAGCTTATGGGGGCTGTTTTCATTCAACCCCCCACACCAAGTATGGCCATATGTTCTAGAATGCTTCTTATTCTGCCCTAGACTCCAGAAGTGACAGAGGAAATAGAGGAAGCAAAGGAGGTTACTCCAGAAGAAATGTATGTCTACAGACCACCTGTCTCCAAGCCGTGGGTGTCTCTGGGCAGCGAAAAGGAAATTGAGGAAGAATCTGTCAAGGAATCCAGAAAGCCGGTCAGAGTCCTCAGGGTACTCTCTAGGCTTTCCCTCCCTGTGACTGAACATTGTTCATTCCTGAGAGATTACTAAACTTTGCTGTATGTGCTCTCAGAGACTGTAGAGTTTCTCTTTTTCCAATAGAAGAATGGTCTCTTTAGCAGGTGCTATGGACTGAATCTGCTCCCAACCACTGCCCCCCCCCAAAAAAAAGGATCTCTCAAAGTCTTAACCTTAGTACCCTAGTGTGTGACACTACCAGTATGGGGGAGGGGTCTTTGCAAATATAAATAGCTGTAATGAGGTCACAAATAGACCCCCTAATCTGATTTAACTGTTCTTATGAGAAGCTGATCCTGTATAAATGTAGACAAGGAGGTCATGTGTAGGGGTCCACAGGGATGCCATATGAAGGAGACAGAGACCTGGACCTCCAGCCCCCAAAGCCCTGTGTTCAATCCCCAGCACACACATTTACTGTAAAGACTGGAGGGAACAAGGAAACTTAGAGCTGGCACCAGAGGCTGGGAAAGTACCAAGGTCAAGCTCTCCCTCGCCCCTCAACAGGAACCCTCCAGCACTACGGCTTCGGGTGTCTAACCTCCACAGCTGTAAGAGTAAACTCCTATGGCTTAAGCCACCCCAGTTACCCCAGTTCCGATGGTTGGCTATGGCAGCAAACTCCGTGGTGCTGCCTCCCAGAGCAGCTCCCGAGGGAGGGCTGTGTCTCAGGAAGCCCTCCAAGAGAGAAACCTTGATGTAGTCTCTAGAAGGAAGGCTTTGTCCTGAATCCATAGAGGAACTCGGGAGTACCAGTTATACTCAGGGTCACCCCAAATAGAAGCCAAGAAGATGAACTTCCCCATGCCTCGACCAATCTCTTGTCCTTTCTGCCTACGGGCAGAGGCCTGTCATAGAGAACAGCGCTTCACCTATGAATAGTGGCTGCAGGCTGTGGGAACAAGAGGCACGCGGTACTGGAGAGGGACGGTGAGAGTCCAGAGGGGTCCGAGAGGGTCTGGGCGTACCGCCTCCATACCACCCATCCATTCCTCCGCGGGGGCTTCATCGGGTTTCCTTTGCTGCTTACGTGTGCTGCAGGTGACATACATGATCTCCAGGAAACGACGTCAGTTTGGCGCGCCTGTGACTTTCCGTGACCAGAATGCTTCCTACGTAAAAGATGCCTACATTGAGTGCACGTCCTACGCAGATAAAATCCACGCCTTCGCGCAACTGGAGAAGGACATTGGCTTGCAAGTCATTCCTGAAGTCAGAGGCGTCAGCACTCAGACGAGATGGTAGGTGTGAGAAGACATAATAGATACAGACAGGTGGGTAATGAGGGCATAGATCCCCGACCTCCCAAAGGCCTTCGGTCCAGAAAAACTGAATTGGGCCTAATAAGATATGCTAAAAAAAAAAAAGCTATGGAGCAGGAAAATGAAAAACGGTGTTAATAATCAGTGTTCGCTGACTCGCCCGGAACTTCACTGTTGTCTCCCAGCAGCTCTATTCCACCTCCGGAGAGACTTTGTTTCTTTGTGACCAGGTCTCACTATTTCGCTTAGGCTGGCCTGGAATCTGCCATATATTTCGAGCCGATCCTCAATTTGCAGGGATCCTCCTGCCTCAGCCTCCCAGATGCTGGGATTTCAGGGATGCACCACCACACCAGTTCTAAGTGGCCATTTTACACCTCACGTCGGATTTATCTGGCTCCCCTGTCTAGATTTCTTATTTGGCCCACCACTTCAGAAAGACAAAAAGCTTCCATCCAGAGCCCTTGGGATAGCATTGAGGTATTCCTTCCTTCACGGTGTGGTAGATAGAACAGTAGTGGGCCAGGAAACGCCGGCAAGCCCTGAAGCAAAGGGACACGGTGGCACAGTATGAAGACTATCCCTGGTGTGTGTGTGCCGGAGGGCAGGGCAGAGGAGGCTGGGAAGGAACCAACTGGCCAAGTAGGAACCAGCTATGACTAAACCAGGCAAGACGTGGCCAGTATTGAACCTGTGTGGTGGCAGAAAGCAGAAAAGATGGGAGAGAAAGCAGACCGATGCAGCAGGGAATGGCGTCCGTTTGCGTGACTCCTGAATCCACACGCTGGCCCTCAGTCTCTCCTGAACGCTGCACACGTTTATCCAGCTATATCCTCCACTGTCAAATAAGTAGCTCAAGTTCAAATGCCCAAAGCAAACTTAATTCTCTATCCCAAAGCTGGGAGTCTCCTGAATCCCAGTAAGCAGTAATAATACTCTATGAATCACTTAGACTAAAGCGTGTCCACTTCTACCCCCTCGGAATGCGCCATGTCCATCTCGCATCTGGAGTGTGGTAAATTCTTCCGATGGGGCTGCCGTTGTCCAGCCTTGCCCTCCTACCTTGGTTAGTGACACACAGGAAAGCCTACACACACACACACACACACACACACACACACACACACACACACACATGAAAGCCTACACACACACACACACACACACACACACGAAAGCCTACACACACACACACACATACACACACACAAGAAAGCCTACACACACACACACAAGAAAGCCTACACACACACACACACACACACACACACACACGAAAGCCTACACACACACACACACACACACACACACACACAAGAAAGTCTACACACACACACAACTAAAAAGAAAACTCCAAGTTTAGAATATATTTTAAACCAAAGTACTAATAAATAGTTTTGCCAAAAAGCAAAGGAATAAATTACTTCAAAAAGTAACAATGACTCTTGGTTACATTATTACTTTTATAAAACCACAAATGTTTTTTTTTAATTTTTTATTTATTTTTGACTTATTCCTGCCTGTGGAGCAGAAGTTAAACGGTGGAAATAAGATCCAAACCCAAGTCCCTCAGGTTTCAGTGTCAATATTCCTTCCCACTCCATTCCACCTTCTGCCGCCAATACCGATACAGGCGGGGGGCGGGGGGGGGGGGTGGAGAGACACTGTTCTATTAAACGTACTCCAAATTCTCTCTCCCTTTCTGCCCAATCATTATTTAGTACATTTGCCACTCACAGAAGCAATTTACTGATATTTGTCCAACAAACATGGACCCAAGAGTCTATTGAGCACTTTAAGTGCCCTGGGCACCTGCTCTCTTCAAGGCTCTCTGCACATATTCACATATCGCATCCCGACTCTGTAATGCTTTAAAGAACTCCGTCCACAGGCAGGAAAATAGGCTCAGAGTGGCTAAGTAATTAGCTCAGGGTCACATGGCTTTCAAGCCAGACAGCCTGTCCTCAGAGACCAGAGATAATGATCGTGCCACCCGCCCACTTCCCAGCTCCACATGGAATCCAAGGCTCACCCAGTAAGTGAGACTGAGGACTGAGACTGCAGTGGGGGGGGGGCGCTTTATTGTGCTTTACAGGATGTATAACAGCCTCCAGACTCTACCCCGAGATCCCAATAGCATTCCCCAATGGTGACACCACTGCCGAATGTAGCTTGAGGGAGTGGAATGGTCTGTGCTTGTTTAGAAACACAGACGTAGGACTAGAGAAATAAATGGCTCAGTAGATGAGAGTATCTGCAAACATGAGGACCTGCGTTCCAAACCCGTGTGAAAAACCACGCCTGGCTGCACCCACACCTGTAACTCCGACACTACGGGGAGCAGAGGCAGGGGTGTCAATGGCCAGCCAGCCTGGCTGGAAACAGGGAGCTCCCAGCTGAAGGAAGAGACACTGTCTCAAGGGAGTAAGTGGTACAAAATGGTAATGCAGGACACGCAGCATCCTCTCTGCCTCAGCACTCATGTGCGCCTACACACAAGCACATACCTGGACACATACCACACACATACACCTGTGGTTTTTGTGGGTACAGGGGTCCCCAAGGAGGCGAGCGGCGCAGAGTCACTAACCCAAGAAGCTCAGACTCTGGGGAAAGCCTCCATGGTGCAAATCCAGTTTGTCGTGTAGGGGAGCAGGCTTTTATGGAGAAAGCAGGATGGTGCAGAAGGGAGAAGTCCAATAGCTTCGATGCTTCCTATGCTTCCTAGACACTTCAATCGGCTTATCTACAGCTTGCTCTTCAGAGAGGGGTGGGTAAGGTCAGTAAAGGCCCAGTCACCCAGAGGCTCGGATGTGAAGGCTCTTAGCCTATCCGTATAGCCAATGTTGGCGAACAACGCTTCCTCAAAGAAAGAGGAAGTGGAAGCTTTGTGCCTGCCATCGAGATTCAGTTATCCCCAACTTGCACCAGAGAGAAGGGAGAGACAGAGACACAGAGAGAGGCAGAGACAGAGAGTAGAGAGAGAAAAAAAACCGATTTGATGAAATAGAAGAGAGAAACAATATTGACTGAAAGAGAAAAGAACGGTAGGTAAACTTGGCAAATAGGAGGGAATATTTGGGTAAAGGGTATATAGGAATTTCTTTATTGCTATAGACTTCTTATGACTTTTCTATATTTCTAAATGATTTCTAAATAAACTCTAACAGTATAAAACGCTTTTAGGCTATTCTAATGTATATTCTCTGTACACAGTACTGAGTATCATAAGGTTGTAATATATTCGACCATATTCTCTCCTTAGCCCTCTCTGTGACCTTTCCCCCACCTCCTGTTAGCTCCCAAGACCCTTTTTATTATGTTGGAGAAGTGTACTGTAAGGCTGTGGTAATCATTATCAATGTTCACGATAAAGGAGAAATATCAAAGTAAAATATTTTGACATAAATATTCTGACAGGACTGCCACAGAAATAGACTTTTAACCTGGCATTACCTGTACTTGTTTTCCTCTGGTCCAAGTCTTGGCATTCAACTTCCCTTTCTACATTAGGGCATTTCCTAAAAATGCGAGTACACAGTATTATGCAAGAGAATTCTCAGAAGAGGAGAAAGCAGCTCTCAGAGAATCCAAGTCTTTGGTGGATTTTTTCAACAACGTGTCTACGAGGTAAGAAAGTGTGTATTAAACACTCTCAACGTAAGATGCACATACTTACCTTTAATAACGGGGTCTCAAAAAGCAGATTCGTGTGTGACACTCGGAAGTATGAGGACAGATGTCAGTAGGCCGTGAGCAAAGGAGTCTCAGTGATCCCCACCCTTTTACTGCTGAGTTACCCCCCCACCCCCTCCCCCCGTGCCAGGGGCTGTACTAAACACAGAGAGAACAACCAAGTGCCTCAAGATGTTTCCCAACTTCAAACTAGCAGTGAAAAGCTGAATGCTGCTTATTGAAGTGCTTGAGGCCAGAACAGGACAGACTGCGGGAGGGACAAAAGGCTGAACGTGACATTCACTTATGCTTTGTTCGCACCTTCCGCACATAGGCTGAAGGTAACTCTATACAGAGGAAGCGTCTGACTTTTTAATAGCCTTTCAGCAGCTGAAGACTATAAAATGAGAGCTTTCAGTGACAGCACAGATAGCTTCATAACTCTGCTCCAGAGAGAGGCACAGGGAGGCACGGCCTGGTTGGCGGGCTACGGGATCAGTCTGAAGGGTGCAGGCCCGTGTTCCAAACAGAAGGGGCTTTTCTAGTCTCTTCCCTGTTGTTTAGGAGAGAGAACCCAGACCCGAAAGAAAGAGAAAAGTTTGTACAAGAACCATAATAGCACTAGTCGGAGTAAATAAACAAATGTTACTGTTTTTCTTCCAATTTTAAAACTGTTTAACACTGTTTAATGTTTTTAAGCTTGCGCGTGGGAAGGGGGGCGCTGGGATTTTGGTCTGGGAACAAGCACCTTTAAAGAAGCAGGTTTCTTTTCTCTTAGAACTTTATCTAAAATAAACCGAAGTGTAGTGTCGTTTTCCATAAAAGAAAATGGTGAGAGAGAATTTCCGAGGGGTTCATGCAGCGACAACTTTGGGGTCATAAGAAACAATAATCCCCATGGGCACGCATGTCCGCTAGACCATCTTCATCCTGTGATGACACAGTGCCATTGAATACTAAAATCCAACACGTTAGCTGCTTTTTTTTTCCCCCCTCAATGAAACAGTGTTGAAATAGCCCTGCAGCAAAACGAAATCATGAACACATTCGTCAATGACTGGAAAGGCCTTGCAGAGGAAGAAAGCACGTTTGGGGACAAGTCGGACACCCACCTGAAAGAGTACCAGTCCTTTACGGACCTTCACAGCACCATGGAAAAAATGATTACCTGTGTCTCGTGGCACCCAGTCATCTACGGTGAGGGTGGGTGGGTGCCAGGGGCTCCCTTTCATGTTGACTTTTTTTAAAAGTCCTGCTTTTGTATCTAAAACTGAAAGTGAGATCGATTTTAGCTAAAGGTATAAGACTTGCTGTGTGCCAGCCCCCTGCCAAGCAGGTACCTTCCCCATCTGCCCCTGGGGAGAGACAGCTCGGGTCACTGCACTTGGGCAGTGGATGCGGGCTGTGCCTTTGCCTGGGGTCTGTCAGACCCGAGGGCTGAGTTCACTGTCCCTCACAATCTAGACACATACCTTTAAAGAGCTGAACAGCTGTGGGAGACTCGCTGTGTTCTGGTGCAGCGGCGAAAACAGAAGCCCCTACTCTCTTTCTTCCATCTGTCCTCATCGGCCTTTTTCTTATTAAAAATATTTCTTGTGGGCTAGAGGGATGGCCCGGTGGTTAAGAGTGTGTATTGCACTTGTAGACTGGAGTTCATTCCCAGCACCCACACCAGGTGTAAATCCAGTGCTAGGGTAGCTGACGCCTCCTCCTGGTGCCCGTGGCACCTGCTCTCGTGTGTAAGAACCCGCACAGAGACACACACACACACACATACACATGATTAACAGTAAGATAAAAATCTTAGTTTTCGTGATCAAACCTTCCAAGTACACAGTCTATTCTAACTCAGGATGAGCCAGCCACATTTTCAGCGCTTCAGTAACACGCGGCTCATGCCTACCTCGTTAAGTCTCCTACTGTGGCTGCTGACTACTCTGTACCTGTGTTTCAACCAGGGCTCATAGTTGTGTCAGTGGCTGTGCGCCTCTCCCTTGAAGACAGAGTCCACTTTTCGGGTAAATTGCTGCTACAACCATCGTTGCTTCTCTTCTGGAGTTTCTCTGATCCCATACATCCTCAGGTAATTGATGGGAGTTACGCCCAAAGCTGAACTTTCTCGAAAACCACGTTATCATGTCTTTAGAATTTTAACTGCAAATTATTTTATGATCTCCTAATGTTGTAAACCCTCAGAAAATAGGATTTCTTTTGTCAGAGCTTGCCATCATTTAATCTGAGCAGGGCTAGACTTTCCACTTAGTTTATTGAAAGGATTTGGGACACATTAATTTTAGAAAATAAAGCTGTTGGGACCTGGGAGATGGCTCGGTCGGCACAGTGCCTGCATGAAAGCCTCAGGGGCTGAGTTCAGAGTTCAGATCCTCACAAGCCATGTGAAAAGCCAGACTGATGATCACATCTGTAGCTGCGGTCACATTTCTGCGGGAGGCAGAGACAGGAGCACCTCTGGGCTCACTGGCCAGGCAGTTTAGACCAATTAGTGACCTTCAGGTTCAGTGAGGACTCTGTCTCAAAAAACTAAGGTGGAGAAGCAATTGAGGAAGACACCGAACCTCTAGCCTACACACGTAAACACAAGCACTTGTACACATGTGCGCACACACACACGCACACACTCAAACCAAACCCCACATAAAGCCCATGAGGCTGACAGCCAGATTCATTTCTTGTTTCCATTTTCTGCTCCATGACACTTTTTACCATGAGCGCTGTTAGCGCCATTTCAACGCTCTCGGATATAACGACGTATCATTCTCCCGAGGTTCTTCATTATCGCAGATCTAAGACTTCCCCTAACGAGTCTCAGCTCCCCTTCTTCCCTGCATCTGGATTAGGGTTGTTTTGTTCTAGTGGAACACATATCCACTTGTAACACACCAGCGGACAGAAGTGATTTACATTTTCTAATCAAAACTATGAAGGAATTAGTATTTTTACTTTCAAAAGTAGAGCTCTCTCTAAAATCCAGAAAGTACCATAAACCAAAATAATTCACCCAAGTCCAGTTGAAATATCCAGTCGGGCCAGGTGTAGTGGCATGTGCCCTTAATCTCAACACTTGAAATATTTACTAGCTAACTTCCAGCAAATTTTCTTCTGACTGATCACCGTATGCCCAAATAGATACTGCAGGAAAGAAAGACCGATACCCTATCCTGCCAGAGATTACCTACCTCTCCCTTCAGAAACACCGGTTTCACATTTTTTTGTTTGAAATACGATAACATGCCCTAATAATTATATATCCCAATATTATATATTGAATCCCCCAGAGAGTATACCTGCTAGTATCATGGGTCTGACCAATGTCCAATGATAAAATTCAATAAATGTACTTTCCAACCAAAACTTTGGTCAAATGTGCATTGCTTATAGGTGGCTACAAAATTAGACTCCTAGCCACCTCTATGTATTTAATAGGTTTCCTCATTCTCTTTTTGATTTGTGGGGTTGATTTTAGTTGATGCTGGAGAGCCCCGATGACATCTTCTGTTTCGAGTTCTGTCCGAGCGACCCTAATATCATCGCTGGAGGCTGCATAAATGGACAGGTAGTCAGAACTGTCTTTACATGTTGACTGATGCTGTAAGAAATGTTGATGCTGGTGGCTTTAGAACTTCAGTGTTCAATGTGGCACAGGGAAGGCGTGTTGGCTGTATGTTAATCACTCTGCCAGGACTTGAGTAGAAAGATATGTCAGGCATGGTATTGGAACTTGAGGCACTCACAGGCTAATGCAGTTAGAATAATAAAACTCAGTCAAATCTCTTTCACGTATGCAGCCCAGACTCACCTGCCTAGGGAGGGACCTTTCGTAGTGAGATGGGCCCTTTTACATCAATTAGCAATCAAGAAAATGCCCCAATGACATGCCTACAGTCTGCTATGGCCTAGGCAACTCCTAGGTTCCGTCTTCCCAGATGACACTAGTTTGTTTCAACCTGACAATAAAAACTAACCAATATAGCTAGCTACAAGCATCTCTACCTCTTATAGTAGAGACTGTTGCTGAAATTTCCCTGAGGCTACATAGGAGTTACAAAATGATGCAGAATTCAGTTAGACATTCACCAGAAAATACACATATAACATTGATCTTAGATGTACTTAGCACGACATTTGCTCTATTTTTCTTCTAAGATAGCTAATTTTTATCACATTGAGATCCTGTCCTCCAATATTTTGGTATTGGAGAAGCAAAATAAAAGCCTCTAAAGCCATTCTATGATCTAAGCCTCAAGTCATTTCAATCCAACGAGTTTGATGATTAGAAACATCACTTAGGGCATAGGACATAGCCAAGGAGTGCGGCCCAGCAAGTACAAAGTCCTGAGTTCGATCCCCGGCACTGTGTAAACAGAATATGGTAGCACAAGCCTGAACTCCCAGCACTGGGGAGGTAGAGACAGGAACATGCAGAGTTCAAGGTCGTCCTTGGCTACACAGATCATTAGAGGTCAGCCTGGGCTACATGAGACACTGTCTCAAGTCATAAAATAAAACAGAAGTATCTGATCTTCTGTGTGTGGCTGAGGAAATTCTTAGTTAAAATTCACACGCCAGCAGCTTCCAGAACAGCATTTCTCCAGAACAACAGGAAAATCAGGAAAACACATTTCTTCCAGGTGGTTTTTTGTTGTTGTTTTTGTTTGTTTGTTTGTTTGTTTGTCTTCCAAAAGCTACTGAGATAACAGTAGTGACCCAGAAAATCCGAAATGCCTTTGCATCCATGACAAACACAATATAACTTTGTTTTAAAATATTTTAGAAAAGGACATGATGAAATGAAATCGCTCGTGATTCTCCAATATTGACATTCTGCTGAAGTTTTGTTTTGTGTCCTGACACACTGCTTAGTCACTGACAGCTACTCTAGCCTGCTGTTTATATTCCACTTTGTTCTTATTCTTTAAAAGAATGGCTGGCCGTATGAGTAACATGCAAATGTATGAGTCCGTCGTTAGAGGCAATTAAGATCATTTGTCTGCCTTTCTTCCCCTGTGGTAAGATGTTTGTTGTTGATTCTTGATAATTCAGGTAAATTCTGTTTCTCCCCAGGCTGAAGCAGCTGCACCTCTATTGGGAAGACAACTCTTCCCAAAGCACTCGGGGAAGCGCATATTTTTCTTGCATGTATTCGCTCAGTGGTAGCTTTATCAACACAAACATAAAGCGAAAAGCTGAGGATGCTGACTGGGGGATTAAAACACCCTCTTCAGTTATCTGCCCTAAAAGACTGAGTTTCTTAGCTTCCGAGCTAGATCTGATTGCATCTTAAGGCAATTGATTTTTCCCCGGCTGTACACCAATTGCTCCCTAAAAAGCGATGTTTCAGATCCAGTTCTCCATTTCCTAAAAGTGCTACGCTGACGTACATCTCTGTCTTAGATTGTCCTGTGGGATATCACGGCACACGCGGACCGCATAGAAAACATCAAGGCTGGTGGCAGCAGAAGTAAAAAGGCTACGCTCAAGGTCGGCTGTCTACATCTTTTGCTTGTTCAGGAGTTCATCAAAAGCTCATTTAACATTTTCACCAAGGTTTTAAAGACTCAGTCTAAGAAACTCAGCAATGGTTTTATTTCCCATCCTTCACACCTGCTTGTAGGCCTGTCCTGAAGCGTTCACTAAACACACAAGGAAACGAGTTTCACCGGCCGCCAGCACAGGATTCTATAGGGATTTGTTTCTGTATTTACTGTTGACAAAAGTGAAGGGAGCAAACAATTTGATTGATGTGATTTTGTTGATGGAGCCCAGGACGGAAGGATGGAGGGGCTGGGCGTCCAGGCTCTGGTGCACATGCTTGGATGCGCCCCCTCACCTCCCCAAGAGTCAGTTCACATGTAAAAGAGGAGAGGCTGATGGTCCTTTCTGATGGAAATATGCTATGACGGGCTATCGAGATGGCTCAGTGGGTAAATGGTGCCTGTCACCAAGCCTGACGACCTGAGTTCCACCCCTGAGACCCACGCAGTAGAGGGAGAGATCTGACTTCCTGCAAGTTACCCTCTAATGTCCACACTCAGACACACATACATACATGTAGACACGTACAAAACCAATAAATAATGCTAACTAAATTTAAAAAGTATGTTCTGATTCAGCGAGGCTGTGGATTTCATTAAGAGTACCTGGAAGAGTCTCCAGCTTCTCGGTCAGTATTACCCCTCCATATCACCCATCCCCTCCTGCTCCAGGTTTCCAGCCTTGATATCCACAGGTCTCTGACTGAGGAACGGTAGGATGTATGCTTCCCTGTATCCATGAAGAAGCTCCTTCAAGAGCAGTATGGGTCCTTAGTCCTTGTGAAGTTTAGAGGTTAAAATCTTAGACCACATTGAAAGGGAAAGTTGGTGTGTTACTAAATGTGTGGTACATTGAAACACTAATTTGGTTTTTCCTATAATCGATACAACTCTGGGTTCTTACATTTTAACTGGAATTGCCAGTAGAGTTCACCCATCAGTTCTCTGAAATGTAACTTTGTTTCAACATTTCTCCAGCCCATGTTCCTCCTTGAACCAGACAGCAACAAAGAAGAGATGTACATCAGACACTGTGCAGTGTCTTCAATAGAAAGCGGACACCGGAAAGTAATAACAGACATTCACTGGCTGCCAGACTCATTCGAGGTGAGTTCCGATGGCCGCGTGGGTGCTGGGAATCAAACCTAGTCCTCTAGAAGAGCCGAGAATGCTCTGACCACAGCCCTCTCACCAGCCCGAATTCTGTCAGATTTGCTTGTTCGGTTTCATACTTTAAGACAGTGTCTCACGTATTGTTAGTTGACAGAATTTTCTTCTCTTGAACATTTTGAAACAGGTTAACAGAATGGGGTCTGTCTTTGAAAACCGGAGTGGGATAAATTGTCAGCTCGTCACGTGCTCAGCTGATTGGTAAGTCTCACTTCAGACATTTCCTAAAACTCTTCACACACTGTCCTTTTCCCATGGATGTTCCTAAAATCACGTCTCCTTTCTCTCCTCCGGTCCTCTCTACTACAGTAATTAACCTAAAGAAACTGAGGGGGAACTGGGAGCCTGTTGCAGGTTAAGGTGTTACTAGCACCTAAAACAAGACCAACTCCTGACTTGGAGCAGTGGCGCACGCCTTTAATCCCAGCACTCGGGAGGCAGAGGCAGGTGGATCTCTGTGAGTTCGAGGCCAGCCTGGTCTACAGAGTGAGTTCCAGGACAGCCAGGGTTACAACAGAGAAACCCTGAACCCTGCCTCGAAAGTCAAAAAAAAAAAAAAACCAAGTCCTCTGACATCCACACATACACCATGGTGTGCCAGTGTGCATCCTCAGATGCATCACACACATAATAATAATAATAGTAATAATAATAACAATAATAATAATAATAACAATAATAATAATAATAACAAAAATAACAACAGTAGTAGTAGTAAATAAAATAGTTTTAGAAAACAGAATTAAGTAGGCTTTCCAGCTGATATCAGTGCACAGTCTTATTCAGCTATTCTGCTCCTTCAACCCCCATATTAGTACAGCTATGGTGTATGCTGCTGGAATTCAGTCAACTCACAGACATGAAGGTTGTCTCATGTAACAGGAAGGCTTCTTAACAGCAGAAGAGTGTCTCCCTTTCTGATGCATAAAGAGGGTTGCTATTATTCGGTGGCTATGTGTAAGGCTGCCCATCTAGATAAAATTGTACCTGCCAGTTTATAGAATTAAGATCTCATAACAACGTAGGAAACACAATACCTTTCTAGATAACTAATGCTTATCTAGCCTTCGAATACCAGGGGGAAATGCTACTAAAAACAGTGTGGTGGCTCACAATCAGAGCACTCAAAAGACTGAAACCAGAGAATTGTGGAGTAAGTCCAGCCTAAGGTCCTTACCTTCCTTTCTTTCTTTCTTTCTTTCTTTCTTTCTTTCTTTCTTTCTTTCTTTCTTTCTTTCTTTATCTCTTTCTCTCTTTCATTCTTTCTTTTTTTATCTTTGAAGCTGGGTGGTGGTGGCACACACCTTAATCCCAGCACTCGGGAGGCAGAGGCAGGCAGATCTCCGTGCATTTAGGGCCAGCCTGGTCTACAGAGTGAGTCCCAGGACAGCCAGAGCTACATAGTGAGAACTTGACTAAAAAAAATAAAATAAAATAAAATAACTTTGACCCCAATAAAAATAATGGCGCTTATGCTAGAGAGGCTGAGTGCAGCAGATGCGGGGCGGCGAGGGCGGGCGCTGACAACAACTTTCATTAAAATTGTACATTAAAATTCATTACCACTTTAATGAATGAACTTACTATATATGAGTTATATCTTTTTTGTTGTTATTGTTTTGTCGAGACAGGGTTTCTCTGTTGCAGTTCTGGCTGTCCTGGAACTCACTCTGTAGACCAGACTGGCCTCGAACTCACAGAGATCTGCCTGCCTCTGCCTCCCGAGTGCTGGGATTAAAGGCATGTGCCACCACTACCTGACTATTGTTCTTAATTTAAAGGTAATAACTATAACGTGAACTTTCTTTTAGCACAATATGTTTTTGGGATATCCGACCTCAAAAACCTGTAAGCGCAGGTGCAGCCACAGCCACTAATAACGTCAACTCCCCACAATCAGAGAAGAAGAAAGAAGAAACCATTGAAATCCCTTTTGATGTGCCATCAACCTTCTTGCACCTAGACCTCTCCTGGAAACCCATGTACAGAGTAAGTAGCAAGGGCTCGCTTCCATCCTACACACAACACATTTTGCATAAACCACACCCATGCACACACACACACACACACACACACACACACACCCAAAGGAAGAATGACTCAATTTAACACAGGACTTTAAGATTCATGAATTTCACCCATTCAGCCAATAAACTCCTTGACTGAAGGTGGCTGACCAAACCAGACACCCAAATCACGGTGAACTTGGGAGCAGTATTTCCTGTGTAAGCAAGCCACGATTTACAATTGTGATGATTCTTGAAAACTGGTAGCTACTCACATGAGCGTGGGAAAGTTCATTCTCACTACTTCCGAAGAAAAGAATTCTGCACATTTTAAATATCAATAGTAAAAAAAAAAAAAAAAGATACTACAATACTGCTGACCAAAAAGAACTGAGAAGTCATTGAATAAGAAGTCATCTGTATTTGACTTGAGTCAGCAATTCATCTTAAGAATAACACGGCTACAGACGGGTACACGTGGAAGGCGAGTGGGCCTTTTCCTAGAATGTATAATTCTAATTCCAAACTTAATACTTATCTTTTCTTTCGATTTATAAATATCACATTGAGATTACCGGGTGTTTAATCCTAGAGAAGGAACTCGTAGGGGTGAGAATATTTCTGAAGTAATTTGAGGAAGGACAGGAAAGAGGCTATCAGAAATAGTCTGGGGTGTGGGGCTGGAGAGATGGCTCAGTGGTTAATAGCAGCCGCTGCTCTTCCGGAGGATATGGGTTCCCCTTCCGGTACCCACATGGTGGCTCACAACCACCACTGACTCCAGTTCCAGGACATCCGACACCCTCTTCTGGCTTCTGTGAGCACCAAACGCATGGTACACAGACATACCTACAAGTCTAACACCCATACACATAAAACAAAACAAATCTGGGGAAAAAAATTAAAGAAAGAAAAGAAATTGCCTGAGGTAGGATTTAGTGAGTCGTGCAAACGAATGAATATGCAAACGTGCCAAAGAATAACTGTGTAGCAAATGGACAGAAGTCCAGAGGGAGGAAGCGGTGAGACATCCGTGGGGGAGGAGACACGGTGTCAGTTTATCATTCTGGCCATGACTGCGTGATGCAGGCCCAGGGTCACATCTGTCATCCAGGGCAAAGCGTGTCCTTCACGAGACCAGCAGGCACCCAGGTGGAGGCAAGGTCCCTTCCTAAGGTCTCGTCCTACTGAAAGATTTAGGGAACAGGGAATAAAATCATTATTTTACATTAAAACTCAAAAAGATGAGTTTGGGGATAGAATGTAAAACTTACAAAGAACGAAAACTACACAGTAGAGTTTGGGATTGGGAAATGTGTCCCCAGGCAAGCTTCCCTTACCTCGGCTTTAGGAATACGGATTAGGTGACTTCCACGGGAAGAAGCAACCAGGATAAAGGAGAGGGGACAGTAGCAGACAGGTTTCTTATAGTCTGGGAGCAGAGATAAGCAAAAATTAAAAAAATCCAGGATTTTCTAAGAATATATGTTTCTCTTACGTTCTTCCAAAAGATAAAACTGTCTAAAGGTGAGACAAGTTTAGACCACTGTCCAACCAAGCTGAGCCTGGGAGAAGACCCTCTTCTTTGCAAAATTCAAGGTAACTAACTGCTTTTGCCCATTTGAAAGGCACCTCGGAGAATCCATGTCTGTTTGTCTGAGGTGCGTTACCTGCTAGACCAGTGTGATTTGTGTAAAAAGAATTCAGTTGATGAAACCCCCAGGATGGAAGTTTATAATGGCTGCAAGAGAGATAGCTTGTACTGAATCCATGAGGACACAGACAGCACAGCACAATTCTGTGTGTGTGTGTCTGTCTGTCTGTCTGTCTGTTTCCTGCTTTTATCACCCATGCTGGACTTGAGTAGAACTCCTCCCTCAGCCTCTGAGTTAGATAGTATTGCAGGTACTTGCCACCATGACCACTTCCGTAGGTTCTGAAGACTCATTCATTGGCTACTAAGGAAGAGACAGTTTTCTTCCGGGGCGTGGCCTCTCACGCATTGCTCATGCCTTAGTGGATGGCCCTATGCCCATGTACATTTGGGTAGCACTAACTGGACTCAGTGTGCTGTAAAGAAAAAAAAGGTAATATAAGGTTGGGAGGTGTCTAGGAGAAGTTGGAGGGATGGCCAATTTTACGTCAACCTGACACAGCCTAGAGTCATCAGAGAGGGGGGACCACAGTTGAGAAGATGCCTCCGTAACACTGGTCTGTAGACAAGCCTGGAGGGCATTTTCTTATTTAGCGATTGATGGGAGAGGGCCCAGCCCATTGTGGGTGTGGCAACCCCTGGGGCCACAGCTATCAAGGGAGTAAGCAGCAACTCTCAGCCCCTGCCTCTAGGTCGCTGCCCTGTTTGAGTTCCTGCCTTAACTATTTTCAGTCAGTGGTTCTCAACCTGTGGGTCGTCACCCCTTTGAGAGGGAATGACCCTTTCACAGGGGTCACCTAAGACCATCCTGCATATCATATATTTACATTACGATTCGCAACAGTAGCAAAATTACGGTAATGAAGTAGCAATAAACATAAATGTATGATAGCGGGGTCACCGCAACATGAGGAACTGTACTGAAGGGTTGTAGCATTAGGAGGGTTGAGAACCACTGCTCCTGATGATGGAAGTGCGTGAAATAAGTCCTCCCCTCCCAGGTTGCTTTAGGTAACAGCATTTCATCACAGCAACCAAAACCCTAACAAAGACAGGTGGGTGTGATCAAAACGCATTGGATACTTGCAGCAACCCTTCAGCCTCAGCCTGGGCAGTGTAGGGGTTGCAGATGTGAGCCTCCATCCCCCAGCACCCTATTATCATTTTTAACTAGGTAATATAAGTAGTCATAAAGATGTGAATACTTGGGCTGGAGATGTGGCTCAGCGGTTAAGAGCATTGGCTGCTCTCCCAGAGGACCCAGGTTCAATTCCCAGCACCCACATGATAGCTCAAAGCCATCTGCAGTCTGATGCCCTCTTCAGCCATGCAGACAGAGAGCACTCATATAAATAAATAAATCTTTAAAAAAAAAACTCTTGAGAAGATGTAAGTACTTTATCCAGTTTAGAGTATGGCTGATTGCACTTTTTTACGTATGAAGAGTTTTTGTTTCACTTAATAGTTTTATTGTGGAATGACGGGAATGGGGCACATTGTACGTCAGTAACATGTCTAGGCTGCTCACCAGGGAAACACCATCGCAGCCACCCTATTGAGCACATTCCTCACTCTCAAAAGTCCTCTCCCAGAAGTGTTCCCTTTGCCATCTGTCCTAACTTCCTGCCACTCAACGTTAATTTGCACTTCGTACAATTTTATATGAATTACTCAGAGTACGCACTCTGGCTTTTAGCCGGCTGTTATACTTGTGTGTTTGGAGGGAACAGGTTCTTACTATGTAGCCCAGGCTAGCCTCGCCCTCACAGTCCTCCTGCTTCAGCTTTCCTACCACCAGGATTACAAGTGTGCCCTCCCACAGTCGGTCTGGCCGGCCATTTTTAATCAGGAGCATGACTTGCGGGTCGACCCGTGTTATCCACATCCCGAGTTCATTTGTTCTCACTATAGACCGTCCTAGCTGCTTCTCCATTGCTGCGATAAAAAACCGCGGCCGAAAGTTCCGGGGGAGGAAAACCCATCATCCAAAGAAGCCAGGGTAGAAGCCCAAGGCAAGCGGAGACCTCGGAGAAATGTGCTTCCTGGGCTTGCTTCCTCCCGCCCTCGACTAGCCAGCTTTCCAGGCCCGCCTAACTAGGGATGATTCCTCCTACCGTGGTCTGGGCCCTTCCACGTCAATTAGCAATTAATAAAATGCCCTACAGACCCACTCACGGATCACTCTGCTGGAGGCGGTGCCTCAACTGAGGTTCTCCGTTCCCGGGTGTCAAGTTGACAACCAGGATTAGGCACCCCGCAGAAAAACACTTCGTTACTTGAATACACTCCGCCCGTAGTGTGCGCGCGCGGTTCAAGTGTTCTTGTGTCCTCACTCGCGTTGATGCAGGATATTCAGAGTGGCTCTTCTAAACGTGGGCTGCACACCAGCATCTTTCCTGCCTCAGATAGTTATCCAAACTTTTTTTCTTTTTTTTTTTCAGCTTGGCTTGTTTGTTACCACTGAGAATCTTTTGTCAGATAAATGAGTGTTGAATATTTTCTTCCAGCCTACGTTGTGTTGTCTTAATCTTGATACAGAAGTTTATTTTTAGTTATATTTAAAATGGTTGTTTTGCACGTTGTTGGGGGAAGGGCTGCCTAGGTCTTGGCCTTTTGTATGGTCTGCAGGTGTTGGCTTTATGTAAAAGATGGTTGATTGCTCGTGATCTGCACGTGCTATCAGTAGAACACCTGAGGAGCTTAGGTATCAATAAAAACTCCTGAGGTGAGATGCTCAGAGTTCTACTGCCCAGTATGGCACTGGTCATGATAGCGGTTCCCTTTGCTGAAGTCTGGCAGGGTTTTCACCTATGAATATGCCTCTGTGTCTTGCTTGGTGAATCACACCATAGGTGTACAACTACAAGTGCGGCACCAACGTGGGGCACTGACATCACACCAGCCACACCCAATGTAGAGACTAGGAAGAAGAAAAAGAAACTCCAGACATCACAGAGTCCAGTAAAGTACACTCAGGGAAGCTACCAGAAGTCAGAGATTATATATATGCAAAAATAATGAGTAGAAGTCTCCTGAAGGAAGAGGAGAGAGAGAAAGGAAATAAGCCTCTATGTAGAGGAAAGACTGTAAAAGTAATAAATAAATGAAAAAGAAAGCTCCGAGTGGTCCAGATACCGGTGAGGCGGTCCTGACAAGACACATCTGCTGTGGTGATGAGAACCCACCCCACAAGGGAAGCCTTCCTGCAGACAAGGTGCCCAGTTGTTTTTCCTGCAAACCAGACTCTGTCTTAAAATCTGGAAAGTGATTCCTCAGGGTCAGCACACAGACGCTGTCTTCCAGAACTGACTGAGGTTGCATCTTGTGCTGGCAGCTGAACTTGGTACTGTAAGAGTTAACCCAGGTGGTGCTGGTTTTGAAGGCATGAAGGGGTCATGGAGAGCAGCTAAAGCTTGGTACTGTGAAGGGCCAGGAGAGGCCACTGGTGAAGGTGCAGCCCCAATGGCAGTTGAAGGCCCGGATTAAAGGAGTCATACAGAGAAGTTGAGGCTTGGCACCATGAAGAGAGCCTATGGGAGGCTCTTGGTAAAAGTGCAACCCAGTTGCAGCAAGGGACCCCAGCAGTCTTTGAGATGCCAGTACCATGGGAGGACCACCAAGGACAGCAGCAGCAATGGAGTGGAGCCAGCTGGAGCCGGGAGGACAAGCTATGTGTGCTGCAGAGGGCAGAGTCAGAGAAGCGACCCAAGCCCTTTGAAGGAGCCCAGAAGATCATGAGTGAATTCCAGATAATTGGACATTGATAATGTCTTTGTTCTGTCCAAAGACATTGTAAATAGCTTGATAGATGTTTGGTTTCATTTGGTCCTGTCCTTGTGATTGTTCCTCTTGTTACTAGTTTTACTAGTGTAGTGCTAAATTGTGTTGTAGAAATAAAGCAGTATTTTGATTGTCTTATACAGAAAGGGGGAATGATACAGAAGTTTATTTTTAGTTATGTTTAAAATGGTTGTTTTGTGCGTTGTTGGGTAAAGGGCTGTCTTGGTCTTGGCTTTTTCTATGGTCTGCAGGTGCTGGCTTCATGTAAAAGATGTTTGGTTGCTCATGATCTGCAGATACTATCAATAGAACACCTGAGGAGCTTGAGCATAGATAAAAACTCCTGAGATGAGAGGCTCAGGGTTCCACTGTCCAGTACGGCACCTGCCTTGATAGAGTTCCCCCTGCTGAGGTCCAACTGCGAATATGCCTCTGTGTCTTCCTTGATGAGTCACATCATAGGTTTACAACTACGTGTTCTCTTAATAGACTTTGCAAAATCAAAAGTTTTTAATTCTGAGGAAGTCCAACTTATCAATTGGTTCATTTGTGCATTATAAATGTTAGCATCTCTGTCTAACACAAAGCTGCAAACATTTTCCTGGGCATTTTCCAGTGTCTTTTCCTTTAGGCCTATGATCCTTCTTGGGTTAACTTTTATATGGCATGGGTTATAAGTCAAACTTCTTATGTGTGTGTCCCTGCTTACTGTTGAAAAGACTCTCCTTTCTGATTGGCTGATGTGCGCATTGTCAACAGTCACTGTCCAAGCTGGATGTGGTGGATAACACCTATAGGCCTAGCACTTGGGAGGCTGAAACAGGAAGATTGCTTCAAGTTCAGGGCCAGCCTGGGCTACATAGAGAGTTCCAAGCCAGCTTGGACTGCAAAATGACAAAAGTCACTTGTCTGTAGGTTTAAGTGTACAGCTAGTGTCTGTCTATGTGAGAAACCAGGGCCAAATTCTGTCAAAGCTTTTTCTGCATCTTTTGAGATGATTATATATATATATATATACATATATATACACACATATATAACTTTTTTAAGCTTGTTTACATGGTGGTTTACATTAATTTTCTTTTTTTTAAAGATCCATTTATTTTTTATTTTTATGTGTTTGTTTTAGTGTTTGCCTGAATATATATATGTGTACCATATGTGTCCCTAGTACCCTACAGGTCAGAAAAAAAAGCAATTACTCTTACTTGTAACCCTTTTTCACTCAAACTTGTATGTATGTATGCATATAAAATTGGTATACAAATCAAATATTTGCTGATAATGAAACATAAGAAATATTTTAAAAGCAAGTCTTTGTGAGTGTGTGTGTGTGTGTGTGTGTTATGTTGCCATATATTAAAGAAGAAAACAAAATTACATCTTGAGAAGATGTATATGCTTATTTGTTTAACACAATACAAACAATTGAGGAATGACTGTAGAAAAACATTGAAATTCTTTACCTTTCGTAATTAAACCATCGTATTTGCGTGAGAGCAGAAAACTTTGTATACACAGTCAAAACGCTGTAATTCCTAACACGCGATAGTCTTTGCAGGCTGAGCCCAGGTGCTTCAGACAGCATCCATGGGCATCCGGTGGCAGGACAGCGCTGGAAACACAAAGTGCCCGTGTCATGTGTTGGGAAGGCAGGCTGCACTGAGGCCACGTGGCACACGCAGCACAGGCGAGCACTGTCAGAAATGCCCGAGTTTCATTATGTGTCCGACTTTGAATTTCTTTTTGGACAGTTCTCATTCAGAAGCTGCTTTTTTGGGGGTGGGAGGTTAAAAAAGGATTTCCTCATATATTCTTGGCTGTCCTGGAACTCACTGTGTTGACCAACTCACAGAGATTCCCCTGCCTCTGCCCCTTGAGTGCTGGGATTCAAGGAGTGTGCCACCACGTCCAGCATCAGAAGACTTGCTGATTTTTAATGACAACCACCACCCCCAAGCTCAGCTGTGACATGGGGTCATGACCCAGACTTGAAGAAGCTGTCTAGGAGGCCCAACCAGCCGACAAGACAGTAATCCTGTCATCTGTGATGGCTGAGTTCCACGACCTTCAAAACACAGAAGCACAGATTTATTCTGTAAACGAGACAGAGTAAGAAGTTAACAGTACTTTTAATAAAATACAGTATTATGACTGTATCCTGGAATAAAGATTCCATGAATCAGTCTCTGGAAGTACAGGGTTGTGCTTCCGGCTTTTCAAGTGAAGAAAGCAGTTCTTCCAGCTTCTCTTTGGCGCATCCGCATGGCCAGCATCACCTGCTTTTGCATTTCCTTTGGCAAGGAGGAGGGCATCTGAGCAACAGCAGCCTAGCTGATTACCCAGTGGCCAAGTGGTGGGAGGGGGAAGGGCAGGTGGTCTGCTCAGTGCGCATGTGCTGTCCCAGGGACTACACCTCAGCAGCCTGCAAGCAGGTCGCACAAAGTCTTACCGCTCTACTGAGACCACCAGGCAACTTAAAACTCAGAAGGGCTTCCTCTCTGGAGCTTTCCATCTACTGTCTCCTGACCTTGGGTAACTAACCGAAAGTGCAGAAAGTAAAAGCACACATCTGGGAGACTTCTTCCTAGCTTAAGTGTCCTTGTTCTAGCAACTGCTGAGGGAAAGGCATCTGCTCTTCTGACCGTTACGAGGCATAGTTCTCTTCACTGTCCTTCAGCTGTTGCTTCAAGTATTTTGAAGTCCTGTCATTGGATATACACATATATATCATAAAATTAATACGCTTCCTTCTTTGTTTTTGTGTGCTGCTGGGAAGAAACTCAGGGAGGGCCTCACACATGCTAGGCACCGTGTTCATACTATGTTCAGTGAATAAGTATTTTTTAAAGGCCCACAAAAATCCCAGACTCTGAGATCACAACTGTGTAAAAGACAGGTCTTGGGAGTGGAGAAATGGCTTAGCCGCTGAGATCGGCTACTGCTTCCCTGGAGGACCCCAGTTCTGTTCACAGCACCTGTGTCGGGTGGCTCACAGCTGTCCAACTCCATCCAGCTCCAGGGGCTCAGACACCCTCATCAGGACTCAGTGTGTGTCTGCACTTGCATGTGCACATACACACATACACACACACACACAAAACACATGGACACACAACACACACACAGACACACAACACACATACACACACACACAAAAAAAAACACATGGACACACAACACACAGACACACAACACACATACACATAACACACACACACGCATTTTAAAATAATAAATCTTTTTTAAGGTAAGTTTTTCCTTTCACAGAGCTAGTATTCTGGTGAGAAAGACTTAAAATACTTAAACACTTTTAATCCTTAAAACATGCACGTAAGGAAAGGCGTATATAAAATAAGCAGTTTGAAGCACACCCTTCTGTCATCAGACAGGAACACATTACATCATAGAAGGCATAGACATGTTCCCAGCAGAGACACAAGTGGGCAGTTCCATGGTATCAGTAATATTGGCCACTCCCTGCCTCCTGTGTGGATAGCCAGCTTTAAGAATCCTATTAGACATCACTTGTGATATGGGCACACTGCCACCCGTGGATCTGTTCAGTAGAGTGCGCACGTGACCTCCTGTGATGTTTTGCCTGTTGGTCTAGCACCAGCTTCCTTGGACCACGAATCCCAAGCCCCTGTTGACCTGCTCAGTCTTCCGGTACACTGCCGCCATCTAGTGACCAAGAATCACTCACCTTTTGCCCACCACTTTCGAACCCAGAAAAGTTAGTGGTCCCTGGAAGTATTCTGGTAACCTTAAGAAATTCTGTGTGTATTATTTTTTAACTGAGAAAAAAAAAACAAAACTTTTTCATGGGATATATCATGCTCAGGGCTTTCCCTGCCCCCACTCCTCCCAAAACCTCCCCGCCTCACTACCAACCCACAGCCACGCCTTGTCTGTCTTGCTCTCATTAAAAAGCAGGCAACGAGAACAAACCAACCAGAAGAGGAATAAACAAACAGAGGAAAGGAGCCAAAGACAAAGCACAAGAAACATGTAGAGATGCAGAGACACACCCCTCTCACACAGAAGTCCTATAAAAACACAAAATCTGAAGTCGTAATATAAAGCAGAAGACCTGTGAGGCAGATGATAGATAGATAGATAGATAGATGGATAAAAATAAATTTTAAATAGCCTAGACAAAGCATTATGAGAAATAAAAAACCTCCAAAAATACCACTGAGTTTGTTTTTATGCTGGGCTGGCACGGAGCCTACCCTCAAGGGTGGTTGTATGCCCAGTGAGACACCATTAGAGGAAACTGTTTTTTCCTTTGTGAGTGGTTGTCAATTGGAAATAGCTTCTGGGTTAGGGACAGGGGCTCGTGTCTACTTCTTCTCTCAGCTCTGGGACCCCCTACCTGGCTCAGAGCCCCGCAGGCTCTGTGTGGCTGCCACAGCCCGTGTGAGTTCACGTGTGTTCGCTTGGTGTCCTCCATCCCCACTGGCTGTTACAGTTTTTCCGCCTTCTGTTCTGCAGAGTTCCTTGAGCCCCAGGGGAGGGGATTAACCAGACATTCCGTTCAGGACTGAGAGTTCCAAGGTCTCCACTCTCTGCATGTTGCCCAGTTGTGGGTCTCTGTATCATTCTCATCTGATGGCCGAACGAGACACTGATGTATGGCGATAGCAGAATGTCACAGGGAGTCATTTTATCCCCGTGTTCCTTTACAAGAGCAGTATATTTGGTTTTCCCCTAGGTCCCTGGCCTAGCTACTCTCGGGTTCTTGGGCAACCGAGCAGTGTCAGGCATGGGTCCCATGTCATGGAGTGGTGCCCACGAAAGCTAAAAGAGGGCATTTGATTCCCCTGGAAGCAGAGTTACGAATGGTTGTGAAATGCTGTGTGTGTGCTGGAAGCCAAGCCCAGGTCCCACGGGAGAGAAGCCAGTGCTCTAAACCACTGAGCCACCTCTCCAGTCCCAGAACATGATCCGTTTTCTATAAAATCTTGTTTTGTGTATATTCACAGAAATGTCACCAGAGGGAGAAACAGCAGTAGTTCATGGGTGCTCATCTCTGAAAGACGTGGCATTAAATACGTTTTCATTATTTGACTCGTGCTTTTCTCTGTTTTTCAAAACATAACAATATTTATAAATTTTACATCATAAAAAGTTGCTCTAAAATAAAATGTCATCAAATATTTGAAAGAAAAACCCTGTTATCTCAGTGTCCAGAGTAACTCTCTCCTCGGGCTGCCCTTCACATTTAGCTCTAATATGTAATTCTGTTATGTAACTCAGCTGTTGGTGCTTTGAAAAGAAGCGGGGTTACTGTTAAGCTGAAGCCTAATAATTCTCGGCCTCAATCACAACCACACCGGGAGGGGGGTGAATGGAGCCGGTGTGTGTGGCAAGGGACAGAAAATGTAGTGTACATTGTAACAGCTCTTCCTCTCTAAACAGGCACTTCTTCTATCCATGTTCTTCTGAAAGACAAGATATTGAACCAGATCAAAGCACTGAAAGCAGCAGAAATAAACCCCTACCACAATCTGGAATCTGGGATAGCCAATATTCTCAAGCCAATAGACGATTTCTGCACAAAGTTCTTTGTGGGAACAGAGGTAAACTAGAATTGGCTGCTTTTTAAATTACGCCACCACCCCCGTGGTGGTTTTGTAACCTCTGTTGTATGTGTCTGTTGTTCAAAGGATTATAACACACATTTTCGTGTTCTTTTTTTTAATATTTTATGCTTATTTTATGTACATTGGTGTTTTGCCTGCCTGTATGTCTGTCTGTGTGAGGGTGTAGATCCCCTGGAACTGGAGTTACAGATAGCTGTGAGCTGCCACGTGGGTGCTGGGAATTAAACCCGGGTCCTCTGGGAGGGCAGCCAGCGCTCTTAACCGCTGAGCCATCTCTCCAGCCCCCACATTTTCATATGCTCATTTGTATTTAAGATTTTTAACTTAGATGCCTGGTAGACTCACATTTGACAGTCCCTTAACAGGGGCTGAGGATGTAGCCCAGTCAGCCGAGAGCTTGCCGGGCATGCGCAAGGCCCTGGGTTCCGTCTCCAGCGCAACATAAACCAGGGTTGATAGTGCACATCTGTGATCTGAGCACTCAGAAGGTGGAAGCAGGAGGCAGGAGGAGACCAAGTTCAGGGTAACCTGAATCTTGGTGACCTGGAGTCTTCTTCCTGAGTTCATGTCTTCATCTGTAAGGGGGGCGGGGGAGGGGACGACACCGTGTCTCTCTCCTTTGTCATCCATTGGTTTTGTCTCTTTTTCCATTATGTGACTGTCTCTTCTTTTACTTCAGGTTAGATCCTTCTGCCTCCTGCTCTCCTTAGGTCATAGGTTAGCACTAATGCAATACTTAAATCTGGGTTGAGGTCTATACTTCCTGTTCCTGACTTTAGAAGGTAAATATTATGATGCATCTTCCTGCCCCGTCTTATTCCAGGTCTCTACTGAGTCCTGCCTTGGCTAAATGCTGAGAGCAAACCACTGAACGATCCAAGCCTGCTCTCTCCCCGACTCATCCTCAAAAGACAGGGAAGCCAGCGGTCCTACATAACACGTCTCCTCAGCTACCCACATTACCCGTGTCACTGCGTGTTCATAGAGCAAAACTGCATTTCGTTTCATCCCGAAATCAAATACAGTAACAACCTGGAGCCTTCCTTCCCTCCTGGTAGACTGACTTCTCGTGTGACTGAACTGACTCTTGTCTTTGTTCCCTCCGTCACAGCACAGGAGCCCAAGGTCTCTTGCCTCTGACCTTGCCTGCGTTTACCCAGAACCCGTTATCTTTCTAGGAAGGAGAAGTGATTTACACGGACTGGAAAATGGAGAGAGACTCTGAGACTGGACGATTTATTCGTAAGTTTTACGGACTAACCTGTTATTAATAAGATCTCCCTTTTAAGTTTTATTTGCATATGTCAGTTACACACAATAATGGGATTCATTATGACATTTAATACACATATAAAATGTATTTCTATAATCTTCACTCCTCTTTTCCTTCTCCTACCTGCCTCCCAACTCCCATGGCTCCCCTTTGTCGTCCCAAGGAGCCCTTCCGTATTTGTCTACTTTAATGATCCAAGGAGCTTCACTTGGGCTTGCTCACATGGTCCCGGGTTAGTGGTTATTTACGGGAGCACGGCCTCCTTTCCAGTGTCTACATCGCTGAAGAGAAGCCGCACCTCCCCAGCCACCACTAACTATCTAAAGATAAGCAGGACGTGGTGGGGTCTCGTGAACCATCATCTGTCTAGAGTCCCCTCCGGGGGGCACAGGGGCCTCATGGGTCATCTTTTCCTTGTCCCCAGGAGAGGATTATCAACAGGTCCGATCTTGCACAGGTGTTGTGCCAGTAATGGCAAGGGCCGTGAGCTCAAGAGTGTAATCAGAGTGTGATGATCTGAAGACAGTCTTCTACCTTACCACACTCCTTCCCCCAGTCCTTAAGGTCGTTCTATGAAGTTCCCTGGGCCTCGGAGGTCACCGTCTTCATTAGATAAGTTGCAGCTATGTGCGCTGCGTGCCAGACACTATGGAGTCTCCATTCCTTTGGCACATAGTAGAGGACTCAATGTCATAGCCAACATGGATCCCTCCCGGACTCAGAGATTCTCTTGGGGTCCCATCTCCTCTTATAGCCAGCTTTTGAAACTATTTTTGAACAGAACTAAAAAAAAAAAAGGTCATTTACTTTAAATGAATTTTACTTCATTTATATGCAATGGGCCAGACGCTGGTGATAACAGATGAGAAGGAAGTGTTCTCTTCGGACAGGACCTACCGGAGAGGACGAGCAATGACACATTATGTGTTATTCACACTGCAGTTGTAAACAAGCAGAAATTGATGCAGTCCAGAGAGGGACTATCTCTCTTGTTCTGTTAAGAAAGGGCCCCACTTGGACCCGCGGTTGAGCTGAGTCCCCGAAAGGTGGGTCGGAACACTTTCACATAGATTTGACGGGGAAAGACCCTCCTTGTCAACACAGCAGCAGGGGCAAGCGTGTGGGAACCCAGAAGAGCAGTGGCCTGAAAGGAAGGTTCAGGGCCAACACAGCCACCTAGAGGTCAACAGCGGCAGGAAGGGGCCAGACATCTGAGTCCAGGTGGCAGAGAGCTTCTTAATGAGAGTTTTAGAGCCAACCGTATTCAGAAAAAGAACTTGCCAAGAGGGCGGGGGCTGGGTCAGTGGGACCAGCAGGCAGGCGTGGTAACAGAGCCGGAGCAGAAAGACATGGGAGACTGAGGGTCTCTGGGCCAGGACTTTGAGATATGAGTGGTCAGGATGGAAGGAACTGCTTCTCTTTCCCCGCAAATCTGAAGAGCTTTTACTCCAGGGCAGTGGAGACCCCGAAGCCATCACAGCGCCATGAAACAGGCAACGCTGAGCAAGCCTTCGACTCCCACAGAGTGAGGCTTACAGGGCGGGGTACTCGGTAGGCAGCTGTTCTGAATCGTAACCCACGTGCCCTGTTCGCAGTCCATGCGGGCTGCAGACACGTTCTCCTCGCGAGGTCCCCCGGCCAGGGATGGTTCCTGAGTGAAGGCGAGGCAGCTCCTACAACCTGATCTCTCCTGGTCTGCTTAACTCAACGTGCCACGTAACCGGGCAGGAAAAACAAACAAACAAAAAAAAAAAACTTCTGAAAGCCAGATTACCCCAAATGAGAAAGGCGGAGAGGGGAAGACCACATCAAATATTTCCACCCGATCTAAGAGAAAAGCCTAGAAATGCAGATTTGAATGACGACGGTTGGCGCAACTGTTGCCCGTAGAGGACCTTTAAACTACGATCAGCCCCTATCCCATGCCAGGCACCCTTCCAAGGGCTTTCCGTGGATGAACTCCTGTCACAGGCACACCAGCCCTGTGGGATCCACCTGCCTCAGGCATCGGCGGCAGCCTCTGAACCCAGGCAGTCTGCCGCCAATCCGTGCCTTTTGGTTTATTATAATTCTCTTTTAACAGCCCTGCCTGGAGGCTCTGGAGCTCCATTTAATACTTAGGGACAGCTCCACTCATTGTTGAAAGGCACGCAGGTCTTCCAAAGGCCGCCAGGGAGGAAAGACCACTGTGGGATATTATTAAAAAGAACAGACCTCTCCATTGTGGATAATGCCATCAATGATCACACAGTTCTGAGAGGGTTTCCAGCCTCCAGGACAGCCCTGCTCACTCAGAGACTGTGCAGAGAGAAAATGCCCCAAGGGAGAAACAAAAGTATCAGCAGAAGCAAAGCCACTAGTGTCGAGGGGTGTCTTCTGCATTATCAGGAATTTTCTAAAGCACTCAAGAAAGCCTGGGAAGTATGTCTGCTGTGATCTCTTCATGAGGCACCCTCAGAAAGCAGATAGATCTCTCGCTTCCGATCAAGAAGAGCTGCCATTTAAAAAAAAAAAAACTTATTGTTGAGATCAGTCTGGGCTTCACTCTGAGATACTCTATATTGTGTCTTAAGCCTTGACTTGAGAGACTCCATCATGCCAGGCGGTAGCACACGCCTTTAATCCTAGCACTCGGGAGGCAGAGGCAGGTGGATCTCTGTGAGTTCAGGGCCATCCTGGTCTACAGAGTGAGTTCTAGGACAGCCAGAGTTAGAACAGAGAAACCCTGTCTCGAAAAGAGAGAGATAGAGACTCTTATAAGCAGCCTGAGGGTGCATCTTGAGGCTGGGGGATGACTTTTGCAGCTTGATGGACTTTCGAATGGCGTCATCTGTCTGGTACCACCGCACGGCACAGACTGATGGATGGTTATTGCTGCGAGTAGAAAGGGTGCCACGTATAAATCTATCAGAGTGGCTTGCACAGTAGGGGGACAAGGGAAAATTAAAGTAATATCAGGAATACAGCCTCAAGAACTCATCAAACATTCCAAACCTAGAAAAGGCTGTAATTCCCTCACCTGGACCTCATTGAAAAGGGTGGGCACTTAGCACTGCAGCAGCCATGTCCCCACTCAGACCTGTCAAGGACCCACAGGCAGAGAACTCCCAACTGCCCCCCCGGGGGGGGGCTTTAGCTCAGCTCAGTCTCAGCTGCTGCTACCGCCCACTCGAACTGGTGTCTGCCTGGCCTGTTCTCCCACCTGGACCTGCTCCCTTTCCCTAACTTGGACTCAACTCTGACCTAAATCTGCAGCTTAAATCCTCAGCGGGCAGTCCGCAGCTCCTTGGTTTGAGTCAGCTCACCCCCACAGACTGCATTCCCATGGGCCTCTCTGCTTCTCAGAATCTTGGAAACCTCTGGAACCAGGTCTCTTAATCCCTTCAGAGTCATCCCGTAACCTAGTGTGAATGTAAAAAACACAGCTCTCGCCTCAAAGGGAATAAAAGATCATTTATTCTGGAGGCAAAACGAGAGTGATCGTGGTCTGAAAACACAGACTTGGGCTGCCCCGAATTCCATTTTCAAATATGACTTAAAAAAAAATAATTCTTAGCCGGTGGTGGTGACGCATACCTTTAATCCTTTAATCCCAGCACTTGGGAGGCACAGGTAGGAGGATCTCTGTGAGTTCGAGGCCAGCCTGGTCTACAGAGGGAGTTCCAGGACAGCTAGAGTTACAACAGAAAAGCCTTGTCTTGGAAAAAAAAAAAAAAAGATGAAAGAAAAGAAAAAAAGAAAGAAAGAAAGGCAGGAAGGCAGGAAGGAAGGAAGGAAGGAAGGAAGGAAGAGGAAGGAAGAACATTCTTGAAATTTTTATGGTAACAAAGGTCAGAAATCAGGACACTTTTCAAATACATTGTTGGAAATGCCAGAGAGGATGTTAAGCAAATGGCCTCAGGTGCCATCTGATGAGTTCTCAGCTTGGAGCCAGAGGAGACCTGTGCTCTGTTAAGATAAAAATGAGGACAGGAAATAGAAACCAGTTCGTCAGTTTAGGGTCAGAGATCTTGAAAGTAAGCAATTCCATTTGTGTCCTTAGCCAGAAGCAGGAAATGTCATGTTCCCAGGCCAAGAACTCCAGAAGAGAGCTCTGGTTTCTTGTCACCTCCCAAACGAGCACCTCTGCCTAGAAGCTACACTTGATCCCGTGACCAAGACTCCAGTCCCAGCGCTGATCCCTTCTGGTGGAAGCTTTGGGATTAGATTTCTGGAATTTCACGGTGGAAGTGGGTAATATCGATTCTCCAATTACATACAACCCATCTCCTAAATGATCGTAGGGTCCCCACTCTTGAGGGGAGAATATTGCAGGAGCCTTAGAGGCTATTGAGGATTGACTCCCTTCCTAACAGAATATCTACCCCTAAGCAGAGACACAGTGTTGTGACCTGCTCCACAGCTGGGAATCGAACCCAGGACCTCTGGAAGAGCAGCCAGTGCTCTTAACCACTGAGCCATCTCGCCAGTCCAGGTTGAATAATATTTCATTATATCACATATCTGTACCACATTTGTTTAGCCAGAAAAGTGGATACACCCACCTTTCTTCAACTGCAAACGATGTTGCCATGAATGTGGATAGACAAATAGCCTTTCGAAACCCCACTTTATAATTTTCTTACAAAGTGTAGGAGGTCTCTTTCTCCTTAATACCCCATCAGCGTCTGGGTGGAGGAAGCTCAGCCCTCACGTAGCTTTAAAACGGTGAGCTCCAGGATAAGTGTTCAGTGTAGAGCCGCTAGATGCTGCAGCTTAGGCGTTTGGGTTTTAGTCCTCCCTGGAGTTTGGAGCAAGGACTGAAGATCATCCAGGTCAGCAGTCAGCCCTGACAGATGGAGAGGAAACCCAGTCCCTAACCCTGCTAGGCTCTGGGCAGAAACCAGAGAGGCAGGAAGGCCCTGGGGCTGAGGCCTGGAGCAAAGGCTCAGGGGAGCGCTCACCTCAGTCTGAACTTTACCTTAGACGCAATCAGAGGAATGGCATCATCAGGAACGGGGCCTCTCACGCTCACTCCGCACATGCTCACTCCGCTCGGCCAAGCTGTCCCCAGATCTTGGTTCGCAAATGTCCCTACCGCACCTTAACTCACCACTCTGTCTCTCACACCCGAACCACCACAGGGGTCCTCGCTGGGATCCCCACTTCACCACACCGGCCTCTAACCCAAACTCCTCACAGCAGCCCGAGGAAACCCCGCTGGGTGTGGGCAGGACTCATGAAGGCACTGCTCTTCAGCCTGGGTTTGAGTTCTTTTCCTGCAGAGCTATGTGCAGTTTCAGGACTCATGCCTGGAGTCCCAGTTTCCACCAGAGCTCAAAGGCACTTACTGCTCCTCCCCGGGACTTTGGGGCCTGTTGTCCCCCTATCTGCACTACTCCGCCACACCAGAAACTTCCCAAGCCCGACTACACTCGGACATAATGTTGCATTCCCCTGACCGTCTGTGTTCAGTCTTTGTTAGGAGTGTCCCTGTCCTTCCTTCTCATAATGACTTTTCTTTGGCCTGCAAAGTGGCCCCTGGGCAAGTTTCTGTTACTAGACCATGCACCCAAAGTCGGCCTTTCCTGTTTCCACAGCCAAGAAACCCGTGAACCTCCACACTGTCCACGACGGGGCTGTCCACACCATCCAGAGGTCACCTTTCTACAACGACATCATCCTCACCATTGGGGGGTGGAACGTGGCCATCTGGAAGGAGGAAGTCATGGTAAGCTGCCCGCAAAAGCTGAGTGGGTGGATGTGTCTTTGTCCCTGAGAAAGACAATGGGAACAATGGCTGTCCCAGTGTATCATGCCCACGGGGCACTCCATAGAGAAATGAGAACAGATGGTCTGGCTCCAGCTTGTCAGCAGAACCACTGAAGCCTTTGAACCCACAGCCATGTGCCCTTCTTTCCGGAGAGGAAGTAAGCAACATGGCAAGGCCCTTGTTCTCTGGAACCCAACCCTGGTTTTTTTTCTCGGAAGCGTCTGTTGTGGGCAGTTCATCAGACTGGAATTCTGCCTCCTTGTAAAGCAGAAGACGGGGTTCCGATGACTGGATGAAGTCCAAGGGGTCGCTGGGCCCGTCCACTTTTCTTCTGCACCAGGAACATGCCGGCAGGTTCGGGAAGTTGGCATTTGTAGACAGAGGGCCCAGGGCTGGCAGCGCATTGCCTGTCCAGACGCATGTGCGCACCAGAAATATCTGGTTGGGAATCAAGAGATGGGGCCTGCCAAAACAAACAAACAAAAATTGAAAAAAAAAAAAATCCAGCGAAGCAGGGGCAGGGCAAACCAGTTCTTTTTTTGTGTGTGTGGGAAATCTAAATTCAATGCTCCTTTGGTGAGCAATAGGGAATTATGAAAAACTGGAGAGATAGAGACAGAGAGCACATGTGTGTCACAACTGGAATATACATATTCTTTCCCCAAATAACCCGTGCCCTTCGGATCTCTAATTTACACAAATAATTTTAAAAAGGAAGTGTGCATCAACAGGTACACAGGGTGCCCCTAAATAAAAGTGAAAGCTTCTTAAATCTCCAACAAACGTTCCATCAACATGCTTCTGTAGGCTGTGTTGTGTCGTTGTTACTTGTTCTTCCAACGAAGTTTTGTAGCTTGGAAAAGAAAACTGAGGCGTGGTTTTCAGAAGACTGGCAAGAACCAAGAACCGAGTTACCCAGAGAGACTAAAGGAGCAAGATAGAACGGGCACGGAAAAGGCTTGGTGGTCACGAGTAAGGGCCGTCTTCTCCCCTCTCGGGAGTTCCCTATGCGTGGGTTGACTTGTGGGAGACAGATCCACGCCTTGCTGTAGTCACTGAACAGATAAGGGACACTTGGTGCATCTCCTGGACAGACAGACCCTGACAGTGGGAGGAAGCATATTCCAATCTCGTTCTCATGGTGGAGGGGAAAGCAAGAAGATGATCTCATCCTGCTTGGGTGGACTAAAGCCTCCCTTCCACATATATCTACAGCCACCTGAAGCTATTTATTAAAGGTTTGCGGGGCTCTGATTTTCCACATGCAGCTCGCAGCTGGGATTGACCGTTGTATCAGTTACTTCTGCACAGCTGTGACGGAAACACCTTCCGTAATAACTTCAAAGTGAAAAGGTGTGCTCTAGCCCCTGGTATGTGGCTGTGTGGCTCACGTGGCTCTGGCCCCATGCCGTAGCAGAATGTCGTGGTGGCAGCCTTCAAAGGGGTGACCTCCTTCCACCAGCCAGGCCCCACCAGTTGAAGTTTCCAGAATGTCCCAAAATACCGTCGCCAGCTGGGAACCAAGTATTCAACACACGAGCCTGAGGGGAACAGTTGATATTCAAACCATAACAATAGACTTCTCGTTTGCTTTCTGTGGATACCAGAGCTGTTTCCACGGATAGCAGATCTCTGGCGGCAAAATAAAGTTACCGGAAAAATTTCCTTGCTCTCTCCTCTTACAGCTACTGACCGCAAATCTTCATAGAAAACAATCCGTTCAGAGGCAGCTGGGACCATATGAAGCTAAGTCAGAAGGGTCAATCTTTTCTCAAAAGCAAATGAAACAAGGAAAAAAAAAAAAAAAAAAAGAGGTCACTTATAAAATAAATGGGAGAGAAAATAACTTGTCCCGAATAAAACCCCACAACACGGCTGGCAAGATGGCTCAGTGGGTAACACTGTGCAAGCCTTACAGAGTATGCTTGATCCCCAGAACCTGTGCAAAGGTGGAGAGAGAACCAACTCTGCAAAGTTGTCCTCTGACTCCCACATGGGTGCTATAGCATGCAACACACACACACACACACACTCCTCTGTCTTTGTGTCTGTCTGTCTCTCTCTCACTCTCGTGTTTCTTGCTCACTTAAAAATACAAACAAAACTCTACAACAAGAGGAAGTAAGACTTCCCCAGTCGGGTAAACGTATGGTTAAGTAATCATGGCCGGCTGAGCTGTACTTAAAGAAAACTCCTGTGAGTTTCACTGGGGTCACAGCAAAATCTTTCAATGTGTCTTTTAAACTTGCGTTTAGACTGGACCGCTCCTTCAGACCTGCTGCGCTCCGAAAAGGTACACGGCGGGGCACTGGTCCCTGACAAGGCCCGGGGTGTTCTACATCGGACGAGAGGACGGATATGTGGATATCTGGGACCTTCTGGAGAAAACTCATGAGCCAGCCCAGACCCAGAATATTTGCATCACCATGATCACCTACATCAAACCCTGGACCTTTTCCAGTACGTGTTTGGGGGAACCAGGAACACCGGCCCTCTGCTGGAAACCCCGTGTGGTCTCCTCCCACCCATCTCTCCTCCCGTGGTCCTGACTCCTCCCTCTCCCTCCCTCTCTCTCCCTCTCCCTCCTGCCCCTTGTTTCTCCAGCAACCTTCTCATCTTTTCCCTTTGCTCTTGCCCCACACACTGAAGCCCCCGAAGCTTCCCTCACTGGTTGGACTCAGTCAGCGGTCCCGTGTTCCCCACCCCCCTACTCCTAATGCAAGAGGCTGACTTTGAACCACAGGACGAAAAGCATCTGTCTCATCATCTCTCAGCCTGGCAGAGTGGTCCTAAACCTTTGCTGCCTTTTTGGCTATTTCCTTGTCCAGAAAGGTTGAGTTTTGTTTCTTTGTCAAATTTTTAAATATTGTGCCTGTTAGTGACTCTTCCGTGGGCCACATCACGCAGCTCTCTTCATGGGATCACATGATTCTCTAGGGTTGCGTATCTATTTAAGCCTCAGTCTCTGAGTTAAATATGAGTAAATTACAATATGCTACCAAACAAGCATAAATTCAGGGATGTATCTGTAGAAAAGTAATTTATTTCCTTTTTTTTTTTTTTTTTTGCCCCAATAGTATTTTCTCTGTAACTGCAGTATGCCTGTATTCACCAGAAGAAGTCTCCCTTTGTTTCCAAACGTCTACAAGCATAAGGCTATATGCCTTATGGTTTCTGTGATTTCTGTCTCTATGATTTCTTTCTTAGAAACACCCATCCTGGAGACTCAGGCGTCAGTATCTCTGCGATGCCTCAGTCTGGTTTCCACTTAGCCGGCAGGCTTGACCAAAGCAAGCTTTCCTGTCTTCGGTCCAGAGCTGACTTTGTACCTGCAGGGTTATGAGCGTAGGGTTTAGCAATCTGGACCAGATGTCCTGGAAACGAGAAGAGGGGACACCCAGGAAGTGATGGAGAATGAGCACCCTCACACGCACATTGGTCTTCTCTTAAGCAGAGCTTTCGTCCTAGGGAAACTGCGGTTCGGGCTGTGTCTCGCACACACATCTACACAGCTCGGCCCTTCGGCTCTCAGCGTGCTTGCTGAAGACGTGCTGCCTGGGTTTTCCGAGAGAACCTTCCCACATGCTACCCTGCTAGCTTAAGACACAGACTGTCAGCCCCTCTCCTTATATAGACACCAGGAGAGCGAGGTTTGAGTGGCCGGGAGGCTGACGAAGACTCGGAGTTTTAGCTTTCCTCTCCCCAAATGGAAAAAGTGACTTGTCTGTGCTCATGCGGTCCGTCAGGAGCATCTGGTGGGGTTGCCAGGAGCACGCAACCACAGCAGGCCCTTCGGGAAACCACAAAACAAAACACATTTTCTACTTAACCTCTTCAGATAGCTTTCTGTTTGTTGAATTCCCAACCCCCTTCTTTTTCTCATTCAGCTAAGCAGCAGTTTATAGCCATAGGTGACTTCTACGGAACCCTCCACATCCTAGAGATTCCTTGGACGTTGAGCCATCCTTCCTTTAACGAGGTTAGCAGACTTTTGGCTTTGTAAGTTTAATGTCACTGAGGCATTTCTTTTTTTAAAACTTTGTACTTACTTATTGACTTGTGTTGGGGGTGTGTATGCAATGGCACATTTGTGGAAGTCAGGGGACAGCTTGCAGGAGTTGGTTCTCTCCCTCTACCATGTGGGTACCAGGGCTTGAACTCAGCTCACTGAGCTTGGCAGCCATCACTTTATCCACCAAACCATCTCACCAAATAGACTTATGTATTTTATTTATTTATTTTTAGGATTACTTTTTCTCAAGACAGGGTTTCTCTGTTGTGGCTCTGGCTGTCCCGGAACTCACTCTGTACCGAGGCTGGCCTCGAAATCAGAGAGCTCTATCCGCCTGCCTCTGTCTCCAGAGCGCTGGGATTAAAGGCGTGTGCACCACCACCCGGCGGCTTATGTATTTTAAATAATACAAGGCTATATTTTTATCGTACGAGTTAGATAGTTTGGAGCTAAGGAAAAGCAGCCAAACATGAGATGGTGAAGAGGTTAAATGAGTGAAAGCACGGACTGGGGGAACTGGTGTGGAGAGTCATTATTTTCGAACTGTAACTGAGCTTTAGCTGCATTTCAGTGATAAGTCCATATGCTTGCATGCTAAGCCCTCCAGGGTACCAGGAATTCAGTTCTGCTTCTAGTCCCTTTAAAGTCTCCACAGAGAGCTGGGAAAAGGGCTCAGCCATTAGAGGCTGGGCTCACAACCAGAAACATAAAAGTCTCCGTAGCTATCTTCATCTGAGTTTACTAAGTTCAGATGAGGAGGACATGCAATTTCACGCAGCCTCCGAAGTAAGAAGAAAGAAAGGGGGAAAATCAAACTCCCGAATATTTCTACTATAAAAACCTAGGTTTTTGCAGCTCTCTCCTCCCAGCTATAACGGCTCCTTTCCCAGGAACCTATGGGTCACAGAAGCCTAAACGTAAGCACGAGAGCAAGCCCAGGGAGCTAGCTTCTCCGGCCGGCAGGCACACCCTCCAAACCACATTCTCCTAAAGGATGAGAAGCATTCCATCGTGACCCTTCTGCCCCACCGTTAAGAAGGCGGTTATGAGGGTGGGATCAGGAGGGTGAGTTGGGAAAATCCAAGTTACAGAGCAGCAGGCATTTTACCAGAGCCTCGCACAGGCCGCCGGCGTCCTGTGGGGTTAGCTCATAGGCCTTTGTCTCTGACAGGTAGTGAGCGTGAATTACTACTTTGAGAGAGAAGTCAGGCATCTGGAATACGTTCAGCAGCGCAAGTCTATCCGCGAAGAAGAGAAGAGAGAGATGGCCCTGGAACTTATGAAAAAGAAAGCCGTGAGTGAGAGTTCAGAAAGGAGAGTTGCTCTCCTCTCCCACCCTTGGGGAAGGATCTGCCGGGCTCATCCCACAAGAGTCCTGTGCACTCCACAGCCCTTCTGCTTCTCTTAGGAGCACCAAGAGGGCTTGTCTTTGATCTCCTAGATCACCGTGAGTGAGAGCTACCTGTTGTGAGCATAGTGACATGAGCACGTTTTTATTCATTTACCAGTGCGTTGTGGGTGGCTTGGCTGTAGACAACTTACATGTGGAGTTAAGAGCACAGTCTGTAGGAGTCAGTGGCTCTCCTCCTGTCATGTAAGTCCCAGGGACGGCACACAGGCCATCAGGCTTATCAATAGGCACCATACCACTGAGCCATCTCACCAGACACGCAGTGAGATCCCGTCATCTTTCTGTAATTTACGATACTCTCAAAGTCCTTTATTACAGACACAAAGATTCACAGGTGAAAGCTTTCATTATTTTCGTGTCTGGTGAATGATACATTGAAACAAGCCATACCAAAAAATAAAATAATAATAATAATAATAATAATAATAATAATAATACAGAAGTCAAGACAGGAGCTGAAAATCCCACACATCTAGAACAAGGCTCCCATCTCTGCTGAACTTTGGATGTCTTGTCTGGAAAAGGGGATCCCAACAGCTACCTCTGGTGACTGCCGGAAGGCTTTCAGCTAAACAACGTGACCATCCGTTATCGGGTGGTTGCTACGCTAACTATAGTACTGGACAGAGGAGAAAGAGAGGTGTTTTATCACATCGTATTGTATAGTGCTGAATCAGAGAAGTGGGGTACACATCCATCTTACACGCAGCCAGCAGAGGAACGTGACACGCTACAGCCCCCACATCCTCTTCCTGGCCCCCTCTCTGGGGGATGGGAGCTCTAGGTCTCCGCTGGTTTTCCTTCACCTACTAGAACTGGAGACTTTTAAGTACTCTGTGAACTCCTTCTCTCGTGCTCGCCCCAGTCACCTGGGTTTGTATGTCTCCTTCTTGTTGGCTTGTCTCCCCGCTTGCCTCTCTGTCACCACAATTTCCTAACTGACCCCATCTGCGGTCTCTTCGAAGCCAAGCACATAGTGCCCTCCGATGTAATTTTCCAGACGAGAGCCCAGCTCTCCACAAAAAGCACCAGCTCTGGGTACCGTAACTTCCTGCACCCATCATCCACTGATAGACACGAGCGCACACAATCAAAGCAGAGGGCCCGTTTCAAATACCGCCCTTGGTTGAGGCAAAGCATACAGCGATCCCAGCGAATCGCCTCTCTGCCCAGCCCTGCTGCCACAGGTGAACTGGTCTTGGTTTTGTCCTATTGAACACCTATGAACACTGGCTTAGGAGCTCTGGTAGGGGACACTGTCATGCTCTACCCCAGCAGTTGCTAGGACTCTAAGCGCGAAGCAGTTCTGCGAAGCCTGCTTCCGACCCTCCAGGCCACGTAAGCAAAGCAACAAGTGAGAAAGTCAGAGGAGGAGTTTGCTTATTGGTTTACAGAGAAGCAACGGAGGGCAGACTCTTCCCCACCCCCCCACCCCCCCCACCCCCACTCCTCCAGCACATCAGACTGCCCTCCTGTCCACCTGTCTCCTACATCCTACAGACCCCTTTCGGGAGCAGCCACACCAGCTGCTTAAAACAGAACAAAACCAAAAACAGCCCCCTCTTATTCCGTTCTGGTTTTTAATGCTATCAGTGGTTTATAGAGATGTCTCGCTTGTTCTGACCTAGAAAATCTTTCATAAGTCAAGAGAACACATGGATGCTGAACTGAAGTTGGAATACGAGAGCTACCTGGAGCTTGAGAAGTCCACCCTCTTCAACCTCGGCCTACCGAAGGTCACAGAGAAGATTTCATACCTGGACACCATATAGCAGAGATTCTCAAAGACCGCCCCTGGGAGACTCTGTGGTCCTCCCTCTCTTTTACCAATTGTGTTTTATGTAAGGTAAAATAACAAACTGATCACAGATAGGTTTATTTGTAAATGTAGCTTTTTCATTTCACTGGTATTAAAACGATTAAATTCTAGCAGATTTATTTCGATCTCAGACGGAGCATGACTGAGCTGCGTGCAGAATATGGACTTTTTGAATTCTTATTTTCCTGTAGTAGTCTTACACAGCTTCAGACACACCTCTTCCCCAATCCAGGTCAAGCAGAGGCCCCAATTCCAGGCAGAAACAGAGATCGCACTTTGTTTCTTCCCATCATATTGCTTTTGGTCACCTTTCCAAAAGAAACGTTTCCCCCAAGCTAGTGCACAGGTGGGGCCATGTTCTGAACGCAATGGTAGCCAACTGAATCCAGAAATGTATTTCTGAAAGGATAACACATTGAAGACCTGGGTGGATTTACCCAGGGAAGCAAGAGTGATTTAACATTAAAAAAAAAAAAAAAATCAGAGATTTGTTGGATCCGGATGGCAGGAGAAAGAGGTGGGCACCAGCGCCTCACTAGGCCAGTACCTCAGCCCACAGCACATGCGTGCGTGGCCCTTTAAATGGCAGATCCTGGCACACCAGTCAAAAAGCCGGCCAGAACAGTACCTACTTCCTCCGTCCTTACGGAAACCTTGTTCACCAATATTGGCTATTGGGCCTTTACTGACCTTTACCCATCCCGCTCTGATTAGCAAGCTTTAGATAGGCCAATTAAAGTGTCTAGTAAGCATAGACCAATGCTATTGGATCTCTCCCTTGTGCACCCGCCCTACTTTCTCCATAAAAACCCATTTGCCTCCACAGTAAACAGACTCGCACCACGGAGGCTTCCCCCAGAGTCTGTTCCTTGGGCTAGTGACTCTGTGCCACTCACTCCTTCGGAAACTCTGCACCCACAAAAACCCACAGAGACTGATTAAGGAGAGAAATTGTCATACATTGTCTATTCTGACAGGTACAGTAAACATCTGCTAGAATCAGCATTCATTTAGGACAATAACACGCTCTTGGCCACTACAGAAAAGTCTTCCTTAACCGGATGGAGGCTGTCGGAAGTACTCCCTCACAGCCGGCTCAGCGACTTTTCTATTGCTGTGGTAAAACACCATGACCAAGGCAACTTACGACGTGTGCGTTTCATTTGGGGCTCATGGTTTCAGAGGGTCAGAGTCCACGACCATCACGGCAGGGAGCAGCAGCTGAGAGCTCACCTCCCGGAACATAACCATGAGGCGACACACCTCCTCCAACAAGGCCACACCTCCTAACCCTTCATAAACTGTTCCACACACGAGCCTGTGGGAGCAGTGGGAGCTTGAATAAGAACGGTCCCCATGGGCTCTTCTTTTTCTTTTTCTTTTTTTTTAATATTTGGTCACTAGGGAGGGGCACCATTTGGTAGGATTAGGAAATGTGGCCTTGTTGAAGGAAGGGTGTCATGAGAGTGGGCTTAAGGTTTCAAAAGCCCAAGCGGGTCCCAGTGTCTCTCTCTGCCCGCTGCCCGAGGACCCTGGTGTAGAGCTTTCGCCTACCCTCCAGCACCGCGTCTGCCTGCGTGCCACCATGCTCCCGCCATGACGACAGTGGACACAACAATGGACCAAACCTCCAAAACTGTAAGCCAGACCCAATAAGATGTTTTCTTTTTTTCAGAGTTGCCATGGTCATGTCTCAGCCACAGGACACTGGCTCAGACGGGAGCCATGCTCATTCGAGGCCCTCCAGTGGCGAAGGCGGAAGAGCCTTCCCCTAAGATGAGGGATGCATTGTACTCATTTAACCAGCGCAGGAAACTGCTGGGCGGGGGGAGGGGGGCTGCGGGGGAGGGGGGCACACACAAGAAGCCACACCAGGAAGCTTCCATCACCCTGCCTTAGGAAACCACTTTAGTTTAGATTTAGATTTAGATTGGATTAGCAGAAGAGCTAAGCAGGAAGGTGACAAATCCACTTTCTCTGTAAGAAGAAAAGAAATGGATTAGAATGGAGCGTCGCCTGGCCAGAAATCCTCTTAAGAGGCCATGGTAGTAGTTCAAGGTGAAAGACTAGAAGGCCCTGACGTAAAACGTCCTGTGAAGGTAGAACTGGGAGGCTCATTAAATGGGAAACAGAAGACAGAACTGGGCCATGGCTTACAAGTCAGGTTAATGGAGGAAAGGGGACTTTGCAGACAAAGATGGATCTTCCCCACCTGTGCACCCTTTGACAGGCGACTGAGCTCCATGAGAGCTTCGTGTAGCCAGGTTGAAGCCACACACCTGGCAGCATTCGGGGACTGGGGGCTGGAGTTTGTTGTTGTTTAGAACTGCAAATCACTAGGCTGGTCTTGAACTCTCAACCATCCTGCCTTGAACTTCCTCCAGGGAGCTTGAATTACTCAGTGGGTGCACCCCAAAGCTCCTTTCCAAGAGGTGACATAGACGTGAGGCAGATCTGTAGTCATGGAAGGAGAGAGGGAGGGTGGACTACAGCTGGATTGCACCCAGTCACCAGGCACGGTCTCAGTTATGTATACATAGTTCCCCCCTTGTGCACCACGGCTTCAGAGCTCAACACTGTCCCCCCCTTCAGTGGAATGAGTTCTCTCCGAGGTTCTTCCACTCCACCAGCTGATATCCTTGTCTCTGGCCCAGACCCTTCATTTGGCACACGACAGACCTGAAGAACTCAGCAGAGGCGAGACTCCAGCTAGGCAGTGAAGACACAGAGTCAGCTGGTGTGGATGGATGGAGTTAAGTGGTATGTCTTCCCTCCAGTCCCCCCAGCTCTGCCCCTGCCCCCTGCCGTCCATCCCTTCTCCACCCTCCACCCGTACAGTGGGTCAATTCAATCTTCTCCTTCTGCCCTCTAGTCCTTTGGTCTGCCTTACAGTGGAGCGAAGAGAGAGGGGAGGGGCTCTGGGACCCAGCAGACCTGAACCAAAGCTCAGCTTCACCACCTTGGACAAGCTGCACTGTCCCTAATGTTAGTTATCACCCCCCACCCCGCCACCAACTGTGTGTGTGTGTGTGTGTGTGTGTGTGTGTGTGTGTGTGTGTGTGTTGTATGGGCGCATGTGTGGCTCATTTGAGCATGTGCGGCCCAGAAGAGAACATCAGATAGAACATCTGCTCTATCACCCTCTACCTTATCTTTCTCTCCCTCCAACCCACAATATAACACAGTACTCAGTAACTAGTCATCGGAATATCTGATTATTTAGATTAAATGTAATTATCGTTCAGGTTTACAAATTGCTTTCTGCTCACCAAGAAATGTGTAATTAAGCCCGGATATTGTCAGGTGCACAGATAAGCACACCATTTCTGTGCACTTTACATGAAAAGCCAATCAACCCCAGAGGACGGTGGCCACGTCCTCTGCAGGTCCGCAAACCCACCGTAGTAAATAATTAACAACTCCCTGTGCCCTTCTGCCCCTGAGTACGGGCTGGGGGAGACGACATTCTACCTCGTTGCTAGGCTGCCAATGCCAGGTCAGATACTAGGTAACCGAGCTGGGTGCCCATCAGGAAATTGAATCTCAGTGAAGGGCAGATTAAAGCCTGGCTCATGAATCCACTCCTTGCATGGCCAACGGGCTGTTTGCGGACCACGGTGCGCAGAATCCCACAAGCCGACCTGGGACAGCTCACGGCGGTGTGGGGGGGGGGGAGCAGCAGGACAAGTGCAGCCGCTCTCACATGTCATCTCAGCAGATATGACTTGAATATTGACAAGTAACATTGTTTCTCTTTCCTTGCAACACGGCAGTGCCCCAGAGTCAGGAGAACAGAGGGCAAGGTGGCCCTTCAGTCCCGACTCACCCGTCCATGTTCGTGCAAATCTGTCACATTTTGTGGGTTTGTTTTTTTTTTCTTCTGAAAAGAAAGAAGAAAATCGTTAAATGCAAAGTTTCACACTTTCTTCCCAACTAGACATGCATTTTCTCGGCATAGAGACAGGCAATGCATTCTAGCCTCGCCACTCTGGAACCTCAGTGTTGGACAAAGTGCGTGTGTGTGTGTGTGTGTGTGTGTGTGTGTGTGTGTGTGTATGTGTTGTGCACATGAGTGTGCATATACCCATGTTCATACATGTGGAGATGAGATAGACTTCTGATGTCTCCTACCCACCTCCTGCCTTGAGATAGGACCTCCCCACTGAATGTGAAGGTCTGCCCCCGCCCTCGGGACCTGCCTATCCCTGCTTCCCAGTGCTGGGTTGTGGATGACCAGAATCAAGCCCAGCTCCTTACCTGAATCTAAGGATCCCAGCTCAGGTCCTGGATCCTCTTACTCATAGAGCATGTGCTCTTCCCCACTGACCTAGCACCCCAGACCCCAAGTAATCATTTTGATCATTTCCTCATTCAACGGGGATAGTAAGTCCCACCATATGGAATTACAGAGATTAAATAAAATAAGAAAACCTACCGTGTAATGCTATAAAATGCATATAGGATACTATCAACAACACTGGACTACTTTGAATTCTGGGGCGACCCGAATCAACAAAGAAAGTTTGCCTCCAATAACAAGGCTATAGTTTTTGCTGTGAGCCCACTGTGGTAAACTTAGCAGGCAGACAACAGCATCACCTCACTGGAGCACGTGAAACACTAACCAAATCAGGGATCTGACTTAAACCGACACATAGTAAATAAAAACACTACGAAAAGGAAGCCTTTCCTAAGCTAAGGCTACTTGTGTCCGCATGTTCAAAAAGTACACATACAGCAATCTCAGCCGACTCCAAGTCGTGCACCGGGGAGTCCATATCACTTGGAACTTTAAAATACTCAACGCTAAAGGCGAAGTTGCCATTTAAAATTCAAACTCGAACTCCCATCAACCCACCTATAGCCATGCAGGGGCTTCTGCTTGCCAGGGACACTGGAACTCAGCTAGCTTCTCCTGCCGCAGCCCTGCTTGCTCTGTAAACCTGACTCCCTTGGCCGCTCTCTTCCCCGCTCTGCTCCAACCTCCACGATCCCCACAGTACCCTGTTGCCTCTGCGTTTTAAAAAAAAACTGCTGCTGCCCCATGGGTAAAACTCAACCAGGAACCAAAGGTGCTGTGACTAAATCAGTGCCCAGTTCAGCACAACGCTATCTGTGTACATTAGGAAAATAATAAATATCGTTCTCCTCCTACAGAGAATGAATAGTGGTCACAAGTCGTTCAGTGAGCATAAAAGGAACCAGTGATGGGGTAGTTGTAGTTTTGGAAGTCAGCATCAGAGACACAAGCACCGTCACAGTTCTGAGAGCTTAGAACCTTGAGTAAAGTTAACCGCGATGAGCTTCGCAGTGGCTGGAAGGTGTTCTCGGCGGTGGCCAGAGCCGTGTTCCTGGTTCATGTGTTCTTGACACATCCCGGTGAAGACACCACTCCATTTTCCCTACTCTGGAAATTAGTCAGACTTTGTGGTTGCCCTCCAAACAGGTCAAAACGGAAATGACGGAGCATTCATCCTTGGAGCCCGACCACCCTTGGGAGGTTTGGAGAGGACACACATACAGATGTTTTGGCCACTGGCCTGGCTACTTTCCAGTGGGCAGTGTGTGTAAATGCACACATCATCAGATGATGCCCACGTTAATCCTTCAAACTACGCCAGTGCATCCCCTCTCTGACAGATTTGCCCACCTGGGACTTCAGCCACTGAGTTTGGAGTGGTCAAACCACCTCACACGGCTCTTGTGGGGAATTACGGAGAAAGAACATCTAAAATTCCTATTGAGTGTCTGAAAAGGTCGATCCTTAATAACTGGTAGTTATCTATAATGTACCAGTTACTGGAAATCACATCTCAAATGCAGTGTGTATTTCTTCCTTTACTCTGTCCTGGGAAAGGATACAGAAATGTATCGTGCGAAGTGAACCCCCTGCCTTCAATACACACAACTCAATGGAGACAATGAGCCACGTATTCAAATAACCACATTGGGGACTCGAGAAATCTTTACTACAGACTCCAAGGTTTATGCCTAACAGTCTGAGATCTCAGCTTTATTATACTCAGGTGTACGACTCATTTTGAGTTAATTTTTACATATGGTCTGAGTTATGGGAGAGCAGTTCTCATTTTTTATTTTGCATATAGTTACCCAACGGCCGCAGTGCTGTCTGCTGAGATCACCCTTTCCCACGGGATTGCCTTTGCTTTTCCCATCCATCTACTCGGAATCTATGGTGTTGGTCTGAGTGCCATACCACCTTCATTACTACCGTTTTATGTGTCAGCTTCAAATCAGCCGGTGCTAGCCTTCCAGGTGTGCTCATTTCCATTTGTCCTGTTTAGTCGAGGCCTTCACGTGTAGATTTAATTTGTTCAAATTTTGTTAAAGTCAAAAATCATGTGGAATTCAGTGACTGACACGAGAAGTTGAGATAGATAATACAGAAGCCAAGGGATCCCACAGCTAAAGGAATCGAGAAAAATCACGTCCTCCTGACACTTCCTTAGGAATAGTCACGAATACGGTGTTTTGTTTCGTTTTTAAATTAAAAATAAAGCTGGGCATAGTGGAGTGTGTCTTCCCACTCTGGGTACAATCCCAGTACCCAGAAGGCAAAGGCAGAATTGACACAAGTTTGAGTCCAGCCTGGTTTACACAGTAAGACTGTCTCAAATATGTATGCATTAGGGTTAGGGTTAGGGTGGACACACATGCACACACACACACACACACACACACACACACCACACACATAACACTAATACCCTAGGGTTTTATTCAGAAAAGAGGCTGTGTTCTTTCAGGTAAGATGAGAAGATGAGTTTTCCCTGAAGATGAAGGAAGAGGAAGAGGAGAAGGAAGAAGAGGAGGAGGAGGAAGGGGAGGAGGAGGAGGAAGGGGAGGAGGAAGACGAGGAAGAGGAGGAGGAGGAAGAAGAGGAGGAGGCAGATTCTCTTGGGCACAAGAAGCAAAGGGATGATTATGTGAGCTATCCGAGCTCAACGCAGCTAGAATGAGCACACAGCCACCCTTGTGTCAGAACAAAAATATCTTGTCAGGAGATGAGGATAGACCCAATTGCTTGACATTTGGCGCACTCACTGGGGCACCTCACGGCAGCCATCCCTAGGGAGTACTTGGAAAACTCTTGTTTCTGCTGCTCACACAGTTCATCGTTTCTGATTCCAGCTCTTCTTTGTAGTGGGGGGGGGTGGGTCCCTCTAGGTCAGTCTAGGAGGGAGGAAGCAATGGGCGCAGCTGTGAAGAGACAGCTTCCTGCACTTTCCCTGTTTCCTTACAAGGGAGGAAACCCTAAACCTCAAGACAGGAAAGGGCTGCTTCCTGCTTTGGCTCCCTTCTTTACGATACCAAAGTCAGGGGGTGACTGAAGGGTAGGTGTCTTCTGCACTGTCCCCACAGCCAGCCTGCAGCAGATTGTACTCTTTTAAGATTTTATTTTTTTACTTATATGTCTCTGTGTGTGCAGGTGGATATAGTGCCCTCAGAGACCATAAAGTCCGCAGTGGGACGTCTGGAGCTGTAGTTAGAGGAGACTCTGAGACACTCTACATGATTGCTCTGAAAGAACAACCACTGAACTGTCTCCCAGCCCACTCAGAGGTTTTGTTTTGTTTCTCAGTAGAGCCAACAGGCTTTTGCACTAAGTCTGCCAGTGGATGGGCAAGAGAGACCAAACCACAGGGGAAGGATGAAGAAGCTCTGTAGAAGAACATTTAATCTTTTAATCCAGCAGCGTGGCTGCTCTAGCAAGGGATCACATTGAAAGACCTGTGTGACAGCTACGAAGGGATCACCTCCGAAGGCCTGTGTGAAGGGATCACATTCAGAGGACCGTGTGATCTGGATGAAATGTTCTGAAGACAAGGGTAGTGACGCCTTTAATCCCAAACTCTGAGATTACATCAGAGTGAAGTCTGAGACTGAGTCAGGGTGAGGACACACCCAGCTCTCAGGATATAAAAGGAAGCTCTCAGCTCACAGAGTTCAGAAGGGACAGTTTAGTAAGGGAGTTGGAGAGTTAGGCAGCAGGCTGACAGACAGGAGAAGTTGAGATGAGCACAGCCAGTCCAAAATAAGCAGAGAGTCAGAAGCAGACAGTTACGATTTACAGTCGGAGTTCACAGTACACATCAGAGTGAAAAGAGGCAGTTCAGAAGACAGCTAGAGTGAACCCAGTCAGTAGTTAAGTCTCGGGGGCTGAAACCCTGAAGGACTGGGGATTGAATTATCAAAGAATAAACTGCCTCTTGCCATGAGCCCACAAGAAGAAGAAGAATAAAACCAACGCTTTCATCTCCACTTACAAAGCTCATTCTGGCAGGGCTTCACACCATACTCTACAGCTTACCTCCAACGGTTGGAAATCTGGTGTTTCCATTTGTGCATATGTAGCTGTGTCTCGGTTCTAATCTTAGGAGGGAAAATAGGTTTGTCATTGGTCTCCTACCACTTCCTGTTAAAACAGATGTAACTCATGGGACGGATGCTGGGGACGGTAGAGCATGGAACCGTGGAAGGGGAGAAATGGAGAGATCCGAACTGCAGGAATTCCTGTGGCAGAAGCCGAGCACTGGGCTTCGGAGAAACATCTTTCCACCAGTGGCTACAGAGCCATGAAGGAGCCTTGGGCATGTAACACAGTATTACTCACCTCAAGATGAGACCTGAGCAAGTGTTTATCTGGACAAGGGGCACTCCTTAAACAGATTCCTCAGAGAAATAAAAGCATATTACAACCAGGTATGGTGGTGCACACCTTTAATCCCAGCTCTCAGGAGGCAGAAGCAGGCAGATCTCTATGAGTTCCAGGCCAGCCTGATTGACATCGTGAGCTCCAGGACAGACAGGGATACACAGTGAAACCCTGTCCCAAAGAACGAAAACTTAGATAGATACGGATGGAAACATGATCAAACAATTACAGGAAATTTTTTTATGCACCAGAGTTTTATGCGCATGTGTGTATGTGTGTGTGAACAGTGCATGCCTGCAACGGTCAGAAAATGGCACCACATCCCCTGGAACTGGACAGTTATGAGCCTCCATGTGAGTGGTGAGAACCAAAACCCGATCTTCTGCAAAAACAAGTGCTCTTCACCACCGAGCCATCCATCTCTCCAACCTAAAATGCCTTAGAGATGGTAAAGGAAGTTCACCCTAACATTCATTTTACAATAAGACGTTGGTGGGGGCGGTGCGGGGACAGGAAAGCAGCTTCTCCCGAGTCCGTTTGCTTGGCATTGCACTAACAGAGCACACAGCTCTGCTGTGGAGTTCCTCTGAATTGAAGCATCGCTTACCGGAATGATGAGGAAGACATATCATACTCAGGAAGCCCAAAACGTACAGGACTCAGATGCTAGGAAATGGCGGGCTAATAAGACTCCCTCCCGAAGTCTGTAAGCGGTAAACAATTGCTGAAGGGAGGGGATTCTTCAATGGAGCTGCCGTGGAGGGGCTCTAGGGTGCAGCTTCCTGAGTCGTTACCCAGGCTAGGGTGGGTTTTCTGGGGAGACAGCTGCCTGAGTCACCCCTGCTCTTAAGCACATAAACCCTAATAAAGTTACTCACCGATCAAACCACACTTGGTTGGAATCAGTTTTGCTCTGTTGTGGGCACTACCTGGAGTGAACAGACGCTTGTTCACGTCTCCCCAGGAGAAGTCAGACAAGATCAGATGCAGATTCATAACCTTGGACAACCAGCAGTCTATGCGCTACCATTTCTTACCTGCCAGTCTAGACAAGCCGCTTTCTCTTACCCAACGATTCAGACGTGCTCCTCGGCTGGAGTGTTTGGCATGGACACAAACAAGCTGGCAGGTTACACCTTGTTTCTTGAACAAAGGTCAAGAACAAAGGGTCACAGTTCACAGTCTGCAGCTGTGGAAAGTACGGAAGCTACAGGTTGCTCTGGTGATGTCACACAAACACCCTGGATGTGAAAGGGGTTCCCTTTCTTGGCTTAACATGAACTGTACATTTCTAAAGTTGGAATTTTAACCTCTCCAAGGAAGTTTATTTTGACGAGTGGAATTTCCACAGAAGCTAACCCAAGATTTCACTACACCCGTTTCTCCACTAAGCAAAAACCAAAATAAACACAAATGATTTGAAAATGTACCAAGAGGCCTTAACAAGCAAGGATGGAGATAATCCAACCCAGAGGCTTAAACCCTGGACAAGAAAAATAAAAACATCGAACGCGGTAACTGTTCTCTATATGGTTTTGCTGCTATTCTGAGAAGGGAGCATTGGACTTAAAGGTTCTGCTCATTTATGAAACTATTTCCTTTAAATAAAGTGGAAAATAAAAATTTGCATTTCTAGGAAAAAAATCTATATACACTCAAGTAAATTGGACCCAAATCAAAAGAGTATATTTTATCTACTACTTGTGTAAAGAAAGGTCCATTTAAATACAGTCTTCCTTAGAGACCTGTCTTGTGGGAAGATACACTTTTTCATACACAAACCGTTTAAGTGGTCCTTCTCACTCTGCAACAGCTACTATCCAAAATTTACCAACTAACTTTTCTGAGTGACTAATTCCCCCAAGTCCATCTTAATTCCAAAATTCCAAAACAAAAATATTAAGACAAAAGGATGCATAATTCATCATCAAGGAGTATTTTTTAATCTGTGTGTTTGTATGACACGTGTGTGTGTGTGTGTGTGTGTGTGTGTGTGTGCGCAAATGTCGTGGAGACCAAAAGAAGTCATCAGATCCCCTGGTGCTGGAGTTACAGGTGACTCAGAGTGGGGTGCAAGGTCAAGTGTCCTTAACCACTGAGCCATCTTTCCAGCCCCAAGGAGTGAATATTTTTTTGAAATCAAATAGATACCGCATCTTAAAGCCCGTAGTCTTTGTCTTTCCTCAATAAAAAGACAACCATTCTAAAAGTACCTTTTGCAGTCCTTCATCTTTTAATAAAACAGTTGATCATCTTCAAAGTTATTGCTCCTCTAGGCATATGGCAATGAACTAGACAGACAAGCTTCTTGTTGCCAAGGGAACAGTTTTACATTTGGAAGGCAGAGACAGATAACAAAACAAGGTAACTCAGATAAACACCTCAGTGAAATAAGCCAGTGACATTCAGTAGGTGTGTCCCAGCTTACAATGTTTTCTTTGTTAACATTTATTTACTGTGCATATGTACATGCATGCAATTGTATAAAACTGTGCACTTAGGGAAGTCAGGAGTTCTCTGCTTCCTCCATATGACTCTGGTGAGCAAACTCAGGTCCCTTAGGCTTGGCTACAAACGCCCTCGCCAGCTCAGACATCCTCTGTGGTGGATTGAGTGAGAGTGTCCACATGGGCTCAGATGTTTGAACACTTGCTCCCCAGCTGAGTACTGTATAGGACAGATTAGGAGATATGGCCTTGCTGGAGAAGTATGTCACTGGGGGAGGACTTCAAGGTTTAAAAGCCACACACCATTCCCAGTTTCCTCTCTGCTTTCTGCAGAGATGGTCTCAAGATGTGAGCACTCACCCTGCAATCCCAACTACCATGCCTGCTGCTTTCTTGTCATGATGGATCTCATCCCTCTGGAACTGCAAGCCCAAATACACCCCTCCTTCTGTAGGCTGTGTTGGTCACAGTGTTTTACCAAAGCAATAGCAAAGCAACTTATACTCAGCCTCTCTGAAGTGACATTTTAGAGATGGGAACGATAAAAAGGAACTACCTAAGTAACAGATGGGAAAAGCTTCCCAAGCAGGAAGTGGAGAGATCCTGGGATAAGGAGGTCCTAGGGAGGAGAGAGTGCAAGGAACATCGCTCAGTAAGTGGCTTGTTCTTATGGATAGCAGGGACCGTGGGCACAGAGAGGGAACAACAGCAGCGGAGATGGAAGAGAAGAAACACACTAGACTGTTATCAGTAACACAGGCCAGTTCGGGGATCTGCCACACTCGCCCACAGATGGGTGGGTTCAGGGGTGGGTGGGAAAGACTAATACGGGAGCAACAGGGTAAGGCAAGGAACAGTGAAGTGTTGCAGACATTTGCCAGTTTTGCCCACTCAGCATTCAGATTCTTGCCTTGTAATCAGAAGATTCACCACCATACGCTTTAGTGGAAGTGTACGTGTTTGTAACAGGAGACTGGGTATAAAACTGGTGCTTTTGTGAGGAATTCCACATCAAAAAAGATGCAGAGCAGTGGTTACCAGCAGCAACATCAGGACCAGATGTGGCCTCCGTCGTCACTCTTGACCAGCGTTGTTTCTGCCCTTTTTCAGGCCTTATTTCTTAGCTTGCCAACTGTTGTTAATACGCTTTTTAAAAATATTGAAACTTACAAAAATCACAGATCTTGAGCGTGTGACTTGAGATACCTATCACCTTAGAAACCCACTAAGAAGATATAAAAGCCTGTCAACACCGTAAGCGTTTCACCTCTGACGTGTAGCTTTAAAATTCCTTTTCTGCCTGAGCTGGCCAGTTAACTTTTGACTAGGTCAGAGTGTGACCAGAGTGTGACCACTTGCAGCAACCCACTGCCTGTCAACTGTGAACGCTGAGGATTCTGAAAACTGGTCAGGAAACGGGGATCAAAGATCATTTCTCCTTACACAAGGGCTTCAGGTGAACAGGAATCAAATTACAATTTGTGGAGATTTTTGAGGTTATTTTCTAAATAACCCTGGCTGGTCTTGAACTCTCAGTGATTTCCCCCAGCCTTTGGGGGAGTTGACAGTCTTAAGGGCCATCCAACTTTCATTTCAAAGTACTTGAAAACGTTGGTTTTAAATTTCAAAATTACTCTATGTTCAGGAAATAAATTCCAAATTCATTTTCTTTAGGGTCCCTAACATAAAACTGCACAATCCTCCATTTTCCATACATAGCTGTTACATGAGATGTGGCAGTCCTTACAGATGCACAATGAAGTCTTTTCTCTACGGAGTCTGACGGTCACTGAGCATCAGCACCAGACACAGAGGTGCCTCTCTTGCTTGTACGGGACACTACGAAGCATTTCGACAAATACTGTTACTAACAACATTAATCTAAGGACCATTTTAACAGGGAATCATTTTGATCTTTTGGATTTTGTTTTGTTTTAGAGAAGGTCTATTGTCGGGTCTCAGTCTTCGGGTCCTGCGCGGTCCCCCACCGTCCCACCCGACGGCGGCTGATGTCCCACCCGCAGCAGTCTGGAACCGTTCGCTGGCCAGACAAATGGGCCTAGACCTACGCAGGGGGAAGGCGTAGGCCCGAAGTCGGGGTTCGTGACCTTTCACGAAGCTGTGCCCTCAGCAGACCTGAGAAACGACGGGGCACAAAGAATGCCTCGGGAGCCATGTTTGCTGAACATGAAAACTCCATTTATTATCAGCACCTTCCCTGTTTAAGTATCTTTCCGCAGAAGGAGAAGGTGGGGTCCCGCTACTCCGGGTGGGGCGAAGCCTAATTAGCACAGGCAGGGCGGGAACACCTGAGGTGGGAAAGCAATGGATCCACCCAATGGCTGGATATGGCTACAATACAGGTAAACACGTCCCATTTAGCTTCCGTGAAGCAAGCAAGTTATAACTAGTATTTTTCAGCTAGGGACCTTCTTGGGCTAGGAGAGGAGAAGGCTGCCCCAGCGTCTCACCCCGCTTTACCTTTCCAGGGGGCGGGGGCACTTTTTCAGCCACAACTTCTACTACTCTCCAGCCCCCAGGAGTCCCACAGTATATGATGTCATGGAATTTGCTATGTAGACCAAGCTGGCCACAAACTCCCAGAGACCCTCCTGTTTCTACCTCCTGAGTGCTGGGATTAAAGGTGTGTGCTATCATACCTGGACATTTGGGGTTTTGTTGGGTTTTTTTTGTTTGTTTTTTTAATGGCACCCTTCTACTGCTCAGGCTACACTTCCAAAGACAGGCAGATTCTTTTGGCTCCTACTTCAAAATATATCCATAATTCTCTTGTAAGGCAATAAAATGTCACCCACACACACATACATACACACGCACACACACCATCTCTACTGTTACTTCGCTTGTCTGAATGACCGTTTTTCCGTCTTGGCTTACGACACCACTGGAAACTCTACGGCCTAATGAGAAATGCCTTCAGTGTTCTCAACTAGTTTCAACATGAGACTGCAAGCCCAATCAAAACGCAGGATGAGGAAGAAATGAAGCCTTGGCGAGACCTGGAGAGATTCCATGTTTACTCCGACGGACCCTGCTTATCCTTAGCAGATGCAGGACCCCGGGCTCTCAGCAAGCGCTTAACACTGCCATATTGGTACAGGTGTCTGAACACAAGGCGGTGATGACTCGCTTGGGTCACTGACGGCTCGGCAGGTAAAGGGGTTTGCTGCTAAGCACGGTGCCTGAGTTTGAACCAGAAGACTTCCACACACAGGCCATGCCAGGTACCAGTGCCGCCCACCCCACCACACACACACACACACACACACACACACACATACTAAGTGTAATTTTTAAAAAAGTGTTTACACAAAGGCAACTAAACTTGGTGATTCTGGAGGCAGCAAAGGCAATAAGAAAAGTTCCGACAGTGATTTAGACACAAAGAGAAGTGTCTATCATACTCGAGGGGATGGGAAACCTGATCAAGAACTATTCTCATCAACAATGTAAGCACGGCCTTAAGGTATTTCAGATTCCAGGAAGTTCCAATGTCGAACATATCCATGCTATACATATTTGTAGGTAACACATTTAAAAATACCAAAGTAAGCAGGGCACAGTGGCATACGCCTTTAGTTCCAGCACTCCAGAGGCAGAGGCAGGTGAGTCTCTGAGTTGGAGGCCAGCCTGGGCTACAGAGCTAATTCCAGGACAGCCAGATCCATACAAAGAAATCCTGTCTTGGAAAGAAAAAACAAACAAACAAAAGACTATGAAAGTGATCCTTAGAATCAATTATAATAGCATGAGACTGTTAAAGCATTTTAATAAGACTTTCCGCTTCTGGAGCCACGTACCTGGTTTATACAACATACATGACACAGCAAACGAAAGGAAGAAATTAGAGGCACTTTCCCTGAAAAACATTTAAAAATACTTCGTTTACACACACCCATTGCTTAGTCTCTGGTGTTTGTTACACAAAGCCTTAAAAAAAAATGAAAGTCTCATACAAAAATAGTTATTTTTTCTTTATACTGGTGGGCTTTCAAATTAAATATCCGGATGCTATGTATACTGCATAGAAACGGTCACATTAAGGACCTTGTTATTTAGAAAAACATTAAGAAATTAATTTTTTGCGTGGCGGTCACACTTTAAAACTTGGTAACATTCTGTAAGTATACCCCATAAATATACTTAGCCAAAATAAGTTAATTTAAAAAAAAAAAATCCCTAACGTGTAGCATCTTGGCAAGACAACATTTTTAGAAACAGAGACGATTATGGAGTGAGCATTGTAAGTACACCACTACAAATAAATACTTACAGCATCACAGGAAAACAACGCATAGAATAGGAGAAGCGTTTTACATCACTAGTATCTGGTCGCTTGATCCCTTACGTACCTAAAGGACTTCAGCTTAAGATATGACTGTTCACAAGGACAGTGTGTCCATGAAGCAAAAACAGAAAGGCTGTCGTTTCTACTAAAATACTTCTAGTGTGTTTTTATTCAAGTGGTTTTTATGTAACTTATAACTTAAACATTCTTTCCCTGAAAAAGACATTTTAAAGCTAATAATTTTTGGCCTTGTGACATATTAGTTTCTTAAAAATACATGGAATTCTATAGTCAACCCCCTTCCCTTGTTCTAAAACCTATACATATATGCACTTATAAATATACACATATTCTCAGGAATCATAAAAATATTTAACTTTTATAAGCTTAAATAATTACTGGATGTTAATACAAAATACATTAATATCTGTATAATTTTACATCTATAAAAAAAGGTTTCTTATAGCAGCATCTGTATTGCAAATGAAACGTGACCCAGTGACACTGCACAAGGACTCTGGACAGCAGCCTGGCCAGCTGCAGTACGCTCTGTAGGGAACATCTGTCCCTACCCGCAGAGCGGTTCCCACGACGCTCCGAAGCCTTGAGGGGAGACTGACAGCATCTGCGCGTTCCCTCCACGGAACTGACGAGTTTGTTAAAATATCCCCCAAAGTCCCAGTTAGCTCTACACCCCGAAGCAGTTCATAAGAAATAATCGTATTAATGAAGTGTTTATAATGAACCACACGAACGTATTAGGGATTAACTTAAGGCTTTGACCTAAAAACAAAACAGAAAGCCGTCGTGAGGGGGATGAGGAAGGAAACGGAGGATTGACCTGACACTTGAGGGCGTCGTCTCCGCCTCCGTCTCAAACACTCATACTCAGCTTGTTTTTGCTGAGCTCGCGTTCCAGATTGCCAATCAAAGTGTCAATGCTTTCCTGTAGGTCTCGGAGGTTAACTTTCCGATCCCCTGTAGACTCGATGGTCTCCACCGTCAGGTACGTCTGGAGCGTGCACCCCGCAGACATGGGGATCTGCTGCTGGATCACAACCTCCGCTCTGTCCGGTTCACCATAATCTCTACCTTCTCCGTCTTCTAAGGGAACATCATCATAACCCAAGGCTTTGAGATCGTCTTTCGTATTTAAAAAGTAGTTGTCCCCACAGCTGCTCCAGTCTCCTGCGTAGCGGTTGCTGAGTGGACTGTCTAATCTGGTCTGCCTCGGCCGCAGCACCCCGGGGGAGTCCGGACTGCTCAGATCTAACGCACACGGGCGCTCTTTCTTCCGCCTCAAACAATTCAGAGAAGATGACTGCTCCGGGCACGACCGTCTGTGGGTTCTTTGACAGGTAAACGTTGCACTGGAAATGAGCAGTACATGCACTTTAGGGACAGCCACTGGCCTCAGAAAGACAGAGCAGACAATGAAGCCCTTTAATAATCAACTACATACAAACATGCGCTTAACAGAGACATGCGTTCTATTCAAAGAAAGCACCCCATCATAATTTCTCTACCACCAGATATGATTAGGATTAGGCGTACAGACTAGTAGAATGTTCGGAGGTGCTACTTCATGCCAAATAGTAACATTCCCCAATAAAACTCCCAATGACAATTAACTCTCGGTGCGGGTTAATTGTTATCTAGCTGTAATTCTAAGCTAGTAGCTTCTCTTACATTAAAGACTACAGCAAAAAGCAAGCAAGGCACGGAGTGTAGACAGCATGGACAAGGAGGTCCCTCTGTCTACGGACATCTAGCCGAGGCAGAGGCGTCTAAGTGACCACCCTAGCTCTGACCTTAGGGGCTCTTTTGCCGTTAGCAGTGAGTCATCGTTTACCAAAGCAGCCCAAATTTCACTGATAAAAATGCATGAATACTACAGGTGGCCATTGGTTACCTGAGAAATTACACAGCGTTAGCTACTAATAGTCTTCATTTTCTGCCTGGAAATAGCACAGATATTTTATTTTCCAAATCTGGTTAGACAACCTCAAATAACATTCTTCGACTGTAGACTATTTTCTCTAAGACAAGCTGCATTCTATCTTTCTGCACTGGACTGGCTGAACAGAAGATGACGGATGCAGGTGACTTCATATACAACGAGACGCAGACTGCTCACTCAGAACAGGGGTATCCGTCTAAGGTTCTTCTGCATTCGGACTGCGTAAAATGCCACAGTTATTAAAGATTATCCACCATGCCTATCTCTTTCTGCTTCTTTATTCTGTTACCGTCTCTCCCTTACAGCTCCCTCACTAAGATAAGGGAGCATAAATCAGTGACTTATGTTGTCAATACGACAATTTGATGTCAGTTTCGCAACACAGAATGAAGGTTTGCTTGCAAGCGAAGAACAGTACACACACCCTACTTTTCCAGATTTAAAACAATATTCCCAGCATTTTCCAAATACATTTTACGTACAGTCACATGTCAGCTTTTTACTTTAATAGCTGTATGTTTTTAACATTCCTACTTACAACATTTCTGAAGATGTATTCTGTGTATACTCTGCATGTATGCATATGTACGGGATGTGTGCTCGGTACTGGAGGACAGAGAGGGCATGTGACCTCACTACCCTGCTGCTTTGCTTCCTTGCCTCCTCCCTCTGTGCCATTCCCACCCCCAGTGCGCCACTCCTGGGCCTCGAGCCTTGGCCAAGCGATCAACAGCACACTGGTAACCTGGGCAAAAATCCACATTTCTTTTGCTGAGGCAGGACTCTATTTAAACTCTGCTTTTACAGTTCCTTGACGCATACTCAAGAAACCAATTAAACCATTATTTTACAATAGTCTAAATATTCAGTTTCTGAAGCATCAATGTCACTGTCTTCTTAAGCTGGCGGTACCGGGATGTTTTCCTATAAATCCGTGAGGAAAATGGCTACTCTTAACCCCAAAAGAGAAGTTCGGCTTTCCCTAGGATAACCGACTGCCTGTTTTCAACAGAATGAAGTAAAAAGCAGCCTGATGAGGTTCCTGAAAACCCTTCAAAGTGTGCGATAAGTACTAAGAAACTTGTGTTTCCTCAGGTTTTCTACATCTCTTCCACTGACAGAACCATCAGCACTATTTAACAGAACTCGACTAGGTACTGTGAGTACCAGGCACTTGGCTGGGAACTAAGACTGCAGGGTAGGTAAATATCATCTGTGAGCTTACAAAATTTACAACCTAGTAAGCAAAGGAAACACTGCCCCAACTCTATCCATCATGGAGGATGTGAAATAGCGACAACCTTTAAACCTAGTCCCCTTCTGAAAGTGAAAAGGTGGCCTTACTCTAAGAGCAAACCCACTGGGTTTTTAAAGCCCAAACACAAACATATGACAAGAAGACGGTCCTGTAAAAGTGTAAGTGTTTCTCCGGTACCGGGACCCTTTGCTCATCTGGCAACAGAGTCACTGGCAGGGAAGCACAAGGCACTAGGGAAGATGAGGGCAGGGTAGTGTTCCCGTCAGGGGCTAATGTAACAGGACTTTACAAACAGAAATCTCAAAGCAAATTATCTTCGTGCCCCAAATGAGGGGAGAGGGAATTAAAAGTAGCACAAAAAAAGCAAAATATGTGGGGGAAAAGAGAAAAGGAAAACAAAAAGGAAGAGGCTGGAGGGTAACTCTCACAGCCCTGCAGGGGACGAACCCGCAGGGAGAGTCAGCCATGCACAGCGAGGAAACCTTCTACCGCTGCGCTCTCCGGGTCACGGTGGCTCCCTTTTCACGATGTCTGGCTTCCCTAAAACCCGCAGTGGGCAATTTAGAAGGGAAAACTATTGTATTCTCTCATCCTCTGCCCGGTTCTGTCTTTCGTCTACAGAGTACTTTCAAGGAAAATAGCAGGTTATAGAAAAAGGTTATCATTACAACCAGCAACAAAAGCCTCTGGAGTCAGATGCTGAACGTGGGACAGTTGTTTGAGGTTATCATTAAAATACAGTCACTGGGCTGGAGAGATGGCTCAGAGGTTAAGAGCACTGGTCCTGCAGAGGTCCCGGATTCAATTCCCAGCACCCACATGGCTGCTCACAACTGTCTGAGGCTCCGGTTACAGGGAATCGGACACCTTCTTCTGGCCTCCACAGAAATGCACACATGTGATACACAAGCAAAACACACATATAAAGTAAAATAAATAAATCATACATAAAATGTAGCCAGGGTAGGGCTGCAAAGATGGCTCAGTGGGTAAGAGTGGTCCTGCACAAGGGTGAGGGCCTGAGTTCCAGCCACAGGACCCACAGGTAAAAGGAGTGAAGTTTTCTTTCCTCTGACCTCCAAATACACATACACACACACACACACACACACACACACGTCAATAAAATGTAAAAGCTAGAATTTTATAATGGTTATTATTTCTGTGTGCTTTGTCTGCACGTATGTCGGTGCACTGTGTGCATACCTGTTGCCCGTAGAGGGGAGAAGAGGGTATCAGATTCCCTGGTGCTGGAGTTTTAGACACTTGTGAGCCATTGTGTGAGTGCCGGGAATTGAACCTGGGTCCTCTGGAAGAGCAAACAGTGCTGTGACCGATTCATCTTTTCAGTACCATGCAAACTGAATTTTTAAGACCAAAATATCAAAGATAATTGCCAGCACGAGCCGAAGTGATTTAAGAATAAGCATTGTTCCAGCAATTCGGTCGGGAGGATGACGTGGTGGTTAAGAGCACTTGCTGCCCTTCCACAGGACCCACACCTGTCGCTCACATTGCCTGTTTCACTCCTGCTGCAGGGGACACGATGCCCTCCTCGGCCTCCTCGGGCTCCCATATGCACAAGCACATCACATAAATAAAAATAAAATAAACCTTAAAAAGACAAAAAGAAAGACTAGACTTACAAAAAGTAAATTTTGCTTCGTAACAAATTAACCTAATTGAGTATTATGTACTAAAAGCTGTGCTGAGCACCCGATGTACATCTTTGTACTCAATTTTCACATGGAGTCTATAAACTTTTTGTTGACTCGTAATATGGAACACAGTAACATCTATAGTTACAAGGAGCTTGCCAAGGTCAGAGAGCCAGTAATGTGGTCCAACAAGTATTGAACCTAGATCTTACTGAACCCAAAATGTGTAAAATGGCTCAAATGTCTATACAACATTACGAGGAAACACAAAATATAAATAGCAAACCTTACAGAGCAGGTGTCAACTCTTCAGTATTAGAAAAGCAAAAGCCTATTATGTATAAATACATATTTTTTTTAGTCTTATCTGGGTATTTTAATCATTAGCTAATTCACACATCCCAGTGTTGCTAAAGAAATATGCCCCAGAGAATCCTTTACCTGGCCAGAGTTGGAGCAAATAATGAAGAACTTCGATGTGTTTTTTAAAATCCAAAGCACTTGCAAGTTCTTCAGAATCGGTGAAGACTCTGTTGTGGGTTGAAGCCTCTTGCCTCTGATTTAGCAACACGGGTCCAAAGCACACAGCCAAATTCTGGCAGGTCATCTTATTCATTTCATGGTAAGAAGCCACCAATTTCAGATGATCTAACAACATCTTTAGGGTTGCCTAGATATGTCCAAACAGAATTTAATCCACCAAATGGGTAGATGTCTGTATAAAATACTTAGTAATAGTTCTAAATTCCAACTGGCCTCCTTAGGAAAATACATCCACCATCAACTCCCTCCTTCTCACTCTCTAAAACAATAGCAACTGTGTGGTGCGAAGGGGAATTCATGTTTAAATACAGATAATCTAAGGGCTGGGGGCGGGGAGGGGGGGTGGGGGGGTAGGGGGCGTGGCTGCCACAGTAGAAAGTCTTAAGTTATTGGGAACTGAGTCAGGACTTAACAGTCTATCACAAAGGCTGGCTTTTAAAGTCAATACGCCTCTCTCATTTTCCCATCACGCTTTGTAACTAATATTTTAAGTAGACAAAATTATAAAAAGGAAAAAAATAATAGAATTAAAAATATATATTTCCTGAATTGGACGTGGTAGTGCACACCTTTAATCCCAGCACTTGGGAGGCAGAGGCAGGTGGATCTCTGAGTTCGAGGCCAGCCTGGTCAACAGAACAAGTTCCAGGACAGCCAGGGCTACACAGAGAAATCCTATCTCAAAATAAAATAAAAATAAAATAAAAAAAAATAAAAATTTAAAAAAAAAATAACTGTTTTAAATCCTTAAATTAATTAAGGAAGTTGGCTAAAAAAAAAGAAAAAAAGAAAAAAGAAATATTATTTAAGTTTTAAGTGCCTATTAAAAGAGTGATTTTTTTGAAGTAGTGTTATATTTTATCATCATTTTAAGAAATGAGCTGTAATTTCTTTGTAAATTATATCAAATGAATGTGAATTTAAAACCGCTATTTAGGGGACGGAGAGAGGGCTCAACGGTTAAGAGTGCCTGCTGCGCCTGAGGACCAGAGTTCGGTTCCTAGCACTCACACAGAGCAGCTCACAGCAGCCTGCAATCCCCGCTCCCGGGGGTCTAGCGCCCTCTTCTGGCCGCTGTGGGCACCAGGCACACATGTGGTGCACAGACATGTGTGCAGACACTTGTACGTACGCATACAATTAAATCAAATCTTTAAAACAGAACTCAGAAGGCACAGCCATGCCTGGGCTAAAGTTCTGATGTCTGGATACATTTAAGACACGGTCAAGGCAGAGCCTAAACCAAGTGCCACGGATGTCAGAGGCCCGAACCGTGCCAGCTTTCAGGAACAACGTCTACCGAGTATTCCTACCTTCTCAACCGCCGGCAGGCAGTTCAGCAGGTCAACAGTGACCTTGGAGTCGCTGGACTCGTTCTCACAACCGTTTGACGACATTTTCAAAGGACTTCTCACCATGGCATCCAACACAGCCTCATACAGCTGCTTTGTTATCAGGGGAGAAGGCAGTTCTCTTAAGTAGTCCTTAAGGACACCTGTGAAAAACAGACAGCGGTGATGGGTCTTCACAGCGGATGAGTGCGGTGGGCTCTGTAAGTGTGAGCCTTACGGCAGTCAACTTTTAACGTTCTGAAAATACAGACAACAACATGAAAAGTATTATCACAAAACACTGGCGTTTTGTACTCGTGTGAGTTGTCCTAGTCACTAACTTTGTTTAGAGCATGTTAAAATGCACAGATTTAACTTCCATAGTTTGGTTAAGTCATAATGAAAGCCATTCGTGATACACAAATCCTACTGACCCTGACCCCACAAGGATGTATGTATGTATGCATATGTATGTACGACTCCCGCATACAGCCTGCTCCTTAAGCTGCACATACAAGTTAAGAAACTACGACATATAAATGTTGGCTGTAAACTATTTGATTATCCAAAACTTTGAACTTCTGAACTTGTAATGGGTACTGAAAGGGTACCCACAGTCCAAAGCCTTTGTAAATCAGCAGGGGTGTCAATGGATCTAATATTGCACATGTATCTAAAACAGATATACCAGATCTTCTAATGCTACTCTGTCATACAAAAGGTAAAAGATCATTCCTAATACCAAGCAAATTACAACAAAAGTCAAGAACAAAAAGCGTCAGACTTGTCACTGTAAAAGTAAGAGAAGTCTGAAGAATGCTACCTACAGTAACTTTATGTTTAAAAGCATTTGTAGCTCCGCAGGGAGGGGAAGACAAGACTTGCCTCTCTGCCAAGTTCAGGGCTTCACCACCCCATGGATCCTAGCGACATTGCTTGGAACAGGGGACACAGGAGGAAACTACAGTTTAGCAGCTTCGAAGAAGAGTGTCTATGGACATGTAGGTTTGCTCCGCACAGAACTGTGAGGCTCAGGGAGACATACCCAAACACCTGGACCTGAGAACGGGCAACTTAAAGACTGCCACCCATGGGGTGGGTGTGTAAGGATCTGAAGGTCAAGGTCATCTTCTGCTACACAGCTGATAATTGACTCCCTTTCTCCTACCCCAACCTGACACACACCCCCAGAGAGAGAGAGAGAGAGAGAGAATTGGGAAGCTATAGACAGTGTCAAGAGATGACTAGGAAATAGCTCCAAAGGGAAGTTCTCTCTCAAACATGGCTAAGGAAGAGTAACAGAAGACCCCATGTGGTTAGAACAGATAGGGTTGGGGTAAGTAGAAAGGCTGACATGCTGCCAAGGAAGACAAGGAAAAGCTGCTTCCACATGGACTCTGAGATATCAAATGATACGTAATAAAACTAGATTAGACCGTCAATAACTAAATGCCCTGGGGAGCAGTCCGCTCCAGCCCCAGTACATCCTAATCCAGTGCTAGGGCCCACGGCCCATTATTTTTAAACAAATTCCTATTGTAAGTAAGAGGGTTTTTGTAGCTAGGTATAGGAGACTATGACCTGGAGGCAATTAGAGGTGAGGAGTCACCGGGAATAAAGGACTGAGTCAGGCAGCTGGTTAGGAGATGAGTGGGCATGATAGGAGACAGCAGGAAGGTCTCCAAGGCGCAGGAGAGAAGACTGCCAGCAGCTGGGGAAGTCCCCAGGGAAGAAAGCAGAGATCCCTGAGAAAACAGGGAGGATGGAGTCAGTTCAAGATGTCAGGAAGACCATGTTATCTGACAGCAAGGGAGGTGGGGAAGCGGAAAGGATTAAAAAAAAAAAAGCAAGGGTAACAGACTGGGCAGACTGGGTCAAAGCAGGCACTGCTCCCATCTGGTGGCTCCACCTCTCTGTGAAGGGAGAGCAAGAGCGCCAGTAAGCGACGTGGGTGGGGCAGGAGGTGAGACGACATTAAGTAGACTCTGGGAATAAGAGGTGGGGGAGAGGGAGAGATGGGCAAGGAGGAAGAGAGGACGGGTGGAGGATGGGGGAGGAAGTAAGAGAGAAAAGCAATTCCAACACATTAGCACCAAAAAGAATTAAATACCTGGGGGAAGGGGAACAAAACAGGTGCAAAATTTTACTCAGAAAACTAACGACTGCTCTTGAAAAAAATTATAGATCTTAAAAAAAAAGAAATAAGAAAAATTAGCAACTATAGCCCACGTTTATGCTCCAGAAGATAACAATACCCCCTAAATTGATTGCAGAATCGACGCAGATCCCACCAAAATCCCAGCTAGGAGCTGGGGGCATAAATCAGCGGTAGAATGTTTGCCAGCACACACAGCCTTGGGTTTGATCCCCATTATCGGCAAATTAATAAACACAAGCCAGCTAGCTTTGTCACAGAAGCTTATCAACAGATCCTAGAAACTGTATGGAAGAGATTCCAGTAGCCTAAAAACCCTGGAAGGAACAACCGTGAGGACTAAGACCTGCCAGTTTCAGGTTTTATTACTGAGCTTCGGTCGCCAATGTGACGCCACAGGCATCGAGACAGACAGCATAACAGACCAGTAAGGAGAGTCGTCATTCAGTCAAATATGGCTGAAATCATCGTGGAGCTGGAGACATGCCTCAGTGATCACAAGTACTTGCAGAGGACCAGAGTTCAGTTCCTAGTACCCACAATGCAGCTCTCTCAGCATCTGTAACTTGAGTTCCAGGGACTCCAACTCCCTCCTCTGACCTCTGCAGAAACCATGCGTGCACATGGTGCACACACACACATGCAAGCAAGCCACTAATACACGAGGCAAAACAAACAGATAAAAAAAAAAAATGATAAGGTGCAAAGGAAAAAGAAAAACAGACTACACAGAAGCCGGACAAGCAGATACCTACTCGCTAAAGACTGAAAAAACTCCTTACAGAGTGCACAAAACTTAATTGCAAGTGAGTAACAGATATGAACATAAACAAAATCATGAAACTCTCTGAAGAAAATGGTGAAAGTCCCCATGATCTTGAAGTAGACAAAGCCCCAGACACAACAGCCAAGACTTTAAGTTAAAAAAAAAGTTGGCATCATCAAAATTAACCTAGGTTGTTTTTTATTTCAAAGGATACTGTCGAGAGAGTGAAAAAGACAATCCACACAACGAGAAAAGAATACAAAATGCTAGTTTAACGTTTATCAAATTAGGAATCTGAACCAAAACATACAAAGAAAACTCAGTTGAATAAAGGCAAACATCCTAAAGGAGCCAAAATTCTGAGTCACTATTTATCTGAGATAAACAGGGAAAGAAAGGCCAATAAATACACGACACATCAATATCTAGGAGTAAGTATAAAACACGTATAAAACCACATTGTAGAGGACAGCAAACTGCCGAGAAAAATCACACACAACACTGGAAGAGAACAGAGGGTTTATGGTGGATCACGTGATTTAATGTTAGGATGTCAATGCTTCACAAATTGATATTGTAATCTTAATCCCACCCACCACCCCCATTCCCCTCACATCCCTGCTCCCCCCACTCTCCCTCCCACCACCCTCACCCCAGGGGCAGTGCTAGGGACAGGGATTGAACCTAGGTTTCCACACACACTAAGCAAGAGCTGTACCTCAGCCTCGGCCCCCAGGAGGCGCTCATTAATCCAAAGTTGTATGGAATACAAAGGAAAACAGAAACGCTGAGTCCCTTCCTACGCCAGCTTCCCACCACAGGACACAACAGCGGAGGCAAGCAATTTTCGGTTGTGTTTTGTTTCGGTTTTGTCGACTCTCTCTACTTGGCCCAGGCAGTTGGAAACACACTATGTAGACCAGGCCGGCCTTGAACTCACAGAGATCTGCCTGCTGAGATCCGGGATTAGAGGTGTGCAACACCACACCCGGCCCAAGACAGGCAATGTTTTAAAGAAGAGTTTAATCTGGCTCATGACTCTGGGGGTTTCAGCTCAAGGCTGGCTCCACGGCTAGGCCTGTGGTAAAGCAGAAACACGGCAGACAGGCACGGTGAAGGAAAGCTGCGCCGTAACAGCTGTTGGGAAGTTGAGGGCATGAGGGGAGACCAGGGTGTAACCTTAGAGGTCACACGCCAGTGACCTAGCTCCTTCAATCAGGCCCCACCCTCCATTTTCCCACCAATTCCAATTATAAACTATGATCAAATTATAAGTCCATCAGTGAGCTACCCATTGACAGGGCCATAGCCCCTCAACCACGTCCCTCAAGCTCAATCGCAATACTCTGTTTGAAGGGACATGTCCAATCCAAACCCTAACGGTACCTGAAAGACTCAAGTCTCACTGCGCAACCTAACAACAGTGTGACTTAGACATCACATGTGTCATTACAACTCGTGCGTGAATGTTCACGACAGCTTTATCTGTAACAGCCCCAAACCAGAAACAAGGTATAGTTGGTCAGAGATGATTGGATGCACCAATGGCATCATATCCCCTATATCCCCCGAGCAGGGCAGCGTCCAGCACTGTAAGTGATGTCGGCCTTAGACACTCACACTAGATGGGGGAATTTCAAAGTCATTTTGCTAGTGAACAAAACCATGTACTTTCATTTGCTTATCAAAAGGATAAGTCCCTCTTGTATGGTTCTATTCTACAATGAAAAGAAATCAACTTGTAGCAACAAAAAGATCTCTGGCTGCCTGAGAATGGGGGTCACGGGGGTCACCGGGGGTGGTGGTTCAGGCAGGGGAGACGGCGGAGGACGAGGCAACCTTTTTACTCGCTGTGGCTATGGTCTCGTGGCGCAGGCGTGGGTTCGAATACCCGGCTGCGTGCTCTAAATGAGTGCACTTTATTTCGTGGCAATTATGTTTCGATAAAGTGTTCCGTAAGGCTAACCACTGGCATTGCAGGACGGAAGCTCTGCCAGATGGGAGGGGCCCACGGGGGCCACGGGGAGGACACTCGGAGCGCTGGACAGGAATATGACGGGAGCGGGGGTTCAGGAGGAAGCGGCAAGCGAACTAAAGGAGGCTGACGTAGGGAACAACAACCAGAAAACCTGAAGGACGGGTGTGGAATGGAATCCATTCACAGTTCTGATGGCAAACGCAGCCGGCTAGGATCCCAGGAGCGCGGCGCTAAAGCAGAGCTGACGTAGCGGTCACCTGGCGCCAGGGTGGGCGGCGCACGCGCGCAGTCCTCGTCCCTGGGAGGCTGACACAGGATTGTGAACCTGAGGCTAGCCTGGGCTATTCGGCGAGGCTCCGTCTCAATAAACAAGCCGCCTGGGATGACAAAGAACTAACAATCTAGTGTCTGAACTGGTGGTTTGTGTGTTAAAGCTACTTGAAATGACGGGAACTCTAACTAGAAGATGAGGTATCAAAGATTCCACTAGATAGGCTCAGGACATTAAGCCTCGTACTACAAAGCGTTCTGTCCGGAGCACTCCATTCTCTTCCAGACAAAACAGCCACGAAAAACACGCTAGCGTCCGAACACGCAGCATCACTGGCTTCATTTCTCGTGTTTTGGACTCGCTTGGCTATTATTTTCCAAAATCGACGCAGAAGTTTGAGTTCCCTCGGAGTAAGCACGTAAGGCGGCTTCACAGCTGGCGGACCCCCATGGACACGGCACCCTCTTCTGAGGCCCGGTGGCCCCGCGTGTGCTTTAACCCATTCCCTATGCTATTTCTCACACAAATCGTTCCATTCTATTTGTTTTTGTTTTAATCAAAAAAAAAGAAAACAGCTCCAAAGTCTTTTGAAAACTAGCTTAACTGAAATGGAGCGGTGCAAATAACAGAGGCAAGAACCATCTAGTTTGTGGCTTCGGACTCTCCTATTTAGAAAAGAATGCTACAAACCAGACCTTCACTAACCTATGTTCACGTCTACAAACACTGCAAGTATCCCAACCCAAGGATCCCTTCTTACACAAGACCAGCAACTCCAATCTCACCTTCCGTCTCCTCCACCATAAACATTCAGCATCGCTTTTACTTCTGAGCTAAGGCTTTCCAGAGTCAAAAACTCACCTTTGCTTATCTTTTCCTAGAAACAGGTATCTATAAAATTTTACTTTAGTGAATTCTTAAAGTGAATCCTTTGCTAGTTTTGCGAATTATACATCACCTCGCTTTTTTAAAGTAGTATCTCCTTACCGAAAACTTGAAGTTTCTGATTTGTTAAAAATTCATATGAGTCAGGTCCGGAGGTACACGGGAGGCAGGTGGATCTCTGAGTTTGAAGCCAGCCTGGTCTACCTAGTGAGCTCCAGGCCAGCCAGAGCTATACAGTGAGAGACCGTCTCAAAAAGTAAAAAAGTATTCACAGGAAGAGAATAGTCTCAGTTTGCTATCTCTTAGTAATAAACTGCTTGAGATCTAAGGTACATCATTCAAGATGACAGTAAACATTCTAATAAACAAGTCGCTCCACACCCTCAGCCAAAACCTCAACTCTTCCTAAAGCCCAAATCCTAAAGGCAAACTTCAAGGTGCGTAGCTCCTCGGTATGTACTAATCACACTTTCCTTAAAGTCTTACCTAAAGTCAATCATGTATAAAACAAGAAAACAAATTGGGAGAGGTAAACATCACTACATCAAGAAAAAGGAAACGTTAGACAATAGAGAAAAGAGAACAAAAGTACACTGACAAGAGAGGAATCCCATGGAAGCATTTGTGGATGGAAGGGCTTGATGCCAGCGGTTTGCTTCTCAAGAATCTTGAGCTGGAGAGGATGAAACAGGGGACAGAAGACAAGTTTGGTCAGGTGCTGATGACTATGAAAACCAAGTCCATGGAATGGACGTATTTCTGCTTCTGTATTGGCCCCCTAACCTTAGTAATTAAAAAGTAAAGCCGTAAGAAATGATCGGTGAAAAACAGACCCGGAAGATCACTGGTGAGGTTATGAGCAATCTCCTTACAGCCTTCTCCTGTTCTCCGGTACACACATGCACACGCGCACTACATCACTGCCTAGAGCCAGCCGATGGTAAGCTCCGCTGGCTCGGTTTCCCAAACTTTGTCTCTTCTAAGTAACCTTCCAAAGGTCTTCCTTCCTTCTTGGCCCGCCTCCCAGGTTTACAGACTGCCAAGGTTCTTGTCTCTCTAAACCTTTACGGACAAGCCAAGGGTTCGATTCTCCACACCACTCATCATTCTCACTTTCAACGTCTCCTCATGGCGGCCAGGCTGTCTCAGAGCCGCTCCCTGGGTTATAGTCTGCACCGGGACAAATAAGTCTCCTCACACTGGGCATGGTGGCACTGACCCACAACCCCAACACAAGGAAGGCTGAGGCAGGAGGACTGCAAATCTGAGGCCAGCTGAGCTACCCAAGGAGCCCCTGCCTCGGGGAGGGGAGAGAAACACCTCGGTTCCCTCGACAGCTTTTCCTCAGCAGTGGAGGAGTGCTTTCAACCTCACTCCATCTCTCCGTTCACACTCCCTACCATCTCTCCGTTCACACTCCCTACCATCAAGCACCTTTCCCAACATTTCTGCGGCTAACACAACAGCCCTGCTCCGGCTCGATTGCTTCTGCTGATGGTGCGTGACCGGCCACGGTTCAGAAACCCATCTGCCTGGGCCTTGGACGGCTGGCGCTCCTCGTTCTCCCCCTCCTCTCCCGCTGCTGAACGCTCTGGTTCTCCACGAAGACACAGGTCTGCTATAGTGAATTTATAGTGAATTTAACCCAGGTCCTACTTTAGAATGGAGCCATATATTAAAATCTCCCCTCGGAAAATAACACCGTCGGTAGTTTATGTAAAAAGGAAAGGATGACTTCAGAAAGAAATCAAATTAAACGTAGGTTATAAAAGAGCATTTCCACTTTCTTTCCTACATGTACAGTTTTTCCAGAATGAACACAAAATAAAGTCTGTTTTTTTTACCTGTTATTACATTTATATCTGGGTACTGGTTTTCACACAGACCAACAGTTTTGCTATCCTTCTCAAAAGCCTCTCGAAGCTCTTTCTTGACAGCTGCAGAACCACATAATCGATACAGGCCTACAACCTGGAAACAAAAGGCCACGTTACCCACACAATAATAAGAGAATGTGATGATAATATAAATCACATGAGCTTGACGATCAAGGATACCCAGTGTCGTCATAACACCTCAAATGCAGCTTCTGAAATCTCAGGTTCATTGATTATACAGCGGGTTAAAGAAAATAAGACCTATTTTAGGCAAAATACGTAATACAGTAAATAAAATAAAAAGGTGAAATAAAGCCTATTTTAAAATTCATACAAAAGTTACATAGAGCTCGCTCCAGAACCTACGATAAAAATACTTGCTATATAAACACTGCTAGCTCTTCTAATTATTAAGTCTTCAGAAGTTGAATACATGTCTAGGGAGAGAAAGTCAACCTCATCTTAAAATAAATTTTAAAAAAAAGAGATAAATAGAATAAATAAAAAGAACATTAAAATCCCTAATATATCAGAATCTTTTGAAAGACTAAACCTCAGGAAATTTAAGGAGATGGAAGAGGGGTGCAGTCCAGCTAACAGAAAACCCTGGGAACAGTCCCCAGCACCACACAAAACCTGCCATGGTAGATTGAGACCCGGTGTGGTGGATCCTGACCAGGTGTGGTGGATCATGACCAGGCGTGGTGGATCACCACCCGCCGTGATGACCTGCTGTGGTCAATAACGACCTGGTGTGGTGGCTCCCGACCTGGTGTGGTGGCTCCCGTGTCCCAGCTCTTGCCAGGTGGAAGCAGGAGGCCAGGAATTCAGGATCATCCTTGGCTGCAGAGTGAGGACAAAGCCAGCCTGGACTATATGAGCCCCTGCCAGAGGGAGGGAGATAGGGAGGGGGAGGAAAGAGGGAAAGGGAATGAGTACAGGAAGAATAAGAGTTGTCACCTAGACTTTCAAATCAAAAGGCTATTTGGGAAGCAGTCATCCTGGGTTGAACAGTTACAGAAAATTATTTCACAATAATGAAGTATGAACAATCCTCAAAAGCTTGAATTAGCGATCTCCATAACAGACTTTAAGTGATCTAGGAGACGAGGAAGACAAACAGAACGTCCAGGTTTACTTGTGACTGACTCTCTTCCCAGTCATTAAACAACTGAAAGAGAAACCAGAGAGCTGGTTCGGTACAGGAAAGCGTCAACAATAACATGGGCAAATGTCAAAGAACTCAGCAGATCCGCTGAGCTGACCGAAACACGGTCCAAACCTAAATCTACTTCACAGAAGTATTCATGCAAAGCACTCATACCCGAGAAAGGATCAACAACACATACAGGAAGCCAAGGAAAGTGCTGGAAAGAATTCTCATTCCCAAAGTCCTGTCATCCTAAGCCATTCATATTGAGAACAGCATATTAGAGTTAACATCTCAAGAAACACCAGGTGAAAATTCAGGTAGCTGCACAAACATGGTGTACAGACATACATGCAGGCAAAACATCCATGCGCTTAAAATAATAATTAAAAGAGACAACCCAGGTGGCTGGCAGATATAAAATCTAGAGGAGCCACCTCTCTGCCATGGTCCTGACTAGCAAATAGATTCCATTTACTGAGAGAAATCCACAGATAAAGTTAGTTTGATAATTTAGGCTAAGCTATATTGTTGTAAATGTACATGACAAAGAAAATAAAGCCCAAATATTAATAGGATCAAGGGAAATGCTTCCACAGTAAAAGAAACCAATTTTTATGACAGCCCTTTTGGTACAGGCCCCTTTAAGGACATCCTCTAGTAAGGATGCATACTTTTGAATTTGAAGAAGAAATAAACCTGTGACAGATTAAGGTACTACTACTTAAGACAGTAAACAATAATTGATCAAACATTTTATCCCCAAAAGCTCAAGTTATAAAGATGGATTCTAAAAGGATAAAGAAGTGAAGGCCTAACGTGTATATCGAAGAGAGGACATTGAGGACACAGCCCTCAATTCAGAGGCCGACTTCCTGAATAAAGCCACGAACACACACTTAAGTTACAGTGGCTGCACCGTGTGATCTCTGGGGTGACCTTTCCCATCGGAAGCAACACAGGAAGCAGTGTTCAAAGCACATACAAGAAGCACACGTCCATGCCACACCCTAGAAGTGCAAATCTCAAATGGTTTTCACAGTGGAAAAGAAGAACAGTTATTAACAAGAGGGCAAACAAAACTTAAGTGGTGGTAACATGTGGTAGTCTGCACAGTACCGGTGAAAAGCCTCTTCCCTGCAGTCTCTCTGTGCATGTGTGTATCGGTGGGGGAGGAGGAGGGAGTCAAAACACTTCAAAATATATAGCTTTTCTGCCAGGTGGTGGTGGTGCACGCCTTTAATCCCAGCACTCAGGAGGCAGAGGCAGGTGGATTTCTGTGAGTTCAAGGCCGGCCTGGTCTACAGAGTGAGTTTCAGGCCAGCCAGATTTACGACAGAGAAACTCTGGCTTGAAAAACATATATATATGTGTATACACACACACACACACGCACACACACATACATAATGCTTTCTTAGTGACTATTTTATTCCATGTATAGGCATTTGCCTACATATATGCTTATGTACTATGTGCATACCTGGTGTCCGTGGAGACCAGAAGAGGATGTTAGGTCCCCTGGAACTGAGGTTGCAGAAGGTTGTGAGCCGCCATGTGGGTGCTAGGAACCAAATTCAGGTCCTTTGCAAGAGCAGCCAGTGCTCTTAGCTGCTTAACTATCTCTCTAGCCTCAAAAGACTTATTTTTAACTTTCTCTCGCTCTCTCTTGCTCTCTGTGTGTGTGTGTGTGTGTGTGTGTGTGTGTGTGTGTGTGTGTACACACATGCAGGTCCAGAAGTGTTGGCTCTCCAGGAGCTGGAGTTACAGGCAGAGATGAGTCATTAGACATGGGTACTGGGGACAGAATCTGGGTGTCTTCTGGAAGAGCAGCTAGAACTCATAACCACTAAGCCAACTCTCCAGCTCCCAAAAATATAATTTCACAGGGTATGGTGGTACACACCTACAATGTCAGACTTTGGAGGTGGAGGCAGAAGAATCAGGGGTTCAGGTCCAGCCTTAGCTATCTGGTTTAAAAACAACCTACAATTCCAAACGCACTGCTGAAAATATTTAGGCAACAGGAAATCTTTATTTTGTAAATAAATTTTGTGCACAGTGTTCCACAGCCCATGTGTTGGTCACAGACTCATTTTCTACTTCGCCAAGTTGGTCTCGGGGATGGAACTCAGGCCAACAGCCTTTACCTGCTGAGCCATCTCCTTGTTCCTGGAAATCTTTCTAAATCTTTATACAAATATGAATCATTGCTAAAATCAGCAGGCTTTATACATCTCTTTTATGTCCCTTTCAGAAAATAAACTATAGTACTGCCTGAGCTCCTTATTTTAATACTAAATTGAAAAGCTTCTATTTAATGATTAACTTTTGGAGTTTTTTTGTTTTTTGAGACAGGGTTTCTTTATTGTAACTCTGGCTGTCCTGGAACTCACTCTGTGGAACAGGCTGGCCTCGAACTCACAGAGATCCGCCTGCCTCTGCCTCCAGAGTGCTGGGAATAAAAGGCATGCGCCACCACACCGGGCTTTAATGACTAACTTTAAAGTCTAATCTCTGAGCTCTCTACATGAGGTGGGGGCGGGGGTAGAAGAAATGGAAAACCTTATGAATGAAATGCAGTTGACCGAAGTTGTAATGGAAACGCTCTGCTCCAGAGACAGCACAAGGACAGAATCCTGCATCTGAGGTGAAGTGCCTCCAGAAGGTGACTCATCCTACTGTGGCTGCCATTTTCAAACCATGTTACAGATGATAACGTCAGGTTTCGTTTCTTCTTTACCATCCTATTTTAGAAGCACGGAAAGATGCGCAGTTAAAGAGCACCGGCTACTCTTCCGGGAGCTGGGTTCCATTCCTACCACCCACATGGCCGCTCACAGTTGTCTGTAAACCTAGTTCCAGGGGATCGGAAGCCCTCTTCGGGCCTCTGTGGGCCCCAGGAACACACCATGCAGGCAAAATACCCATTCGCATAAATGCTAAAAGTAAAAAACCAAAGTGTGGACATGTGTTCTATCAGCAGGCGCTCTCCTCATCTCGAATGCCACCCCATAGTAAAAAGCCAGGAAAGCCTGGACTTCTGAGGAGTAGGCCTGACGAAGAGCAGGGAGTAAGGGTGGGGTTAGTCTCGGGTGGGAAGCCAGATCCTGGGATCCGCTGCTGGAACTGCCCAGCATTCCAAAGCACGCAGAAACGCGCGTTGAAGGACCGAGCCTTTCTGTGTTACCAGCTTCTCTAGACAAGGAGTCCAGTTCTTTCTACTCCTACAGGCCATGCAGCTCTGCTTGACAACACAAACTAGCACGCTCTCAAATCACAGGCAACAGAGGCTAAGATATGAAAGACACTCCAAAAGTCATGCAGTACAAGTACAGGGGGCGGGGGGGACGGACCATACCGTGACTTCCTTTTCCCAGGACTTAACAATCAATCAACAAGGGAGAAAGTAGAGAAACACAGCCAAATACCTGACATCCTCTCTTCTCGATTTCCACGATACATTTCTGTATCAGCAGCGGCACCATCAAGCCTACGTTTTCCTTTTCTACAACTTTCTGAATGTCAACACCAAACATTACTGATTCTCGGTTTTTATCCAGGCCGTGGAGAGAGTTCTCCCACTGTTCCATCAGGGTCACCTTGACATAAATCAGGCCCCGGGGTTCGAGTTTGACGGCCAGCTGATGCGTCCTTGACACCCTGAACAGAGTAGGCAGCACAACCGTGCCGTGACAACACACACGATTTCTCCGTGGAGTGGGCTCCCAGCTGAACACCACCAGCTTCAAGTGCTGTGCGTTTTCAATCTCTATGTTGAAAGTGTGGTCCATGTCTAAAAACGTGGTCCGGCAGGTGAGCAGCGCTGTTCTGGCCTTGTTCACCGAGTCCACCTGAATCGCACAGACGACGTCTTTTGAATCTATCCGGGGCGGCTTCAGGCCCTCGGCGCCGTAGAAGTGCACGCTCATGAGCCCCGAGATGTACTGCGAGCACTTGGGTTGGTCGGCAAAGCTGTAATGTCGGAAGGCGTCTATATCTATTTCATTTTTGCTACAGCTGCTCGGAACGGCCTCTCTTCCCTTTCCGAGTCTGTGCTCGGATCCAGGCTTGCTGGACTTAGCTCTAAGTTCGGGCGAGTCCCCGTCGCTGAGGTAACCGCCCTTGCAGGAATGCTTCGTGCTCCCGGCGGCTTTCTTCTGGTAGCTGTGCTGCGAAGACACGGTGGTATCAAGGTGGTACCGGCTTATAACGTTCCTGGTCGGGTTCCCGGAAGGCAGAATAACACCATGAGGAGTTTCTCGACAGTCGCACTTAGACAGAGAAGGGGTGCCATCCGGACTGTTCCCGTAGTGCGAGGCTCCCCTGGCACCCAGCTTTCGGCTGATGTCTGGCAACCTCTTCATTTTCATGGAGAGTTTCCTCACGGTACGTGGAGACTTTATTTTATCAGGCAGAGACCAGGTGATCGAGCTGCCCTTCTTCACGGGGCTGGGGCTTGGGGAAGATGGCTCCAGAGCTCTCAATTCAGTCCTATTTGTAGACACTAAGAGCCCTTAAAAAGAAGAAAGGAAAAAAAACATAAACAGAAGCGTACCGACGTCTTGTTTCATTCCCACCTTCTAAGCACACTGGTTCTCACAGGATGGCCGCCGCCCGCTTCGGACTTAGGAACCGAGGTCACAGCTCTGCAGAGCGGGAAGAAGAGTCCCCTGCCCACCTGCTGCTCTGAAGATGCAGGGTCGCGGGTTCCTCTCCCGCATTTCCCCTGCGGTATACTCCAATGGACGCAGATTTGGCGGAACTAGAAAAGCCTCTATCTCAGTACAGTCAACTAGAAACACAGCTCTAAGATCACAATGCTGCTTCTGTGTTTAAACCCTCTAAAGCCAAGTGTTACACAGAGCAGTGTTGACTTAAAAAAAAAAAAAAGTTAAAAACCAAGGAGGTCTGTAATTTGGGCAGCAAAGAGGCCTTCTTTGTTCTGAAAGTCTCCTAGGGTATTCTATATCCAATTAAACTTCGTGGTGAGCTGGTTCTGCAAAATGCTGATAGAATATGCTAAACTTTTCCAGTTAAAAGGGACAGTTGAATCAATCTCATTCTTGAGTCTGAACATGTTCCAACTAAATTCCCAAATTAATCAAACAAACTAAAAAGATGTCCTGAAATACGTAAGTTAACTTTTCCTTTAAAAATGCAATGCTGCATCATCCCAATTATTTAATATTTAATTTTTCAGATTTTTGTCTACCCCTTTAGATAAAGATCTGGTAACATTAAAACCAGAATCTAATGTTGGCAAGACTATTTCAGGATTAAAATGTGAACGTGTTCATTTGCTCCGAATCCGTAGACGGAGTGTCCTTTCTTTAAAGTGTTAACAGTAAGTCTCCTTCCGTCCATCTCTGTAATCTAACGACAAGTGTTGTCTTTATAGAGAGAGGACTGCTTGAAGTATGCATACTGGGCTTTTCTGGTAAACAGCTAGTAAGGAATGGAGTGTTTGCATACTAGACAAAGCATCCCTTGTCCTGCCAATCACAAAACAGTCCTACTGGCTCACTGATCTACAACATTCTACAGTAACCAGGGTCCTGCTTCATAACTAACATTAACCTGTTCTGTTATAGCCTAGAAAGACGATCAGTGTATTAAACTGCTGGGGACGACCTGTAAACAGTTCCTACCTAGGTCATTAATTATTGAAATGTTTTTATGGTAGAGCGTCTACTGCAGACAAGAGGGAATTTATCAGAACAAAGCTAGGGGGCTAAGAAGCCGGCTCGGCGAGGAAAGCACTTGCCGCACAGGTCGGAGGACCTGAGTTCAATCCTTGGGGCCTCTGTGAGGTCAAATGTGCTCACGTGAGTCTGCAGTCAGGTTCCTGGAGAGACGCAGGTGGAGACAGGCGAAGCCTAGCCTGGCACGTGCAGTGAACGATAAATAAGACCTGCGTGTCCCTGACCGCCACATGAGTGCTGTGGCACCCGTGCACCCCACTTATACCCAGGAAAGTGCACACGCATGCACGCGTGCACGTGCACACACACCAGCATACAGACTCTCTCTCACACACACACATACAAAATTGCTTTGATTTTTAAAACTTGAGAGTTGAACTACTACAAACTTCTATTTTCACTGAAACTATAATAACCAAACAAGACACAAAACAGCCATGAGAAGCAAGTATAACATGGAAAATGCTAGATGTACAGATTTATGTGCCAAGCTAAGGTGCTGGATCTTCTGGGAGCTGGAGTCATGGTGGCTGTGACTGAGCCAGCTGGTGTGGGGCTGGGACCCAAACTCAGGTCCCCTGCAAGAGCAGCAAGCACTCTTAATGCTGAGCCGTCTCTCTCCAGGCCCCAAACGCCTTCACTTCGTAAGGACAAAGTATAACACAGATACAGCAGATGTCCTCTCTGTTTAGCTTTAGGGACTGTCAAAGACTTGAAAAAGAAAGAAGGAAAATCAGATGAACAATCGTTTTTACCTGTAAAAGCAGATTTTGACGTGGGACTGTCGTCTGCCATCACGCCTTCTTGTGTCCTGTGCCCCAGCCTTGGCTTGCGCTGCTGCGTAACTTCTGTAGAATGGATAGAATCTACAGAGCTAATTCCATTTGACTGCGTGGTCTGGACATCCCCCGTGTGCTGGGCAGGACACAGCAACTCTTCACTACGAGGCTCAGCCTTCATCGGATCTCTCGCAGACAACGTGCTCACGCTGAGTGCAGGGAGCTTCAGGGCAGCCACGTTTGCCTCCTCGAGACTCAAGACACTGGCTACGCCAAGATCGTCATCCTCCGGGATGGGGTTGTACCATATTTCTCCTTCATCATCAGCATCGTTGTCCTCACTGAAGTCTAAAGAGCAATTTCTTGAGAACAAAGAGCTGGCGGCTTCACACGCGGTACGTACGCTGTGTTCCCTGGGGGGCGGAGACACGGGGGAGAGAGAGAAATAACCTCTATCTTGGCATCGCTTGCTGTCTTCCAGACTCTGAGATCTCAGCGTACTCTGATACAGCCAATTGCGTTTCTTTGAGACAGTGATGTTGTTAAGGGGCTGGCGAACTCTAAGCTCGGCGTTATCCTTTACGTCTTCAAGTTCTCTTTTCTTCACTGGAGACCCATAGACATTGTCAAATAAGTCTATTCAAAGAGAACAGAGAGAGCATCCTAATGTCAGACATGTCACGTCAGACCAGGTATTTAAATGTTCAGAAAGAAAAGGGATACTAATCATTTTCATAGACCAAAATCAAACCACAAAAACTGTAATTTTCCCACTGAAATGTAGCTCCTATTTAGAAATCTAAGCGAGTATAGAAGTGTTATGAAATTTTAAGGGAAAAAAAAAAAGCAAAAGCTAGCACTGCCTTTACTGTAAAATGCAACAGTGCTCAAGTCTTACCCTAAGCAGAATATCTAATGTATAGAAAGTTCCTGAAGAATGCCTTTTTATTCGACAGTATGCTTTTAGCTGACACCTGAATAATGTCCGACTCAGTATTAAAAGAACCCGAGGTCATGAGAAAGCACGAGTAACATTCTTTTACTTTCACGAAGATTAAACTTTTAATAAAAGCCTTTGCATTTTAACAAAAGTTAAAAAAATCTTAATTAAAGCCCAAACCTAAGGAGCAGATAAATATTGAACAAAATAGCCCTTCCCCTTCGGGACCCACGATCCACTGAAGACGCTTTCATACACACGCGTGTGTCAAGAGCGTCACGGTGTTATCGCTTAGAACTGAAGCAGTCGGTGCTTCCAGAGACAGCGACGACGCACTTAACTGACGTTCAACCACACCTGCGGAAATCTGAGATCACGGCGCGGTTTAAATGATCCCATTATAGTGCTACTGAATGTATACATGGCTAATTCGTCTTGTTGCAGAAAATGAAACACGGTGCTTTCACAGCTGCGGCAACGCATTAAGCTACGGAAGCTTGGTAACAAACAAAAAAGTAGGTCCGTTGAGGCTTTCAGTAACCTTCCATCTACTGAAAAAAATCCTTTAAAAACTTAAATTTACTATTCTCTTTTAAAATCCTAAACATGTACCCAACCAGGCAGCTTTATCGCAGACCGAAGTTGGTGTTTAAGGTGCTTAAACTTGCTAGCTCTTAAGAGCTCCTACTATGTAAGCCGTTGATCCACTTCATGAGCGAGTACTATGTGCCAGACAGGAGAGAGAAAGCAGCAAGTAAGCTCTGAATTCCCTGACCGTCTACAGCAATACTATGAGTACGAGCGGTGTTCAAAACTAAGAACGTCCAACCCTGAAACGCACACTCTTACCCCTTGCCCCAGACCACACCACCCACTAACAGTAGGGAAGTGCCTCTCTCTGCACACGGCATTTTACCTTATAACAGCGGTGAGCGACTGTCGGTTGTGACCCCCAAACGAGATCCTTTTGAGTCACCTAAGACCATCTGCATATCGGATATTTACATTACAATTCACAGCAGTAGCAAAATGACAGTTGAAGTAATTTTGAAGTAGCAACGAAAATAATTTTATGGCTGGGGATCACTGCAACATGAGGAACTGTATTAAAGGGTTGCAGTATTAGGAGGGTTGAAACCACTGCCTTTTAAGGTGGCTGCTGATAAAAAGATTGCTATGTTTGAAATACACTGAAAACTGTAAAATTTCTACTCAGAATAGCAAAGTAACTTGTTGGGACCACCTCGCTGGTAAGTGGAAGAGGCGGCTGTCAGCTCTGAGTCACGCCTCATACGGGAACACAGGACCATCTCCACCCTCAAGTACCTTACGTGATTTCCCTTTATAAGAGAGGACACAGGTTGGCTTCCTAGCACCCACATCAGAAGCCTCCAGCTCCAGCTCAAGGGGATCTAACTCCTCTTTTGGCCTCCATAGGCAACTGTATTCACACGGACAAAGATACACAGACACACGTAATTTTAAAAGAAGGCCAGGCCTGGTGGTGCTCACCTTTAATCGCAGCACTTGAGAGGCAGAGGCAGGGGAATCTCTGAGTTTGAGGCCAGCCTGCTCTACAGAGTGAGTTCTGGGGCAGTCAGGACTACCCAGAGAAACCATCTTGAAAATCCAAAATAAAAATAAAATCTGTATTTTAAAAAAAGATTTTCTTTGGGTCTCTCTTGTTCGTGTCCAAAGATAACAAGCCCAAGCCCAGAAGTCACGAGGGCTTGGAGTTCCCAGGGATCACACGTTCTTGCCCAGTGCACTGAAATCCAGATCTACCCCACATTTCAGGCCATGCCTCTTACTACGTAATAGGACAAATCCAAGACCTGTACAGGCCACTGTTTACATACAGTCCTGACCCAATTACAAAGTTGGAGCTAGACGTCATATCTTGTTTATCTTCGGAGAGCTCCTTAGCAACACCCCCAAATGTATACAGCTGGATACATTGGTGTCTCCATTGTCTCTCACATAATATACGTTCTGCTCTATTCCTGATATTCCTGATAGTACTACAGCCCAAGGGATTGAAGTAAGAAAAATAAAGCTATCAGCATCTAGTAGCTAAGCAAGTACATGTGTTTAATGTGTTTTAGTGTTAAAGTCTAACAGTAAAAGCAGTAACTATGTTGTGAGACACTATTTTTATTAGTGTGTGTGTGTGTGTGTGTGTGTGTGCGCGCGCGCGCGCGCGCGCGTGCGTGTATCCACATAGAAGCCAGAGGATGCCATCAGGACCCCCTGAAACTGGAGTTACAGAAGGTTGTGAGTCACCCACCACATGAGTACTTGGAACCAAACCCAAGTCCTCTGCAAGAACAGAGCTCTTAACCACTGATCCATCCTATCCCCCGTCGTCGCCCCCCCCCCATCTTTTTCTTTTATTGAGACTGGGTCTCCCGCTGAATTTGCAAGGCTGTGTGTAATCTTCTCTCCTTCCTTTTTATGCTAAAAAGAAATGCCTAACTCAATTGCACAGATTTAAAGAGTTAAATTTTGCTTCAGTTATATATACACAAGTAGACATAAGAAAAAATATAAAAATAAGTAGGCAAAGTTGCAGGGCGAAACACTCTCGCAACGATGCGTGTTGATGGGTATAATTTTCAGGTTCTAATCAAAGTGATTTTATTTTGAAAATCTGTAAGAGTTGAATGCAACCGTGACAAATTTTGGAAAGTTTTTCACTCAGAAAAGTAGGCTGCATGGGGGTAAACTACTTAAGCCAATTTTTCTCAACAATTATTTCATAATAAATCCAGATAGCTTCGTATTACTGAACATTTAACTGTACCTCTATCTCAAAGCAGCAGACGGAGGGTTCCATGTTAACTGACAATGTACAGCTTCTTTTCATCATTTCCAAATCTCTGCTGAAGAAAGTGCTGCCTTCCCTTCTCTTTAAAACTTAAATAAAAGTATGTTCATAAGTGTCAGATAGTGAAGTCTATGCTTAGATTTTGTTTGTTTAAGAAAACTGAACCCGTGTTGTGTTTCCCAGCTACTCTGAAAGGAGGTGAGAGTAGAACGAAACGGGAAAGACAATTTTCTTTTTTCTCCCCTTGGGATTGGCAATAAACACCCTCAAGCAAGCAAACTACGTGCTCACTTTTTGAGACTGGGAACGTAAAAAGGAAAACTTCGAGCCTGCTTTTGATTCCACAAAAGAAATGGCAGGTGCGAGAGAATGAGGCACAGGAGAGCAGACATCAGAGTCGCTAGAGTCACCACTGGCTGGCTCTCTAGCTCCGCCTCAGAGCTGCCCAGGCTGTACTTCTCAGCTTCCAATCTACTCCTGCTCCAGCAGAGTTCTAATGACCTGGGGCAAGGCAGTATCTTCCCAAAGGCTGCCAACTGATGACTATTCTCACAGCGTAGCCCAAGGAAAGAAGCCACAAGAAGGTGAGTTAACAGTCTGTCCAGATATCCAGAATCTTTAACCACTGTTCCTATTTGCCCCCTCTCTGGTAGATTCCAAAATCTCACTAGTATTGATCGGTGGGGGGTGGGATCAATTAAGGTAACTACCCAAATGCACCATACACTATAATCACCATTAATTCATACAAGATTGAACTCTGTGCTTTGCTCTAACTGGGGTCAGTTTAAGCACTAAACATTAAATAAGGAAGTCTTACCAAAACTGAGGAACATGAGCACTCCAGACCCTTCCCATCTGTTTACAGAAAGCCTGTTAAAACGCAGAAATCGCAGGACCCTGCCCACACTTGGTGAATCCGCACTTTAAGGAGGTTTTTCAGGACTCCCCATGCACCCTGTTTGAAAAGCATCTTTCTCAAACAGCGAATGCCACACCTTCTCAAGCAAGGCTCTAGAAAACAGCCCAAGACAGTTCTCAAAAGATAAACAACAGACACCAATGACTGGGAATCACAGATCCAGAAGCACAGGAGTTTAAAATCAACAGGGCTCTACTTTCTGCTGATTTTGTAATTCTCAAAGTTTTCCAGCCACCGGCAACTCCAATGTTCCATGGCACTTTTCCAAAACAACAAACAGAAAAGGCTGCACTTGCTTCCAAAGGCCAGAAAGCCAAACTGTCTTAGCCCCAGATTTAAAGCCAGAAGACTGTCAGAACTCGTTCACCTGCTGCTACTCATGTGAGAGTGTGTGTGTTGGGGGGAGAGGAGGGTGGTTTGCAAAAATGATGAAACCAGAGTTTCAAATACTTCAGAAAAGTAGTAGATGGGAATCTGTATCACAGCATCAGCTTCACTTAAGACTTACGATGGTTAAAGAGCATACCAGCTGGGGTTCTAGAGAGACGTCTGAGCAGTTAAGAGCACTCACTGGCTGCTCTTCTAGAGGACCCAGGTTTATTCCCAGCAACTACATGCTCACAGTCATCTATAACTGGTGAGCACCCGGCGTGCTGGTGGGGCACAAACAAAACACAAAAGGTAAAAATAAACCTTAAAAAAGGGAAAGAGGAAAGGGGTAAGGGGAGAAAACACGAGAAAGAAGCCAGCAAGGGGCAGGGCTGGTCACGGTGGTGCACTGGGTCTTTAATACCAGAGCTCAGGAGGCAGGCAGATCTATGTGAGTTCAAGGCCAGCCTGCTCTACATAGTGAGTCCCAGGGCTACGTGTAAAGACCCTGTCTCATAAAAACCAAAACCAAAAAATAGATCACATGAGCTGGATCTGGGGAGGTGGCCCAGTGGGTACTTGCCTAGTGTACACAAAGCCCTGGGCAGGATCCCCTGCACAGCAAAGTTTGGGTACGGTCATGCACAGATCTGGAGTTCAAGGCCAGTGCAGGCTACAGGCTACAAAATCAACAGAAAAGATCATCCCAGCGAGTTAACACTACCTTAAAGTTTTTAGGTAAATTATTAACAGTTACATATCCTGAGTCTCTTTGTCAAAGAGGCTCAATTACACTTTTAACACAATGAACAGTCAAAATAGCTCAACTGGTGCTCCCAAATATATTTCTAAAAATTACATGCTAATTAAAACTTTCTTATAAAGACTTATAATGAAGCACAGTTGGCAAATAAACAATGATTCCTTCATAATCTTAAGGCTTGCAGAAACTTGACAATATTATGGTAATGACTTTAGATTTCTTAAATAATCATCTCAATTAGGAACAAATTGGCCAATCTGTGAACACGACACACTTAAATGCATCAGACTGCTGGTGTTATTATACCAGCAAAAGTCTAATGGTCGTTGGTGGAAGCCAGATATCAAAACAAAAAGCCACTTTCGTTTCCATTTGTCATAACAGTCTCCAAACAATCTTAAAAATACTCGGATTGTTTATCTTCATCCCTTTACACAGTTATTATGCATTCTGAATTGTAATTTTATTTTGAGTGAAAATACCCTCATGAATATATAGAAACTGTGATATAAACCTTTTAAAACACTTACCATCTTTTGTACAACTAAGAATGTGTTGCTTCAAAACTAGACTTTGTATAATTTTTCAAAAAAAAGTTTAAAATTTTTCATTTTATTCTCCTTAATGTGTGTTTTGTTTTGTTTTGGGGAAGGGTGGACCTGTAATCAAACACAGGTCTCGATCCTACTAAACATATACTCTACCACTGAGCTACATAAACAACCCAACAAAATGACTCAAAAAAGTACTCTAAGTAACATCAACTTTAAGTAAAAGGTAACTATCAAGGCTGGAGAGAGAGCTCAGCAGCAGAGAGCACTTGTTCTTGCAGAGGATCTGAGTTTGATTCCCAGCACCCACATGAAGGCTCACTGCTGTCTATAATTTCAGTTCCAGAGCATCTGATGCCCTCCGAGGGCACCAGACAGGCACCCAGTACACATACATAAATGCATGCACGTGGTGCACATACATACATGCAGGCAAAACACCCACGCACATAAAATAAACCTTTAAAAAATATTTTAGTTGAAAAAGGAACTAAATTAAATTAGCATTAAATTCTTTAAAATTTTTAAAGCCTATTCTAGACCCCCCCCCCCCATCTTCTATGCAGGGCGTGACTTAGCACTCTAAACTGGGTTCTTTAACATCCCGTCCATCTCCTCAGCCCGAGCAACTTAATGCAACTAATTGGATCAAGCCTCTAGAGAATTCTGCATCTCTTTGACCTTATATGGAAGTTTTAAGAGTTGTGAGAACCGAGTTCGAATCCACAGGATAGTTGGAATCTGTAACCTTCAGCAAACTCCTTAACCTCTGTGTTCCTTTGTTCCTGAATGACAATGGCCTCACCCTGGATGGGGGGGAGAGGAGGAAAGACGGGGATAAAACTGGTGAAAGAATCCAGAATGGTCTAAGGCCAGCAAACCACCAGGAGAAACTGTTTAATTGTCCACATCGTAGATACCTAAAAACTATTATTTTCATTCCCTAAAGAAGGAATGTGTGACATGCAAGAAAGGAAAACTAAGTTTAGGTAGGAGATTTCAGCAGCTTTGGGTTAGATTTCTTATAAAATCCTGTGAGAGTAATTGCAGTATTTGGTTTCAATTTCTTTTAAAGTTGTAAACATTTCCAGATTTAATGTCATAATGGAAGAAGCAACAAATTCATCCTTTGAAGAGATATATTTACGGAACTCCCTGAGTATTTGCACAATTACTGAAGCAGTTCAGTAGTGAATATCTTACATAGTTTTGTTATCAGTGACATTTAATTATCATAAAGAGTAGAATTAACCAAGTCAAAGGAGATTAATGGTTGTGAGAGTAAGATTTTTGATTACGAATACTTTAGATCTGGAAAAGTGTGGTGTTCTGTTTTGTTTTTGTTTTGGGATGTTAGCTTGGTAAAGTGCACCTCTTGACAAAGACAGCCTGCTTAATTCTTTCACTCAAGTGAAACAGAATTAGAATCTGTTGTTGAAAACATATACTGTCTATAAGTCATACAAGATTATTGTTTAATTAGAACTTTCGTGAACTTTGTTTCTCCCCATAGTAGTGTTTACAGCTCTCACTCTGTAGAGTGAGACCAGGCTGGCCTCGAACTCACAGAGATCTGCCTGCCTCTCCCATCCAGAGTGCTGGGATTAAAGGCCTGAGCCATCACACCTGTGCTAGCTAGGCATTCTTACCGTGAAACCCTCAAATACTTTCTGCACTTCCTATTTTTAAAACTCTTAGCAAGAGCAGGTCTACATTCCCAGAGGGTGTCTGTATTTAAGGAGGTGTCAAGACGCCACATGGTTTTGATGCGATTCTTTCACCAGAGAATTTTAATATTCACAATAAAAATCAGAGACTTCTAAAGACCATGCACACAACAAATCAAAGAGCATGAATTCTATATAAGGTCAAACAAGGCTATTTTTTTCTACTATAAATAGTGGTTCCTATGTTTTCAAGTGACCAGTACTTGGACCTGAGTGACATTTATTTTCATTACGAATGCCAGCATCCTAGGTTTTCGACAAGTGAAAGAAATCTTAACTTTGGGTTTAGCTTGGTCTGGGGTGTGGGGTGTGTGTGTGGGTGTGTGTGTGTGTGCCTGTGCGTGTGCCCAGCATGCTCAGGAGTTATGTCTGAACTCAAGTATGTGCCTGGATGGGAAGAAAAACAGCCTAAAAGGTAAAAGGACAATTTATGAAACCTGTAAAATTCTACCTTGGGATCGAGTTTAGATTCACAAACTTCTCACGTCTTAGGGTTTGCTGAGAGCTACAGAGAAAAAAAATCCAAGGCAGAGCCGTCCATCTCAGAGTCTACAGAAAACCGTGTAAAGAACTTTTACTCGCCGTTGTCCTAAAGGAAGAGATACACTGACTCTTGGAGAAGGGGAGAGAAAATTCCCAAAAGGGAAAGAAGGAAAAGGCAGGAAGCGGGAGAAAGAGAGGGAGGATGACCGGGAGGGGAGGGAGGGCAAAAAGAACACCAGACTTAATGCATGACATTGGCAGTCACGCGTCGGTCTGCAAAAACACTGGCGGAGACACGGGCCACTCGGTAAACACTAGACGGAGAGGCTCGTGGCGTCGCCGAGCGGGTAGACTGCAAAGTGTCCCACCTGTCAGTGTGATCCTTTGGTCCGCGGTCACCGAGAGGACGTGGTTTTCTCGCACTTTCCAACTGCCCAAATTTGGAGAGGTTGCCTGCGCTCCGGGAACTTTGGGTGCCGTCCCGCCGGCGCGACCCTTCATCCCCAGGGACAGCAGGCGTCCTTTGTACATCCACTTCTGCAGCTTCTTGACCGTCACCGCGGGCGGCCTGAGGAGGGGAGGACCTTCGGGACCGTCCTCCCGGTGGCTGGGGAGCACAGAGGTTCCCGCGGGATCCCTAAAGGGACGTCCCGGGGACCGGCCGGGGTCCTGGCAGCCGGGAGGCAGGAGGGCGGCGGACGCGACAGCCCGGTGGCCGCGCGAGCTCCAGCCGTCCATCCCACCTCCACGTGGCGGGGGCTCGTCCCGGTCCCCGTCCCCGTGCGCACTGCACCCGATCCAGCTGTCGCTCGCCCACCGCTGGAGCAGAGGCGGCTGCGGGCCCACGCGGAGGCTCTCGAGACTCCTGCAGCTGGACAGCCGCATCCGAGGACTCAGCGGCCGTCCTGCCCCCGGCTCCGACGGAGGCGACCGGGGCGGGGACACCTGCCGCGGAGGGCGGTCGCCGCCCCGGGGGCTGCGGGCTGTGCGCGCCGCTGCGCCGCGGGGGGGAGGCGGCTGCTGGCCCCGAGCCCAGGCTCCCGCGGGTCCGCCCCGCCGCGTGCCCGAGTCAGGGGGCAGGTCGTGCATGGCCTGGATCAGCAGATAATAGGCCTCTCGCAACTGGGTCTGCAGCCTGCCGGTCTCCAGGCGGCCGCCCTCCGCCCCCGGGGAGGAGCCCGCCGCCGGGGAAGGCGAGGCCCGCAGCGCCTCCGCCCCCTCGGGCGCGCAGCCCGCGGGCAGGTTCTCGTAGTAGTCGGCGTCGCCCTCCCCGTCCCCGCCGCTGCCCTCGGGGCCCGGGGAGGCGCGAGCCAGCTCGCGGCCCGGAGCGGCGGCCTCCGGAGCCCCGCGGGACCCCGGGACCCGCGCGCCAGGCTGCCCGGGGCGCGCCGCGGCTCCCCACGCGGGCTGCTCCGTGCCGGGGCCCCCGAGCGCGCGGGGCGGCGATGGCGGGGCCGTCCCGGGGTCCGCGCGCAGCCCGAGCGCCCCGGGGCCGCGCCGCTCCCGGAGCCGGCCGAGCGTCCTCCGCAGGGGCTCCGCCATGCGCGCCGCCTCAGCAGTGCGGTCCGCCCAGGGCGCGGGGCCGGCTCCGAGTCCCGCGCGGACGGAGGCGGCGGCTCCCCATGACCGCGGCCGGTCCTCGCCGGCTCCTCACATACTTGGCATAACTCCGCCGCGGCGGGCCGTGGGGGGAGGGCGCGGGCGCCGCAGCCAGCGCGCATGCCCCGGAACTGGAGCCGCGACGGGGCGCGCGGGCCGCCGGGGCTGCGTTCCCGAGGTGGGCGCTCCGGGGGCGGGGCCGGCGGGGCTGCGGAGGGGGGAAGGTGGGGCGGGGCGGGCTGCGGCCCCGCGGCCCCTCCCCGCTGCCCCCCGCCTGGGGCGTGGCTCCGGTGCGGCAAGTCCCAGCTCGCAGTAACAAAGACTGTTTGGACCGACCGCGCCGAGCGCAGGTGTATCGCGCTGCAGCGGTGTTCCAGATGTTCCCATCGGTTCCCTGCCTTCCCCCCCTACCCCCGGAACTGTTGAAAAGGCATCTGCGGGGGCTTGGGAGGTGGCTCCGCTGTTAAGAGCTCTTGAGGACGTCTCGGGTTCGAGTCCCAAAACTAGAAGCTCGCAACCATCAGTAACTCCCGTTCCAAGGGATCCGATGCGGGCACCACGCATCTACAATTGTCTGTTGCGGACAGACATAGATGCAAGCAAAACAACCATGTACATAGAAGTAAATAATAAGCAGGTAATTTGCAACAGCTCCTTTCCGATAAGGATTTTTTTTTTTAAAAAATCCTTTATGTTGTAAGGATTTATAACATAAGGAGTTTCCTCTCCTTTAAATCTGTTTTTCCTTTTGTAAAAATGATGCGTGCTCACCCAAGGTTAATCTTGGGTACAACTACCGAACTAAAAAAACCCCTAGTTTACAGCTTTCAAATGTGCAAATGCGAACTCTTCGTTTAAATTTAGTGCTGAGAAACAGCTGGATTTAATAGAGAAAGGGTGGATTTGAAAATACCTACTCTCGAAAGGTAGGAAGATCCATGTTCAATGTAGGGATGTCAAACCCAAATCTCTCCTGGTGCCATATTTGACCTTTCAGTGATCGATAAGAATCAGTGTTACTGTCGTCCCTGATTTCAGCTATACTTTTTAGTTTTTATGTATTAGGAATGACCTTTGAGTTACCCACAATGCACAAATATCTAGCAAATACCTGCATTTAGTAAGTCCTCAAGTCCTCAAAAGAAGTAGCTAAGTAAATAGTGCTTCCATTACAAAATAAAATGACTTCGTCTAACTTATCCCAAGTGCGGTCCTCCCGGTGGGTTGTGTCATTTTTTCACCAAAGGCTGAATCCTCTAAATTCATTAGATCTGTACTCCATTAGTTAGAGCCTGCCTGTCTGCCTCCTGGAATAATTTCCCTGTCTGTATTTGTGGTGGGGTACATGCTGTCATCTCAGCACTGGGGAGGAGGGGGCATGGGGTGAGGCCATTGGAAGACAGTCTGAACTATTTAGTGAGACTGGCTCAAAAAAAAAAAAAAAAAACTAAACAAAAGAACAAAGGAACTGATAAGCTTGCTCAGCAGGTAGAGGTGTCTGCATTCAAGCCTGATGACTTGGGTCTGCCGCCTTGGAAGTTGAGACCCATTGTTTTCTGACCTCCACACATGGCGGGGCACACTCACTCAAAAAGAAGAAGAATGTAAAGGGCAGGAGGAAGGCACTATCCATCCTTATTGTTGACTGTCTTCTCCACCATGAAGTCAGCTCCATGAGGTCAAGTCAGGACATGATCTCAAATTCTACCAAACTCCAATAGTCCCTTATTACTATCCAGCACGAGTGTGCACGCATATTCATACACACACACACCCCACACCACACACATATATACACACACACCCCACACTCCATACCACACACATATACACACACACCCCACACCACACACATATATACACACACACCCCATACTCCATACCACACACATATACACACACACCCCACACCACACACATATACACACACACCCCACACTCCATACCACACACATATACACACACACCCCACACCATACACATACATACACACACACCCCACACTCCATACCACACACATATACACACACACCCCACACTCCATACCACACACATATACACACACACCCCACACCACACACATATATACACACACACCCCACACTCCATACCACACACATATACACACACACCCCACACCATACACATACATACACCACACACATATATACACACTTATACACAAACACCACACACACATATACACACCACACACACACACACACACACAAATCTTTATCATATACTTACTGGGACAGATTGTTGTCATCGTTTTGGTTTTACACAATTTGTTTGCATGCTCTGTCTCCCTTACAAAAAAATTCAAAATCATCCTCTTCCTAAGGACAGAAACTACAATCCCCTGTTGTGGTAAATAGTAAATACTGTGCATGATGAACATTTTTCAGTTGACAGCAATGTTATAGAAAACAAGTAGTTTTAGTTTCCAGTCTGTTGCTCAACTCTCCACTAGACCATAGTATATCGGTGTTGTTTTAGAATTCTTTCAGTAACAAATAGGAAAGACATTTTAAAAATAATCTTAGTTCTTAATATGAAATGTTGCACTATGCTGTTCATACTTGAATACCGACAGGGCTAGGGTAATTTTATTGCAAGAGCCCAAAGCTGTTTCATGAATAGTTAAGACGTAAAATATTCCCACAGGAAATGGCTGATAGCACAGCTGCCAATAATGGGTTCTATAAACACAATCTGATCGCTATCTCAGAAACTGTTTTCCTTCCAACTGTGTTGCACAATCTTTTTATTCTTTACAGTTAACAGAGTTTAAAATGCCATAAGCTACACACACACATCTATACATTGAACTCTGTCCTTAATTCAGCTTGCCGACTTGCTCAGGAGTCATGAAATTCACTGGTCAGCGTGATACGCCGTGCGTTGCTTTAGGCATCACTAAGAACCAAGGATGATGTAGCAAACCGCAGTGAAATGTATTACCGCTTAAAACTGGGAACGGGGTCTGGGCTGGGGCTATGGCTCAGCTGGGAACCCAGACTCTATCCCGAATACTGCATGAACTGGCTGTGGTGACCTATCATAGCTGTAATCTCAGCATGTGGGAGGTACAGGCAGAAAGATGAGAACAAGTTCAGGTCATCCTGAGAATGTTCTAGAACACAAATTCACAATTTTAGCTCTCTTTTGGTCACGGAAATTAATAACATAGCTGTGACCGTGTGACACTTTTAATGAACTTAAATATATAAATCCTATTTTCTGTCCGTGTATTGTACCTCAATGAAGTGTTTGTAAACATGTCGTTCTAAGGCAACAGTATGCACAAGACTGGCATGATACGTAGTGCAATTCACCATGGCAAGGTTTAGATCTTAGAGCTGTTATCTCCATTTCCCTATCTGTCTAGTCTTGCAGATTCCCATGACAATTAGGGGGGTGGCCAAGACATCTCCCGGTGTTTATACTTGCTTCTCAGAGGCTTGGCAATCACTCTGGTGCCTCATGAATTGACACCTATGGCATTGGCAGGGTCACAAAAGATTTAACAATGATGGCATCATAAGACTCCAAGAAGGCAAGAAGCCAAGCAGGCTGGGGTAACTGCTGCCTCCATATGGGAGAAAGGAGCAGGCAGGCAGGCTGAGGCACAGGGTTCCTTTAACAGTCATGGGAGGGACTGTAGCTAAGGGTGTTACGGTGATTTTCTGGTGCGTTTGGGTCTCGGTGGCTCTCAGCCTTCCATCACACTCCAGAGGAACCAAAGGCAAGGTTAGCCCTGAAAATTTCGCAGTTCTCACTTTCCCCCTACCCGACCTCACCTCTGAGGTGCAGACCTGGATTGTCTACAATGCAGCTCCATCTGCCGTGTGGCGGAGTAAAAGGTAACTTGAGCGCACAGCTGACCACGTGGAACTGACCCAGATGGCATGTTCTCCCTACAGAGGTTCTCCATTAACATCTGGCAGTTTTCAACATTCCTTGTGTCCTCCCAGCTCCCTGCAGGGTAATGAGGGGAGGATGTTTGGTAAATCTGCCTGCGTTTTCTAACATTTAGAGACATTTAATGTTTTAAGATACTAATTAGCATTTAGTGTTCCCTGATCTTATGTGATCTGTGTTATTACTTGCTGAAGTTAACCACGATGAGGTGGGAAAAGAAACCCCAACATCTTATTGCAAAGCCACTGTACCCCATGGCATTTCCCAGAACAGAAATAAATGCTAGGCACTCTTCCTATAATCGTGTCTGCACTAACTTGAACATTCCTTGCTATAAATTAACTGATCAACTTTCAGAAAAGAGTTGAATGCTTTATGAATCTGTGGGAACACAGCTGAACATTTGAATTTTTCTTAAAGCAATCTTCCACAGGACTGTTAGAAGTACAGCCCATATCCCTGTTTATTTGTGAATTTATTTACAAAAAAAAAAAAATAGAATTTCATTCTGAAAAATGGAGGAGTCTGATTTTAAAAGTAGGACATTGCAGTTAAGTATTGTGTCGCTGTTGTGCTTGTTTTTATGGCCAAATATCCCAATAAGAAGAGACATGAGGGATGGAGGCTTCTGTTGGCTTACAGTTTGAGGATGCCAGTCTGTAATAGAGGAGGACGAGGCTTGGGTCAGCAGCACATTTCAGAATGGAGCAGAAAGAGATGAAACTGGTACTCACCCCTTCCTTTTCCCTCTGTTATCCCGTCCAGTCCCAGAGCACACAGCATGCTGCCACCAGATTCAGATTAAATCTTCCTATCTAAATTAACCTTCCTTTAAATGCCCTCACAAATGCAACCAGAGGCGGGCCTTGAGGATTCCTAGGTGACTCTAAGTCCAATTGAGTCAACAAAGATCAGCCATCACAAGCTGTTGTTTTTTCTTTTAATTCAATTTACTTAATTTTGAAACAGAATCTCATGTAGGTCAGGCTGGCTGGCTTCAAGCTTCTTATATCGTCAAGGATAGCCCTGAACCTTAATCCTTCTGCCTCTGCACCTGGATCATCACACAGATTGTTTTTATTTTATCTTATTTTATTGTATTGTGTGTGTGTGTGTTTTGTGTGTGTGTGTTGTTGTTGTTTGCAACATTTTGTAGTACTGGCTGTTCTGGAACTCACCTTGTAAACCAGGCTGACCTTTAGTTCACAGAGATCCACCTGCCTCTGCCTCCTGAGTGCAGGAATTAAAGGTGTACACCACCTCACCTGGCCACACAGATTCTTTTAAAGATTTATTTTTAGTTATGTGTATATGTGTGTGATTGTCAAGTGTAGGGATGTATCCATGGAGAACAGAGAGGTCCCCTCTCTGGTCCCCTGGCCCAGGTTCTGGAGTTACAGGCGGCTGTGGGCCACCTGATAGGGGTGCTGAGAACCAAACTTCGGTCCTTGGAAAAGCAACAAGCACTCTTTAGCTGCTGGATCATCTCTCCAGCCTCTATCACAGTATTTCAAAAGCAAAATATATGTAACCCTATGATCTCAAGATTTCCGATAAAAGTCCCTCTTCTCTATTTTGTCTGGACAGTATCTCATTCTGTAGCTCAGGCTGGACTAGAATCCGCTATGTAGCCCAGGCTGTCTTCAGACTTACAACAGTCTTGTCCCTGCCTGTGAAGTGCTGAGATTACAGCCACCATGCCCAACTCAGATAAGAACTTTTGTTAATTACCTATTGACTATCTAGAAGTAAACATTGAGATACGTATAAGGTGATATGAAGCCCAAGATTTACTTCAAAAGGATTGAAAGGGGGATGAATGTAGAGGGCTGAAGGCGGGTTGAGTTCAGTCTGGGTGACAGGCACATGGGTATGATACTGAGAACGGAAATGGCCCCCATTGGTGACGGCACTATCCGGAGGTGTGTCCTTATTGGAGGAAATGTGTCACCTGGGGAGGGCTTGAGGTCCTAGAAGCTCAAGCCAGACCTAGTGACTCACGTTCCTTCCTTCTGCCTTTGGATCCAGATGCAGAACTCTCCAGAACCACGTCTGCCCGTGTGCTGCCACGCTTCCCGCCATGACGACAATGGACTGAACCTCTGAACTGTAAGCCAGCCCCAATTAAACGTTTCTCCTTTATCAGAATTACCATGCTTTACAGCAATAAAACCCTAAGACATGGGATTTCACTGTTCTAAAATTTTTACTTCTGGGTGTTTGAAAATGTCCAACCCACGCAAACATGCGTACTCAGTTTTAAAAGGAAGCAATCATTTACATCAGGCCTAAAAGTGTTCACGTTAGAAGTCAAAGGCAGAGAGGGGAAGAGAAACTCATAGAGTTTCCAGGTGGAACCCCAGGAGGGACCTGAAGACACGTAAAGAAACACCGGCAGTGAGATGGAGCTCATTCCGAGCCTGCCTTCCCAGTCACGTGCTCCCAGACCGCTGAGCGGGGAATCGAACCCTGACTCCCTACTGCCAATCCACACTATCATCTTTCCTTCTGAAAATCTGTAGCTCTTCCGACATGCATGGCTTCCAGGCACGTTCACTCTTTTCACGCTGAGGTGCGGTGTGGTCAGGTGCAAAGTTCAGGCTAGAAAACTGCACAATCCAGTTACTAAAATATGGTTTTTAAAAAAATTTCAATATTTTCAAAAATTACAAGAGAAAAATACTGGGGAAAACAAAAAACAAAACAAAACAAAACAAAACAAAAAAACCCTTAAGAAACAGGTCTCACTATGTAGCCCAAGCTGGCTTCAGACTCACAGAGATCTGCCTCCTGAGTACTGGGATTAAAGGCTAGAGTCACCCCTCCCCCCCACTAAAGCCTCAGTAAGTGTAGAGCTTCACGTTGTGCTGTGTTTACACATGTCCTGGTCACATGCTGCCCTGCTGCTTGCACATGCTCTGGGGTGCTGCCCTGCTGCTTGCACATGCTCTGGGGTGCTGCCCCATGGCCTCCCAGGCTTGCACATGCTCTGGGGTGCTGCCCCATGGCCTCCTTTGCTTCATTTCAGCATCCACCTCATTATCTTATTTCCATCATTTCTTGACATCTTGACGATTCCGTTATTTACATAAGGATACACCTCATTAATACTGGGCATATCGTTTTCTTTTCTCCTTCTTTCCTTTCTCTCTCCTCTCTCTCTTTGTAAGATAGGATCTCATTTTGTAGCTATGGCTGACCTGGAACTCATAGAGATGCCTCTGCCTCTCAGCCCAGTGCTGTGACTAAAGGCATGTGCAACCACTCCTGGCTCCCATTTTTTTGAACTTTTCTTGAACCCAGTGCCAGAGTCACACCTTAGCCCTGGTCACAACCAGTTAACTACAACTCCCCATACCACGTACTTCCTCAATTCTAGCACACTTCCTGACACTCAGACGGCAGTCACACTTGGTCACCGGACCCCTGCCCTTTCTTCCTGCTTTCCCAGGGCAAAGGGTAAATTCCTTGTGTATATCCGACTCTCTCTTTTCCATTGCGCTGCTCGCTTGGTGAAACCTCAACCCTGGTTCAAGCTACCTTTCCTTCATTCTTTGTGTTTGTACCAGAGGTCCACTAAGACTGCCATGCAACACCACCAAATACCCAGATCTACCTGTTCTCCTGTGTATTTCAACTCTCTGGTAGATACCTCCCTGTCTCCACCAAGCTTCCACTCAGTTGTGACTTTTTTCTCGTTACCTTGAGTCTTAATCAGTTGCTATGAAGAGACACCATGACACAACAAATCTTATCAATGAAAGAATTTAACTGAGGCTTGCTTACAGTTTCAGAGGTTTAGTCCATTATTATCACAGCCAACAGAATGGCAGACATGGTGCTGGAGAGGTAGCTGAGAGTTCTACATCTGGATCAGCAGGAAGAGAAAGAACTGGGCCTGGCTTGAGCTTTTGAAAGCTCAAAGCCCACCCTCAGTGACACACTTCCTCCCACAGGGCCACACCTACTCCAACAAGGCCACACCTCCTTACACCTCTCAAGTAGAGCCACTCCCTGATGACTAACCATTCAAATATATGAGCCTTGGGGCCCATTCTTATTCAAACCACCACACCTGGTTGTTTTCTGGGGAGAGCAGAACTCGGGAGAAAACTTCCTTATCATCCCTTTTCTTGCCCAATGACAGCTTTGTCCATATTCTTAAAGCCACTGAATTCTCTGTTCCCACTACCACAGAAGAGGGAGCCCTGCCCTGAAGCATCCCAAATGCCAGTCTTCTCACTGGGCTCTCAAGTCTGTGTATTCAGTATATAAATACACGGGCTTCTCAAAATGGAATTCATCCATTGCCAGAGAATTCAAATCTAGAGTTACAAACTAAATCAACAGTGAAACTTTTCTGACCCCCAGTCTCTAACATCTACCACCAAAACACACCCAGCATTTAGAGACAACCTCTCTCATCCTCTGCTGGAAAAAGGTGCTTTAGGAAAAAAGAAAAAGGAAGAAAAAAAAAAAAAAAACCGAAGAACTAGATAAGCCTAGTTCTTCGCCTGGTCTCATAAGCAGGAAGATCTTTGCTGAAAGAATTTTTATCCTTTTAAATTTTTTCCCTGTAGGACAGTTAAAGGGGAAAGAGTTATATATCACCTACACTTAGGATTAATAAAGTCTCAGTTTTGGGGGAAAATAATTCCTTTTTTTCCCTTGGTTATAATCATCAGATTATTCAACTACATGCAAAGAAGGACTTATGGGTAAATGTTCTTTTTGTTTAATTTTTTTTAATTACATCACCAAGGTGACTTTTTTTTCTAGGTTATATTTTCTCTGCAGGCTGGACTCATGTGTTACTCTTTGGATCCACAAGGCTTGGCGTTCTACTCTTCTACCCAGCTTTAAGCTCTGGATATCAAACTCAGTTGAATTCCTGTTCAAAAACATACCTTCTTGCCAGTTTTACTACAGAGTTCAGCCGGGAATGAAAGTCCTTCACACTGCAGTAATGAATCTAAGGTAAAGATTAGGATCATCTATTTTGTCTTCTTCATAGACAAAATCACATCTCCAGTGACTTGCTGAGGCAGACTGATGAGTTTTCCACGATGCACTTAGACATGCAAAACCATTCAAAGCCTTGTCTCATTGGAGTTGCTACCACGCTCCACGTTCTGGTTTTTCATTAGAAACTTCACTTCTATGTATCCAACACATGGCTTCTTCATAGAGGACCTAGAGTCATCATGGTCACTGACAGCCACTGCAAAGGTCAAAGTCACTAATTGCTGAAAAAAGAGGTAGGGGTTGAGTTTGATCAAAGATAACTTAATCTTGCATTTCTGTCATAAGGTTCCAAACTCAGCGCCCTCTGGAGCCAGATAGGCCCTGCCAATGACACAGATCCAGGTGTAGCAACCAGACTGCCTAGGAAAAGAGAACTGTGACTTCCTCTGCCCAAGGAGTGGAAACCTGCCAAGAACCCATCCCTGATCCGTGTCTTGTGTTCTTTCTATCATCCTTTGGCTGAGGAAGTCAGTTTTATAGCTCTCTTTAAAAAGGCTTCGTTTATTTCTTTATTTTTAAACTTTATGAGTACAGGTGTTTTGCCTGCATGGTACATGTGTATACCACAATGCGTAATGTGCCTGCCGAGGCCAGAAGGTTTCCGATCTCTTGGAACTAGAGTTACAGATGGTTGTGAGCTGCCATGTGGGTGCTGAGAACCGAACCCAAGTCCGATGGAAGAGCAGTCAGGTGCTTTCAACCACCGAACCCTCCAACCACTGAAGATTTTATTTTGATTACATGTATATTTATGTTTGTGTATGGTTATGTGCACATGTGTATAGTGCCCATGGTGTTGGATCCCCTGCATTAGAGTCACAGGCAGTGAGCTGGTAATGTGGGTGCTGAGAAACGAGCTCAGGTCCTCTACAAGAGCAGTACACACTCATAACCTCTGAGGCATCTACCGGTCACTGTGTATAGGCTACTGTGGGGCCTACCAACCAGATACGCACACTACTTTTTTTTTAACCTCTGATCTTCACGAAATAACTAAGTACCATAATTTTAAATAATCTGTCAGCCTTATGACCCAAGGGTTGACATGTATGGTAATGAAAAAATGAAAAAATAGAAATGTCATTTTTCACCATATCAGTCTCAGACTCGGCACAAATGCTAGGAACAGTGGAACGCTGTAACTCTACCTCTGCGTCTCACCCAGCAGCTTGGGGAGTAAACAGGTAAAGGAGACCGTCACTACAGGAGGAAGCTGGGAGACAGAGCAAAGCCTGTCTGTGATGGCTACGCGGCCCGAGGAAGATCCTGCCTCAGCTTTCCCAGCTGGGCATGGAAATGCACAGCAGTCATCACCCACTTGAGAGGCTGAGGCAGGAGACTCTCCAGCCTGGACTACACGGATGCCTTACCTAAAAAACAAACTGACAGCCTCACATCCCCAAACCCCTACCTCCCACCCCACCCCTGCTTCTAAAAATTCCATCACATTTCCGAGCCCTGTTTTATCCAGTGGTAAAAGTGATATCTTAAGGCATAGATAACTTAGAAAGGTAAAACAGCAAAAATAAACAAAGAGCAACATACCTCATATAACTACCCCAACACACATGCAAACTTAATTACCAAAGTGGCTTCTTCCCAGGACCAGCTGCTGCTAGGAAAACATGTTTCTAAATGCTTCAACGGTATATCATTAGTAGTATTAAAATAATATTCTAGTAATAAAGAATAATTATCTTAGAACACAGTGTCTTATTGTTAGTATATTTTATCTAATATGTATCTTTAATTTTTTTTTTTATAATTTAGTGATCCATTAGGAATGCCATTTCTAACAGGAACTGGGGCGGGAGGGAAGGGAAGCGTTTTTCTTTAAAAGGAGAAGACGTTCACTAATCTGGGAACTTTTCTTCCCCCCTCACTATACACACCAGTCGGCAAACTCATAATTACATGCCCAAAGATTGTTCAAATAAAAAGGGAACAAAGCTCCCAACAAAGTTCAATGCCCAAGTCAAGACTGCCTGGAGGTATGAGAAGTTTTATGTCTCTGTTTACCCCAGGAGGAAATTAAATGGATGCGAGTTTAATACATGAATCACGGTTATATTTAGTCTACGTGCAACAGACAGGGAGAAAACAGGAGAAATCGTTCTGATAAAATGTAGTAATGAAAACTGAAGGTACACCCACAGGTCTGGATACACGCCCCGGAATGTAGTCATGACAAGTTCAGTATGAAATAACCATGGAGCAGAAAGACAAACTGGGGTTTGGAGCAAGCGTTCTGGATATTTCTCAATGATGAAGCCTGGCTGGTATGCAGGCAGCTCCCAAGAGAGTACTCTAAAAAAAACAAGATCTGGATTGCAGAAATCTGGAGTCTTTCGGTCTCTCTGGACCTGACTATAATGCAGCCTCAAACCTGGAATTGGGAAAGCCCCCAAAGGGAGAGCTTCCACATTAGTTATGCTCCTTGTTACCGTGACAGCATGCCTGACAGAAGTAGCTTGCAGAAGGGAGAATTTATTTTGGCTCCTCCATCATGGCTGCAGGAGGAAGAGGAGGTGACTTGTCACATGACATCCACAGCCAGGAAGCAGAGAGAAGTGTATGCTGGTGCTGGCTCACTGTCTCCTGACCCCCAGGCGATGGAACACCACCTCCAATGCTTAGGGTGGCTCTTCTTACTCGGGTACCACAATGTAACCCTTGCACAGATCTGCTCTGAGTTTTGTTTCCTATGTGCTTCTGGTCATTGCCAACTAGATGATTCATATTAACCATCACAGTTCTCAGGGAAGCTCCTTGAGTGTTCTCGCACAGAGCTGGGTGGGAGCTTCTGACAGATGCTCAGAGGAAGTGCAGAGATCCCCAGGGCTTCTCTCAGTTACCTTGTGCTGCAGCTTCCAAACAGTCTAGTGAGGATGGCTTTGGCGGCCACCATGAGAGCCTACGGGAAGAAATACTGAGAGGAAGCCCACACTGTTTAGTTCTATTCTTTTGCTGCTTGGTTTTGAGTGCAAGCAGCTACAGAAGCGTACAGCACAGCTCCATTACTGCTTCACCTAATGACAAGGGAACCAAAGTGGGGAAGAGTAGAGACTTGGAAAGTACTGGAGAGGCCAGGGAGGTGTTTTCTTCACCTGCATTCACCACTGAACAATGCATAACTAGATCTGAGTCTAATCAGCGAATATTCCACCACCCAGATCTCACACTGACCACCAGATCACCCATAGGCAGGACGGGTTGAATAACACCACGAAGGTTTGCGATGCTGAGCTGCTGTTAAGAACCACAGTTGATGGGTTGAAACTTTTGGACAGGACAAAACTAGGTCAGTTGCTAAGGCTGGGGAGGTGGCTCAGCAGTTAATAGCACTAGTTGCTCTTGCAAAGGACCTGGGTTCAGTTCCCAGATCCCACATGGGGTCTCGTAATCTTCTCTAACTCCAGATCTAGATCCGGGGATGTGATGCTCCATTCTGACCTTCTCTGGAACTGCATGACAACTACAGAATCTTAGAGGCATACAAAGAGGAATTCTCTCTGTCTGTGGATCTGCAGATCCGGGTTGTTCACTCTCAGGCAGAGTCTGCTACCTGGCAGAAGGTGAAGTCGTTGTCTGTAGCATGCCTCTTAGGGCCCATGTTATTTCTGGCCACATTCCAGTGAGCTAAGGAAATCATAAGATCTTGGCTGAGTAAACATACTTGACTTTTTCTAGTCCTTGTGAGACAAGTTCCTCAAACCCTGCTTTCCACATTTGATATCCCCAGTGTTCCAGTCCACTAGACAGCTGCCGGCCACTTCCCTCCACGATCTGCCACTTGGAAGTGTCTTCACCCTTCTTCTACCTAGTGGTCTACTTGCTCCTAACTGTACAGACATGAACCTCGCCAGCGGGCAGTCTCCATCAGCCACGTAGTTCTCTCCCAGTACAGTGAAGGAAAAACTAACATCTCTGGGGATCCTACTCTGTAACAAGCACGGAATCCTTTATCTTCTCAGTTATCTTTGTAGCTCTGAGGAACAGGGCTTACTCACCCCACTCGACAGATGAGAAGCCTAAGGAGCAGGAAGGGAAGGTAACTCACCCCAGATCACAGAATTGGTACGCAACCTTCAGAGATCATAGAAAAAACTAAAATGGTTTCTTTTCCTTTCTTCTTTCCTATCTTTCTTTGTCTTTTCAGTTTTTTGTTTTTGTTCTGTTTTTATTGTTGTTGCTGTTGTTTCCCTGTGTAGCCCTGGCTGTCCTGTAACTCACTCTGTAGACCAGGCTGCCCTTGAACTCAAGAGATCTGACTGTGACTGCCTCACAAGTGCAGAATTTAAAGGCGTGTACCACCACGCTCCACAACTGGATTCTAAACTGAGATTCCCGTTTATGTCTACCTTGTTTCTTCCCCAAACAGCTGACTCCTTTTTTCCCATGCTAGCCACAGCTTCATCCTTTACTGGATCTTGCTTTCCATCTGTTGTCGTTAGGAAATCTGAACAGGTTAGTTCATAGTCTAGGAGGAAATGTCCAATGAGAAGCCAAACAGATTTCTGATGAAAGGGTTCCAAACAGACTCAGTATAAGAAGCAGCAGCAAAGTGCTGGCTGGGGAGATGGGAGTGGGAAATTCCATATTCGTGGAACAGCATGTGCAAAGGCGCCGAGGAATAGCTCAGGAATAGCAAGCTGTCCATTTCAACTAGGGCACGGAGTCAACTGCTGGGTCAGAGGGTGAGGGGGGAGAGGCGTAGGAGAAGCCAGAAGAAGATTTGAGGCCAGGCTGTGGGCAAAAAGAAGAATGAATGTTTTTCCCCATAATGGAAATCACAGTGAAATAAGTAGCAATTACTGCCAAGACCCGTCAAGGCTAAGGAGAAGCAAGGATTGCATTCCGTCGTATTATGTTAACAAAAGAATGAGCCAAACTATAAACTAATTCTCCATGCAAATGTTCCAAAACTGCTCTTAGAGAAACAGAGGACCCAAGAACGTGTGTGAATGAGGTCAATTACAGGCCAGGCAGACAGACAAGAGGAATTAAGGGAGATGATGAGAGCCTACCGAGAAAGCCCAGTGAGTGCCTCCCTCTGGGAAAATGTGGAGTGAATACCTAACCCACGTCTCCAGTGAGGTGGTTAGCACAAGGCCGGGTGGAGTTCAACTCACACTTAAACAGAAAAGACTTTGAGAAATGCATAATGAAGGGGTTCTCTCTAATTTCTTTAAAATCCTAGAAATAATAAAATTGTATCCTCTAAGTCTGATACGGATCACGGAAAGGATGGTTACAGCTCAGTAGCCACCCACCACTGTGAGTTATTATTCTGTAGAGAGGTACTTGTTTCTGAGCCAGCATCAATAAAAGCAATAAGCGGTGATGGGTTTTGATTTCCTGTGTCCAGAGAAAAGAAAGGGAATGATGTTATTTGTGGTCCTTTAACTTGCTCGCTCGGCTCGTAATCAATTCTTGGCGCATGATCAGTCTGTTTTTGCTTGTTCTCACTGGCACAGTACAGAGTTCCAAAGCTTTGAACCCTGGGTCGATCATTTAATTTTTGTCTCGTGACATAATCTTGGTGCAGAAGGTTGTTCGGGTTTGTTATGGGTTTCGGTACAAACTTCTGAACGTGAGGCCCATTCCCGAACGTCAACAGATTCGTCACACTTGATTGCCTTTGTCTCCAACGGTGAATGTCCTCATCCTCCAGACTCATCTGACCCTTCCTCGCTCAAGTCTTCTAGGGTCACGGTGTTTACGAATACGTTCTGAATTCCTAGGAGCCCCGCAGGGCGTGACTTCTGCGGTCTTTCCATCCTGACTGCTTCCATCTGTTCTGGCTGCCAGTAAAAGAATGCATGCGTAACTGGTGGCTTACAGGCAAGGTATCCCCGCAGTTCTCTAGGCTGGGAAGTCAGAGGTGAAGGTGGGAGCAGGTCTGAGGTCAGGGGAGGGCCTGCTCTCTGATAACCGTCAGTACCTTCTTCCTGTGTCCACACTAGGTCAAGAGGCATGCATTTTTATCTCGTGTGTGTGCACACATACCGCTGTGTGCGTGTGGACAGAGGAAGGGACAGTTCTGGGGAGACAATTCTGTCCTTCTACCGTGTGAGTCCCAGGGATTGAGCTCAGGTTGTCAGGCTTAGCAGCAAACCCACGCCTTTACCCACTGAGCCACGTTGCCAGCCTTTAGGCCTCTTTTCAATAATAACTCGTGTCCCACTCAAAAATCCCACTTCCTGGTACCAACACTTTGAGGGTTAGAATTTCTTTCTTTTTCCCCTTTTTCTTTCCAAACTATTTTCTTCTCTTGTATAATGCATCCCGACCCTCCCTTCTTCCCTACCTCCGCTCCTCCCTCTCTCCCTTCTCCTCCCATCTCCCCAGATTCCTAGCCCCCACACCCATCGCCCACGCTTCTCTTCAGAAAAGAAGTCCTCCCAGGGTTACCACTCCCAGGGCGTGACAAGATGAAGCAAGGCCGGGCACTAACCCTATATCAAGGGTGAGCTAGGCAACCCAGCAGGAGGAAAAGGGTCCCAAAGGGCAGGTAAAAGGGTCAGAGACACCCCAACCCCCAACTCCAACTTGTAGGAGTTTTGCAAGAACACCAAGCCTGACAACCATAAGATATATTTAGGGGACCCTGCAGGTTCCATGTTAGGGTTGGAATTTCTATGGACAAATTGGGGGCAGCCCTCAGACACGCAGACCATAACTTCTCCTGGATTCCACCCTTTCATCCTCTTAAGGGTTAACCGTTGCCTTGACAGTGCCTGTGGGCATGTATGGTGGGGCCCTTATTGAGGTGGAAGACCCGCCCACTGTGAGTGGCACCTTTTTCTGGCTGGGATTCTGGACCATGTGAGTGGAAAAGGGCAACCGAGCAGCAGCTTGTATTCGCTGCTCTCTGCTTCCTGACTAAGGATGCCCGTGACCAGCCGCTCCAATCTTCCGTCACAGTGACTTCCTGGCCATAACAGCAGTACCTTGAACTGAGAGCCACTGTAATCCCCTGACCCTTCCATTGGCTTTGTCAGGGGATTTTATCACAGCAACAGGGAAAGCAACAAAGACCCCGTCCAGCCATGCTGGTTACCTTTCTATCTCTTAGACTTGCTACATTGAATCATTTCCTGCTCAGTGCCTTGGAAGAGACACGTTAGAGCTGGCTCTTGTTCATCCTTCAGGTTGTGGTTAATGGCATCGTAGTGACAGAAAGATGGTCGGAACACAGCAGGTATGACAAACTGTACTCATATTTATCCATATGTTTACTGTCCGTCTCTCCAACTCGTATGTGAACTTTGAGAACACTGGGACCAAACATAGAACCTAGCTTCGTTTTCAAGTTGCAGTTCAAATACTGCTTTTCTATTCTCAGGGCCTGACTGTCAATAACTGAAGAATGAGTTAATACAAAAGGACACAAAAGTCGTTGGCTTGAAAGCAAGTATATAAAGATGAAGACGGGAGGAAAGAAAACATGAAACCTCAAAACCGAAGCTAGCAATAACAGGCACTGTTTTTAAACCTCATGGTTATTCCTCTAGAAGGAACTCGATTGCTTCGGGTTGTTAGAAAGCAACTTGTTTCAAGTTTGTTCGTTCATTGTTAAATTCTTAAGTTGTTTCTCAGTCTGACACCTAGGCAATACTTGTCAATTCTGTCCATCCCTGAGATAACAGTAAGAATAAACAATTACAGTTGGGTGGTGGTGGTACACACCTTTAATCCTAGAATTTGGGAGGCAGAGGCAGCCCAGATCCCTGAGTTCGAGGCCAACCGGGGTCTACAGAGCAAAACCCTGTCTCGAAAAACCAAAAAAAGAAAAAAAAAAAGATAAAGAAAAATAAGAGTAAATAATTATAAAATTCTTTCAACTTGAATATGTGTCACTAAAACAGTATCCTGAAAAAGCTAATCACTTCCTGTAATCCAAGTACTTGGCAGATAGAGGCAAGAGGATCAAGGTATTCTCAGCGATATAGCAAGGTCAAAGCTAGCCTGGGTTATGTGAGATCCTGCTCCAGAAATAGACAAAACAAACATTTTTTTTTTTTTAAATCGGCATATGTAACCAGATGCTTCACACATGGGAAGCTGAGACAGGAGGATCACTGTGAGTTAGAGTCTTGGTTACAGAGTGAGATCTTGTCTCAAAAAAATCAACAAAAACAACAAAAAACAATAATCAAAACTAGATAAAACATCTCCCCCAAACCAGTTATTTACTCATCAACTACCATAATGGACCCAGTCCTGTCGAAGCACATATATAGTGCTGTGTACATTGAATGCTAAATATGTTTTGAGTGGCTGCCATCGGTAAGTTCTGTTTGGCTTTGTGTAGTGCTAACATTAATACCTGAACTGATAAAACGCCGTTCAGGGAGTAATATTTTAAGCGTCCTTATCATTCAGGGTAACAAACTGAACCTTGCTCTTGCTGAATAGAATCAGACATCAACCTTGCTCACTTCAAAACACTCTTCTCACGAGGACCTTGTCGTCAGAAAGTGCTAAGTATAGGTAACATTTAAAATACTCATCTGATCTGATGAATCAAAGTCCCAATCTTTCTTCTAACCCTCTTTATCCCAAGCATGCTGTCGAATAACCTCCATAATAAGAATTTATGATCAAGTATCACTTTCAGTTTGTATCCAATTTTTCCCTGTTTTAGGAATATAACAGAGCAAAGCTTGCCTGGGAAGTCATTCTATAACGGTGAATGTCAAAGATGATGTAGATTTTATGGAGGGTTTTTTTTTTCTTTTCAATTTCACAAATTGAAAACAGTTCTCTAAACTATCAAGAGCAAACTACAAACTGAAATCTGAAATCTGCTTTTTGACACCAGAATTACGACTATCTGTCACCTCACCATAGGCAGAGAAGAGAGAGGTCATCTCAAAGGAGTAAAACCCAATCCTGCAACCTCTGAGTACCTGAGTTCAGACCAAAGGTCACACTGGCCTCTGTCAAGGGCTTTTGTTGGCTTGTTATTTTTGGGCTGCACTTAGGAGCTGGCGCTATAGGAAAGGCCTTGTTCTCATTGGCTTCTATAAATAAAAGCCGAATCATTATATCATGTCTTGAAAGGGTTTTATAGAAATACCAGACATAGCTTCAAGTACAGCAATTTATACAAGCTACTCTCTTAATACGTGCCTTGGGAGCAATGCTAAGCCTCGTACTAAAGGGCATTGCTCTGGCTGCTGAGACATATTTGTGTGACAGATTAGACTCTGCTTAGGCACCTACTTACAGGTCAAAGCCTGCAGGCCTGGAAAGGAGAAAGCCAGGAGTTCACCCGCCTGGCCTGCAGCCCTCAGGCGGCTGTGTAATCCCACTGAACCTGTCTGGCAACTTGGTGGTAAGGGCTGCTGCTGGCAGATAAGACCCTCTTGGGAAGCCTGATAGCTCCTGTCAATAAGGAAGCGGCAGAGTGCCGCTGGAATTTTCCAAACTATTAAAAAAAAAAAAAAAAGAATCTCTAGTTTGAAAATGTGCAGATAGCCAATCATGACAGAGAGCTGTTGAATATGTAACTTTTATTAAGGAAAGATCGACCACAATTCTTTGCTTTCTAATAGTCATATGCAAATCCCACGTCTTATCCTGATTAGAAGCAGCTATTGTTTGCTTCCTGGTTGCATCACTGAAGCAAAATAAGACTCACAGACTGAAGATTTCCACAGCCTTCAGCTGCAGTTTGGAAAGCGTTAGCAAAGCCCCGCTAAGGTTTCACAACTCGAGAGTAACCGTAGATTCCATTTTAGGAGTACCGTGCATTTTCTTCCTTTTAGAAAGGTTGATTTGGACTAGGTCAGAGAGCAAAGGACTGTCCAACCCACAGAGCACCAGAAAATGAGCCTTCCAGAAGAGGGAGGAGCTGCCTGGTGCTCTGGAAGCCCAGCTGGTACAGCTGACTGATCATCCACAGCTCCTCACTAACTCTTCCCCAAGGACGAGAGGAGCCCCCCAAAAAGTGCTGCAGAGTCTAGACTTTTTCAAAACTTCCTGGTTGCTGGAAGAGAGATGAATTGATGACTACCAATCGGTCTATCCCTGTGAAAGGAAAGAAGGGTTACTTGGGACACCGTCCTGAAAACCAGCAGGACGCTGCTGCAGGGAAGGGGTGGGTGCGTGGGTAGCAGTGCCGGGAGGGTTGGAACGAGGCGGCCAGGGGCGCCGGGAAGAGGACGGTAGGTGCAGCTAGCTGGTCTGTTGAAAACAGGGGCCTGTCTCTTAGTGTCTTCAGTCTGTCAGGCTTTATTCCCAATCTTGATTTCACTAGTCACTGTCTTTTGCTGATCGCACCGCTTCAACGTAAGGCAGAGTTCTCCTTGTCATTTTGTAGCTCGTCTTTAATAGACAGTGCTTCGCTTGGTCAGAGAACTTGATCTATACACATGACTGAACTCAAGAGAAACATTACCAGGGATGCACTACCAGCCAGGGTGCAGCTCAGCTGGTTCAGTCGGGAGAAAGCCAGCAGGAAGCCTGCGTTTTGTCCCTAGCGGTACAGAAAGGCAGCATGGGGCGCATGCCTGTAATTCCAACAGTTGGTGGTGGTGGTGGTGGTGGGGGTGGGGGTAAAGCAGAAAGTTAAAGTTCATCCTTGGCTACACAGTGAATTTGAGGAATGTCTGGGATGCGTGAGACACTGTCTCAGTGAAGCACGCTGTGGCGGCTTAGGCCTGTAGTCCCATCTTCACTCTGGAGGTTGAGTTGCCGTAAGTTGGAAGAGGCTAGCACATAGCGATTTCCAAGCCAATCTAGGCCACAGAGTGAAACTTTGTCTTAAAAAAGCAAAAACTGAAAAAAATAAAATGACAACAAAATTCACAGGTGGGGAGAGGACTCGGTGGGTCAGAACGCTTGTTCTGCAAGCCCGGGACCAGACTCCGAATCCCCACACCCACGCAGAAAATGAGAACAAAAGCAGAGCAGGGATGTGGGTGCCTGCAACCCCAGCGTCGGGGTGCAAACACAGATCCGGAGAGCTCCCTGGCCAGGCAGCCTAGTCTTCAGAGCGACACCCCGTCTCAAGATGGAGAGTGACAGAGCCAGATACCCGTCTTCTTCTGGCCTTTGCATGCACACTTAATCATTTTTTTCCCAAAGATTTTTAATTTGTAATTATTTTTAATTAAAATAATTTTAATTATTTTTAATTTCTTAAAAAAATCTAATTTTATTTGTATGAGTATTTTGCTTGTGTATATGTATGTGCACCACATAAGTGTCCACAGACGGTTGTAAGCCACCATGTGGGTTCCAGAAACTGAACATGGGTCTCTGTAAAAACAGCGAGTGCCTTTAACCTCTGAGCCATCTTTCCAGCCCTTAATTTATATATATATATTTTAGGATGGAAAACTACAAGAATGTTTAATCACTTAGACATTCTTATTGCTTTAAATCAGATTTAAATACCCTAGAAAATTACTCAGTATTACCTAAGTATTTTCATGACACTTTGTTTCTTAAGTTAGTATCTAATTTAAGTAGAAGAAATTAATAGGAATTTTTCACTATTTTAGCTTTACATATGATGAAAATTGCCTGCATATGTAAATAATACACCTTTTAATATATATATGTATCTATCTATCTATCTATATATATATCTATATCTATATATTTATATATAGATATATATATATATACCTGACACTGTGCACCCTGTGGTAACTACTGTTAACACGTTGGTGACCGCCTGCTTTAGTTTCATTTCTATTGTGATTAAATACCCTGATAAAAGTAACTGTGGGGTGGAGAGGTCTGTTTTAGTTCACAGCTCCAGTTACAGACCACCATTGCTGGGACGTCAAGGTGGCAGGAGCTTGAAGCCACTAGTGCCATCTCCTCCACAGTCAGGAGCAGAGAGGAGAGAATGTGTGCATGTGCTCACTAGCTTTCTCTAGCCTTCGTCCAGGGCCCAAACTTAGGGAATGGCGCCGCCCATGGGTGCCGTCCTGGGATCAGACTCACCAGGCTGGGTCTTCTCACAGCAGTCAAGGCAATCGAGATAGTCCCTCACAGATCCCCACAGGCCAACCTGACCTAGACAATATCTCGCTGAGACCCTCTTCTCAGGCGATTCTAGGGTTGTGCCGAGCAGACAGTTAAGAGCAGCCATATAGCATCCTCTCATCATCTCACACACCCACATTCAACTTCATATGAGGAGAATGACGTTCGTGCTTTTATTATAGCGCTTACTGTTCCCAAAACATTGATTGGTTGGCTGGTTCTTAATCCTAAGAGATGAGCATTGCTATATGAATAAAGGAAATGTATTCATTCATGTGGTGTCAACATGTCATCTTTCCTTCATGGTATGCCATCAGAGGCACTTATACTGTGTGTGTGAGAGCGTGCATACACGCGTGTGCATGTATGAATGCCTGCGACAGATGTTTCTGTTGTCTAAATGACCTAAACTATGTCTCCTGGCATCTTCTAAGAACACAGAGTGGTTCTCAGTCTTCGTAACGGCTTCACGATTTTCCCATTCATCCACGGGTTGAAGGAACCATGACTTATTTAGTCAGTTTTCTACCTAAAGTCTAGTTTATCTTTTTCCAATGACAAATGGATGTGGTAAACATCTCTAACATGTTTATTATTGTACACTGGTGATTTGTTGTTGTTGTTGTTAGTGGGGAAATTCCTACAAATAGGAATAAAAATCATACATGTTTTTTAATTGTAATTTTGCTTTGCAAAGTGCTATAATATTCCTCAAAGGAATAGCTAGCTATGAATCTTTCTCACTTTTGCCAATTTCATGTCTAAAAAGGGATATTGTGTTTGCTACTTTGTATATTATTTATTTACTATTTATTATTATTGTGGGAGGGTAAGATGGCGATGGTGTACAGAGGCCAGAGAACAGCTTGTGGAGTGGGATCTGTCCTTCCACTTCTATTGTGGGTTCCTGGGATCAGACTCAAGTCAGCAGGCTTGCATGGACGGCAGCAAGTACCATTACCCACAAAGCCACCTCATGACCTGAACAGCGATTGCTTGACTCCTCGTGAAATTAGTCACCTAGCAACTTTTCTTCATTTTGTGGCCATCTTGGATGTGCTCATTTACATAACCATCCTATTTGGTGGGGGTGCTTGGCATCAGACTCAGGACCACATACTTGTGAAAGCATGGCCCAAAATGCAACAGCTTTCAGTCCCAGTGTACAACCTTTTTCAATTATATTTAATTACTTTATTACTTATTTATTATTTATTTAGAGACAGGTTCTCACTCTGTAGCCCTGGCTGACCTGGCACTCATTATGTAGACCAGACTGGCATTGAACTCAAAGGGATCCATGAACTCCTAGCCATTCACCTGCCTCTGCCTTCTGAGGGCTGGGATTAAAGGAGTGTCTCTCCATGGTGGCTTCTATTATCTGGTGGGTTATTTTTTTCTTACCTTGTTGCACAGTGAAGCTCCTGACTCCTTATGTTTTACACATGCGGTAAATATTTATTCCAACGTGTCATTTGTCTATTGGGTTTGCCTCTGGTATTTTTTTTCACACTGTCATAATTTTTGTATTTGAGTAGTTACCTATCTTCACTTTTCTTGTTTGAGTTTTATTTCCGGCTTAAAAGTCCTTCGATATAGGCTTACGTTTCTTTCCTGTTTACTAATGAGCAAATTATACATATTTTTTAAAAAAGATTTATTTTGATTTTATGTGTATTTGTGTTTGCCTGCATGTATGTATGCATGGGCACCACATACACACCTGTTGCCTGAGGAGGTCAGGAAAGGGTACTCTGTAACTAGAGCACAGATAGTCGCCATGTGGGTGCTGGGAAACCAACCCAGTCCTCTGCAATAGCAATGAGCGTTCTTAATTGCTGAGCTGTCTCTCCAGCCCCATATGTTTATCTTGTTCAAGGTGATGTTTTCAAATATTTGTACACTGTGTCATAGAATGGCTACTAATGTATTCATTTCATCCTGTGTTTATTTTTGTGGTGAGAACATGTAAAATCTACTCTCAGTGACTTTTACCTTGTTTACAACTCATTCTTCCTACCTACCTACCTACCTGAAATTTTATGAGCTAAGTTTGTAGTTATTTTTTTTTTGAATTTATATCTCAAATTCATCTGAAATTTGATTCTACGATGTGCTAGTTACTTAGCTCATGGCTGGAGCTAGGCACCTGATAAGAAGCAACTGAAGAGAGAAGAGGTTTGTCTTGGCTCACAGTTTGAGAATACACAGTCCTTTATGTGTGTGTGTGAGAGAGAGTTCAGGACAGTGGGAGTGTCCTTGCGACTCATATACCACTGGATCAGGAAGCAGAGAAAAGGCAATGTTGGAGCTCTTTTGGCTTTCTGACTCCTTGTCCCAGCTCCATTCAACCTGGACACTTAAATCTTGGGCCAGTCTTTACTCCTCAGTTAAACCTGTCTGGAAATGCCATACCAGAGCATTCAGAAGTGTGTCTCTGAGGCAATTCTAAATCCAGTCAAGCTGACAAAGATTAACCAAAATGCAGAGCATAAGGGAGCGAGCAGTCACATTCTTTTACCACCTGTACAGTGAGTTATTTTGTGAAAATAGGTCATCCTCAACAGATGAATTAAAGTATAACATTTTACATGAACTAACTTACTGTGCGTCCTAACACCAGGGCATATGCAAAACATGCAACTAAAACAGCATGGGCAGAGACCAGTCAGAACAGACACTGTGCCAACCACCGACTCAGGGGTATCTGCAGACAGAAGGATGGCCATCCTGCCTCGAAGCTATTTCTGGCTTTTCTAGTCTGTTTCAATGACTTATTTGTCTATTTCTATGCCAAGATCATATTGTTCTAATTTCATAGGCCTTTGGAGTATTTTAGTATCTGAGACTATTAGTGTTTTGTTTTGTTTTTTTTTCTTGGCTATTCTAAGACATTTATTCTTACCCTTGGACATTGTTTATGTAGCTCTAAAATGTTTTGTTCCTTTTGTATAGATAATACAATTACATGAGCTTTGAAGGATGTTACAAAAACAATTCCTCTTTTACTACATAGCTTCTCACTTTTTCTCAACAATAAAAGTTTTGTCTGAGCATATAGTTTCGAATAAATGACACGTGCAGCTTCTGGGTCCTGCCCAGAGTAAAGCCACCGTGGGCTACCCAGCTGCCCGTCAGACCGCTGTGCCTCTACCCTCAGCTCTTAGCGGTAACATGCTACATCAGCCACAGAGAGCTACCTTGCCTAAGATCACCCTTCTCCCAGGGGTAGCTCACAGCCAGTGACTGCCTGGTCCGGTTCCTTTGTGTTGCTGTTGTTGCTTCTGGATTTTGTTTTGTTTTGTCTTTATGCGTGTGTGTGTGTGTGTGTCTGTCTGTCTGTACATTCTTATGGAAGTCGGAGGTTGACATCAAGTGTCTTCCTCAATTGCTGCCAGTCATGTGTTTTAAAGACATGGCTCTGGACCCAAGAGCTCATCCATTCAACTTTGGCTGGCCACCACATCCCAGGGGTCCTCCTGTCTCTACCTCCCCAACACTGGGATTACAGCTGTGGTGTTGCTCTTGTTGGGTTTTCGCGTGGGTCCTGGGTATCGAACTCATAGCCTTATGCTTGCACTGCAAGCACTTTACCAACTGAGATATCTCTTCAGACCAAGTCCATTATTTTAAAGTGAACCTCATAGACTCATCACAGCTAAAACAGCTTCCAGGAGAACTAGCTGAGGCCTTTCTGTATCCATTTTGAGCAACACCTCTTCTCTGGATTTTGATCTGAAGATCACTCCCAGGAAGCTTTCTCCTGTCAATCTCAGCACTACCAGTTAGTTTCCAGATAACCAGTCTTAGTCCTTAAGGTCCTTGAAGGAAAGGGCTGGGTGCAGACATGGCTGAGGATCAGTATCAGGAGAGGAGTAACCTGAATTTGGGGTGTGGTAAAACACCCTAGTGGCCCCAGATGGCCCAAGCTTACAAAAGGAAAAGTAGGCTTCTAGGATGTTGAATGAATTCTAGGTTTCAATGGGAATGTCCTCTCATAGGCTCATACATTTGAAAGCTTGGTCCTCAGTTAGTGGAACTGTTTTGGGAAGGATTAGGAGGTGCGGCCTCACTGGAAGAGCTGTGTCACTGGGGGATGGGCTTTGAGGTTTGAAAAGTCCACACCAGGCCCAGTCTCCCTCTCTCCTTGCATGATGCCTTCAAATCAGGATTTAAGCTCTCGGCTACTGCCTCAGCTGCCCTTGCTTGCTCCGAACTTGATCATCATAGACCCATCCTCTGAAGCTATGAGCAAGCTCCCAGTTAAATGCTTGCTTGGACATGGTGTCTCCTCATAGTATCAGTGACTAAGACAGTCGCTTAAACCACTGGTTGTACTAACAGGCCCTAAGTCACGATTATTAGCTTTTGTAATATTAAATTCTCCTAAAACATGTTCAGCTGCTCTTCCCTAAAAAAAAAAACCAAAAAAACAAACAAAAAACCTTATCATTAAAATTTTTTTCTAAACATATTTTATATATTTATTACTTTAAAAACTATCTAGTGTGTATGTATGTATGTGTGTGTGTGTGTGTGTGTGTGTGTGTGAGTGCACATATGCTTTAGCATGCACATAAAGGTCAGAGTTGGTGCTCTCCTTCTACCATGTAGGTTCTGGTGGGTTAACTGAGGTCATCAGGCTTGGCAGCAAGCTCCTCTGCATGCTGAGCAATCTCCCTGGCCTTCATTTTCTTCTCTCTCTCTTTCTCTCTCTTCTGGTTTTTTGAGACTGGGTTTCTCTGTTGTAACTCTGGCTGTCCTGGAACTCACTCTGCAGACCCGGCTGACCTCAAACTCACAGAGATCCGCCTGCCTCTGCCTCCTGAGTGCCGGGATTAAAGGTGTGTGCCACAACTACCCAGCCTCATTTTCTTAATATAGGTCTCAAACCTTTCAAGTTACATTTATTTTAAAAAATGATTTATAATTGTTTTGCTAATGAGAATAAATGTTTTCCCCTTTTCTATTTGTCAGTGACTATTTTGAGAGTGGGGAAAAGGTTACGCTTTTCACGAGAGTGCGTTGAAATGGATTCCAAGTGCGTATTCCTTGCGTAGCAGCTGAGAGCACTGAGGCTCTGTCACTGAGGGCCGGAGGGCAAATCCCCATCGCAGGTCTTTCTTTGGGTAGGTTGCTTAGTGTCTCTGGCTCAAGGAAACTTCCTTGCTTACAGGGCTGTGAAAAGGTATAGAAACGTATACATGAGGTAGGCACATTCCAATCTCAAAGGCTGAGCATTTAGTGGCTGCTCCAATCTGACGGCATCGGCCTCAAGCAGGCGGCCTCCGCAGGGGAGTGTGGGAGAGCGCGTTTGGTTTTCTTAAGGCATTCAAGGGAGTAAGACAGAGAAAATATATTTGGGCGGTTGAAGTGGGAAGTCCTGCTTAGCTGCTCATTGTAGTTTTCTAGTTGGTTTTTTTTTTTATTCTTACTGTTTCTTTCAGGATTTGCCCTGAATATGAGGCAATACCCGGCCTGGGAGTCATCCCGGCCCAATGGCCTTCCAACTTGAAAGATTTTAAACAGAGGCCTGGATGAGTGTATTCGTAAGAAGTGCTCAGGGCATATTTTATATGTTCTAAATCTCAAATAATGTAAGCTCTTCATTCTCGGAGCTCAATATGGTGGGGCGATAGTGATATCAGCACTTGGAAGACTGAGGCAGGAGCATTCCCAGTTTGAAATAACAGCACCCTAGTGAGAATGTCATGGAAATTTCTAGAAAGACCCCATTGTGATAGACAGCTACTGGGTCTTTCAGCGCAACTTGAAGATTTACGTTCCCTAATTACATCTCGTATTGGAAAAGGACAGAGACTATCACTGTATAACCAAAGCCAACATAACAAAGGTTTCTTTCTCAATTCCACATGGCCAGTGTGTTCCATAGAACCTCTCCAGGACCCAGTTCAACGGGGACTTCCACTAGCTTCTGGGAAAAAGAGACCGGAAAGACGTCTCATCTACTTGGTCCAGCTGTCGGATATGCTTTCTGACCAACTGCCCTCGATGAGAATCACCAGCCTGGACTGACTGCAAGGGGCTGGGAAGTGTGGTCCTCTCAGCTCCCAGGCAGGACTGGGAAGTGTGGTCCTCTCAGCTCCCAGGCAGCGCAGAGAACCAGACACAGGCAAAGAGTAGCCGCACCTGCCACATCCACTCACCTTTCCCATCACAGCAACCTCCATGTGTGGTGATGCCTTTCATCCATTACTTTTTAGATTTTGGTTTGTTTAGTTTCTGGAACAGGGACTGGCCTTGCACTGGATAAGCTAGTCTAAGTAGATGACCTTGAAGTCCCCATCTCCCCACCCTAGTCTCTCGCGCTAGGATTCAGAGGCACGCCGTAGTGCACCTGGCTCTTGTTCACTAAGTCATTGAAAAGATGCCTTAAAGCATATAATAAAAATTTCCATCGAAGTTGTCCATTTAAACAGTGTCACCGTTTAGGTTTTATATCCATGACAAAGGTCGTACCAGAGTAACAACAGTGATAAAGAAACCGTTGAAACTTGGTATCAGTTAAGAACTTCTAGACCCACACAGAAGGAAGACAAAGAAAGAAGGGGGGGAGGACTTTTCCCTGAGTTATCTCCTGCCATAAAATAGTTCCTAGGGCTGTCTAACATTTAGAGATAAGAAACCGAGGCCCAGAGAGCTGGAGCCGTTTGCTGGAGGTTACTGCTAGGGACAGGACTAGAACAGCAAGGCCAGGTACAGTGTCGCTGTCACACGCTCTATAAAGGTCAGGGCCAAAGGAAACCCCACTCCCCAATTCTGGGGGCCTGTCTAGTTCCTCTCTACCAAAGAAGTCATTTACTCACCACTGTCAGAAGTGACAGATGGCTGTCCGTGGCGCCTATGAGCACGCCAAGGCACTTGTCAGGCTTCCAGGCTCTCTCAGTATAAGTGGCTGTGGCTCCTCTCGGCTCTCCTCAAACCGCCCCCGACCTTAAACGTCTCCAGCTTGTGGGCTTCCCTCCCCGGCTTCTCATTCCCATACAACCCTGCCATTCTGGCCTTGCTCTCCCTTGGTTCTCTCTCTTGTCTCCTTCCCTTGGCCCCCTCTCTTTTGGCCTTCCCTCTTAGTCATCCCTTTCTCTTCCTCTCTCTCACTCCCCCTCCCTCCTCTCGTGGTCCGTCCAGTCTGCTGGCTGTGTCCGTCTACCACGTTTCTCTCTATGCTCTGGACTCTTCCAGATGCCTCTGGCTGTACTCTACAATATCTACAATGAAAACCTTCTCTTTAACCGTGTCTTGAAGCGGTCTGGTCCTGTCCTCCCTTTTAACAATAAACAAGCTAGGTTCCAAAGTCTCTACAGCCCCTCCTAGTGGTAAAATGCTGCCTCCGTTCACTCAGTCCTGGGAAATAATTGGGGTTTACCTACAACTCCACTGCAAAGAACTCGGAGTTAAGGCAGTGAACCAAGTGGTGAGGGAGAAGCTTCTCTGCCTCCCCTGTTCTCATCTCATTGTGAATGAACAGCCCGTGTCTTCAGGACGGATTTGCTTTTTATAGTCACCCAGCGACCTAGGTTTCTTTCAGGGAATGTATGACTCATTTCCAGGGCTTGCCACCAACACGAGGCTACCACATCCAGGTTCTAGTCAGCAGGAAAGGGGGAGACACTGTGAAGTGGGTACATCCAGGCTCTGGCTTTGACTGCTTTGTAATAGGGACAGATGATGAGTTGGAAGTAGGGAATTTAATCAGTCACAAACTTAAACATTATTTCATCGCTGTGACAAAATCCTGGCTCATGGACCAGAGTTTCCAGCTGGCGGTCCTGGCCCTGTCCTCTGCGCCCCTGGTGAAGCAGGACACCATGCTTCTCCCTGCATGGTGGAGCAAACTTGCTTAACTTGTGGAAGCTGCGAAGCTTCCAGAGGAAGGAGCTGGGCCCCAGAGTTCCCTTCAAGAACACTCACTAGTGACCTCACTTCCTTCCACAGGCCCTGCTCCTAAAGAAAGCCACCTCCCAGTAATGCCACAGGCTGGCAACTGAGCCTTCGGGGACATTTAACATAATGTCGGAGGGCAGGTTGCTGTCTTCCTCTCTCTCTCTCTCTCTCTCTGCATCTTCTTTTATCCTAGTGCACTTAGGAGAAGGAGGACCCAGGAGGGCTTCTCAGGGAGTGAGCACCTCGTCCTTGAGAGGAGAGAGATTGATGAAAAGTGGGCCATGCTTCTATCTTGGAAGAGTTAAACAAGCTGTTGGGACTCGGGGATTCTGGGACTGAAGGTGGGTGGCTGGGGCTGGGCATCTCGGGTAAGTTGGATTGTCTATTTAGCTGTTCACAGTCAGAAAAATATTTTCCTAAGCCACATGCAGTGCCTCACATCTGTAATCCCAGCACGGAGACAGGATGCTTACTGAGCGCTGAGAGGCTGAGGCAGGGGGATTGCTAGTTCACGGTCAACCTGTTTTACAAAGGAAATTTGTGTCCACGATGGGCAATGTATTGAGACTTCTTTTTTTTTTTTTTTTTTTTGCTTTTTCAAGACAGGGTTTCTCTGTTGTAACTCTGGCTGTCCTAGAACTCACTCTGGAGACCAGGCTGGCCTCGAACTCACAGAGATCTGCCTGCCTCTGCCTACCGAGTGCTGGGATTAAAGGCGTGTGCTACCACCGCCCGGTTTGAGACTCTGTCTTAACAAGACAACAAATCCAAAAATATTTTACCTATTTTGTATTACTAATAAGTGTAATTTTAAAGTATACATTGCTAGAATGAAGATCAAGCCTGAAAATGACATCATACAGTAAAGGCGGAGATTTCATTGCTGCTCGTATTCCTGCGCTGGACAATTAAAGAGGGGCTCTTACCCAGCTACTGCAACAGGGAGGATTTCATTCATAAGCAGTGTTCAACGATAAGGCAAGGGGCAGGTGAGGGAGGGAGCACCCTGGGTGGGTGAGTGGGGCGGGTTTTAGCCGTCAGAAGGAAGCTCAAGCAGGTTTTATCTGGCAGGAGGATGGCTCTTCACTGTTTCCTGCCTACAAGAGGGTTGTGGGATTTTTGTTTGTTTTCTTGAGACAGGATCTCACTCTGTTGCTCGTGTAGGCCTGGAACTTGCCAGCTAGCTCAAGCTGGCTTTAAACTCACTCACAGTGATCCTCCTGCCTCCTGTATGAGATGCTCGGCTCTGCACTCTGCAGATGCCGTTAGCCAGTTAGGTGGGTGTGGCAGATGTGGCCAGCTTGGAGGGGATTGAAATGTGACGTATGATCAGGGAGGGCCTGGGTCCTGTTACTCCTCCTGGCAGATCTTCTCTTGGACGATGTGCTTTTTAACCCTGAGATTACTTTAGCAGGAACTGGGGCTGTGGAGTTTCCCCAGTCCCACAAGCCGTGATGTGTTGGGGACGTTTATTTTTAGTTATGTCTGAAATTGTTTCATGCCTTGTTGGGTGAAGGGCTAGCCTAGGTCTGGCGTTTGGTACTGTCCGCAGGTGTTGGATTTCTGTGGAGGATGTTTGATTGCTTATGATCTGCACCTGAGGAGTGCTGAATCCCTGAAACGAGCTTGGAGGTTCAAGTCTGGTGCTGGCCTGAATGGTGGGTCCCTCTGCTGAAGTCTGTATGAAAATGCCTCCTTGTCTCCTTGGTGAGCCTACACACCAGCTAACTGCTACAAATGGTGCACCAACATGGGGCAGGACATCACACCAGCTAATCCAACGTGGAGACAAGGAGGAAGAGAAAGAAACTCTAGACCTCACAGAGTCGGGTAAAGTACTCTCTGGGTAGCTACCAGAGGATAGAGATTAAGGTATTAATTGAAGGCTCCTGAAGGAAGAGAGGAAGAGAGAGAAAGTATGTAAGCCTCTATGAAGAGAAAATGCTGTGAAATTAATAAATAAATGAGGAAAAAGGCTCTGAGGTGAGAGCCACAGATGGAGGCCCTTAGAGATGAAGAATCCAGCCGGGAGCAGGAAAAAGCAAGGTTCTTACTGCTTTTCCTGATCATGGAGATGATGCTCCCTCCTGCTCCTGGTGGTAATGTGCTGTTTTGTGAACTGTTTTCTGATAGCTGCTTTGTGTGTGAAGCTCAAGATGTATTTGAGGTCTATGGAAAAGGGTGTCTGTTTCTCTGTAGCGTTGGTGTAAAAGAATGCCAAACTGCCAAGACTTTGCCAGATATTCTTCCCACTGGCCAGAACACCCTGCTGTTGTGGAAGCCTCAGTTTAGAGCCAAAAAGCTGCTTAGTTAAATTGAACAGGTTTTTTTTCTTTTTCTTCTGTAAACCTGATTACAAGCGGTATAGATACTGATGATGGTGATGGTGATGAGAACTCCACCCCACGAGGGAACTCTTACTGCAGACAAGGACTAGTTATTTTTCCTGCAAACCAGACTTTATCTTAAAATCTGGAAAGTGTGCTTCCTCAGGGTCAGCATACAGAAGCTGTCTTTCAGAACTGGCCAAGGTTGTATTTCGTGCTGGCAGTCGAAGTTGGTACTGTAAGAGTCACCCAGCTGGTGCTGGTTTTGAAGGCATGAAGGGGTCTTTGAGGAGCAGCTGAGGCTTGGCACTGTAAGAGGCCAGGAGAGGCCATTAGTGAAGGTTCAGCCAAAGTAGCAGTTGAAGGCTCAAATCGAAGGGGTCATGCAGAGAAATTGAGGTTTGGCACAACGAAGAGAGCCCAGGAGAGGCTATTGGTGAAAGTGCAGCCCAGTTGCAGCAAGAGGACCCAGCAGTTTTTGAGATGCCAGCACCATGGGAGGGCCACCAAGAACAGCAGCAGCAGTGGAGTGGAGCCAGCCAGAGCCTGGAGGACAAGCTGTGTGTGCTGCAGAGGGCAGAGCCAGATCCAAGTCCTTTGGAGGAGCCCAGAAGATCGTGAGTGAATTCCAGATAACTGGACATTGATAATGTTTTTCTGCTGTCCAAAGACATTGTGAAAAGCTTGATAGATGTTTGGTTTCATTTGGTCCTGTGCATTAGAGTAACCCTGTGATTATTCCTCTTGTAAGTAGTTTTGCTGGTGTACTGTTAAATTGTGTTGTAAAGGTAAAGCAAATTTTTTAATATGCAGAAAGTTGAAATGTTGGGAAGTTTATTATTAGTTATGTTTGCAATTGTTTCACGCACTATTGGGTGAGGGGCTGCCTAGGTCTTGGCATTTGGTGTTGTCTGCAGGTGCTGGATTTCTCTGGAGGATGTTTGATTGCTTATGATCTGCACCTGAGGAGTTCTGTATCAGTAAAAACACCTGAGCTGGATGCTCACGGTTTGACCATGGAGTCTGGTGCTGGCCAGGACGGTGGTTCCCTCTGCTGAGGTATGGCAAGGCTTCCACGTATCAAAATGCCTCTTTGTCTCCTTGCTGAAGTCTCACAGCAATGTACTACTACAGGGACGAGCAGACAGCGCTCCTCTTTAGTTGGGGAGGAGATGTGCCCTGGTAATCTCCATTCTTGAGGTAGCTCAGGTTGCCTCCCTCAGTGACGCAAACCCAGGGACTTCCCAGGGCTCTGGGCAGTGGACTCATTCAGGAGCCTCTGGTTCCACCTAAGGTTTGTCTCTGCCAATCACCACACTGTTTTAGTAATACAGATGTGGTGCGGGCAGAGGATAGGTGCTAGTCTACTTTGGTTCTTTCCGGAGTCCTCTTTTCACCCCAAATTTGTCTTTTGATCGTATCAGTCATCAATTCCTATTTGCCTAAGGCAAAATGACCAGGTTCCCTCCGGGAGCACTGACAAGGACCATTTTTGGAGCAGTATAAAAACAGGAGTATGGCTTTTGAGAAGAACTAAAAGAGGAAATAGAAGAAATACCAAGCTCCTGCTGTAAAGAGCTACTTTGTGGTAAGAAGCTTAACATTTAGAACTTCAAGGTGTACAAAAAAACTTTGAAAGTGGTTATTAAAATGCAGCCTCAAGAACTTAGGAGCAGAGGCTGGGCATGGTGGTACATGCTTATTGTTCCAAACGTGGGAGACGTGGAGGCAGGAGGGTCAGGCATTTAAGGTCATTCTACTTCAAATAGTAAGTTGGAAGATTATCTGGGCTCCATGAGACTAGGCCCCAAGTGACCCCCTCTCCCCCCTGGTACACAGGAAAAGAAGTTAGGGGCACAACCTCAAGGAAACTAAAGAACTCTAAGTGCTTATGATTTCATGTTGAAAATTCAGAAAAGCAGTTTAATGAACAACACTGTTACCAAAGACTTAAAACATCCACCAAACTGTTATTTATAGGGCTAAAATTTTGTCTGGAAGTAATTTTATTGTCTGATAGCTAAATGATTAATAATTTATGACTCAATGTAGTTGAGTAATCTTAAAGATTTTAAACAATTATGTGTGTGTGTGCCTGAGTGTGTGTATGTGCACCATGTGCATGCAGGGACAGTCAAAGGCCAGAAGAGGCGTCAGAGCCTCTGGAACAGATAGTTGTGAGCCACTCAAAAATAGGTTGGTGGGACTTGAACCCAGGTCTTCTGCAAGAGCAGCAAGTGCTCTTAACTGTTGAGCTATCTCTCCAGCACCCCAAAAATAAATTTTTGAAGAATTCTTATGGCACTGAAAAGGTTAAATATTAGATAAGAGAGTATCTATCTTGTCAGCACAAGTACACGATACATGTAGAAAGTCAAGAAAATCTTGTATATTTTAACACGTTTCTCTGCCTAATGTTTTCTTGTTTCTGTTTTTAGAACTTTTACAGTGAGAAAGTATCATTCCTCATAATCAGAAAGACTTTTGTGAATATTAATACCATTAAAAAATTTATATCTAATTGATATAATGAGAATTAATTGAAGCAACTGGATTTAAGAATAATGATGCGTATTTTTGGTATAAATGTTCTGGTTTTTGGAAAATTCTGGTAAATGTTTGTTTCAAAACAATGGCAGCAAAAATGGAGCCCAAGCACACAGGCTTTGCATGCGCGCTGTGACGGGTGGGCCATTTCCTAGCCCGTGACATTTCTGTGAGGCCACTGATACGCATTCTCTCTCACTGTTGACTACATTCCCACAATTCCTACTGGAAAAATTAGTTGAGATCATGAAAATAGCAAGAATGTCTGAATGCTCCATTAGCCACTCTCTTTAGTGTCAGCTCACGTGATCTAAAATAAACCTTCAGGGCACACAGATGGCGTGAGGAGCCTGGGTGAGCTGGGTGAGCTCCCCAGCTGGGGCGACACAGGATCACCTTCCTAGGGTTTCAGTTAAAACACAGTGGAAAGAGGATGGAAAAGTGGGGTAGCTCATGGCCAGCCAGATCCATTGGGCGAATTCAGCATCCTCAAGGACAGTTAAAAATACTGAGGGCACCAAGCAGTTTATCTACAAGAGGCCATTTCCCACCTGATGCTTTTAAGTTAGCATCTCTAGTTGCCCCGGAAGGACCTGGCAATCTATTTTCAAAAGCACCAATCTTTTTCTACCCTGAAGCAGCAAGGCCGGGGAGCCACTGGTGTGTGGTAGTGAATTCCACACTTTAGTTCAGAGTTGAGCCACTTATCTCTGGGTTCCAGACTGTCTGGAACACACAGTAAGCCCCCCTTTTCTGGGTGGCAGCTGGGCATGGGGAAAGGGAGCTTGAAAATGCAAAAGCACAAATACAAGGGCTTATTATCCTTCTTTCCCAACTATGGAGCAGTTAGGAAAATTAACCCTCTCATTTGTTAACCTCAATAACAGGCTTTAACTGATCTGTAGCCATGCATGGCACAGATAATTGCACTAATTAGTTTGGTATGGAGGGACAGCAGGGCATGGGGCTTTGGGTAACTCAAGCAATTAAGCTGAGTTGAAGGAGGAGGAGGAAGAGGAGGGATAGAAAGGGAGAAGCAGGAAGGAGAGAGGAAGAGAAGAGGAAGAGGTAGGAGGGGAAAAGAAATGAGGAAGACAGGAGGGGAAGAGAAAGTAGGAAAATAGAAGGAGTTGGAGAAGGGGAGGAGGGAAAGAAGAGAGGAGGAAAGAAAGGGGGAGGGAGAGGATAGAGTGAGCTAACAAATTTGACACATAGGCTCCAAATGTATGGAAGAAATTCCACAGCTGGGCCGCTGGGCGACTTCTCGTAGTTAGGACAGGATCAGAGGAGAAGGCTTCAAGGCTGAACATGGTGGGAAAGGGAACTTCTATTGGCAGTAAGAGAAAGCCACAGGGCGTACGGCTGCCTGTAGTTACGCTGGCATTGGTTCCCTTGTACTTTGCTGACAGCCACTTCCTTAGTTGGAAGTGGCTGTTCAGTTCCCCCCCTGGCACTTTCCCTGTAGGGTGCTAAATTTAAAATGTGGATACAAACTCCCAGGCATGCCAGAGAGGGCTGCTAGGATTTGAGTACCCTTTAGAAGTAGAGGCAGGTAATTATGTCAGGAAAACAGCTCTCCTCTTTCTTCAATGCTATGCATTAAACCCTGTCTTTTCCCTTTTCAGGAAACAGTAAAGCAGGGAAAGAGAGGGAGCACCAGACCCTGGGTACCAGAATACTACAGACGTGCAGGAAGTGACATTTCAAGTCTGGTTTGTAAGCCTGTCATTTCACGAGCCCAAAAAAGCGAGGCAATGCTCACACCAAAGGCAATACCAGCTGGGGGAAGGCTGTCCTCATACATCCTTTGGGCGCTAGTGTCCAGGTGCTAGGATTTTAAACCATAATTAGAAATGAAAGAGGAAACCAAAGACTTTAGGGAAAGGTTGTGGCTGTCTGGAGACTGCTGACTCTGTGAACTAAAGTGAAGGCTGGTGACACAGTTCAGCACACGTGTGTCAGGCCCTGGGTCTGATCCCCAGCATGGCCTCAAACAGGTGAAACGCTGGATATACATACACACATGGTCTGTCTGTGTAAGGGTTGGACCCAGGGTCGTATAAATCTTGTGCACACCAAACAAGCACAGCTGAGCCTAGCCCTTTCAAATGATTTTTGGAGGAAGGATGCAGTCTCATACTTGCCGCTTTAAGGCTTTAAAGATCTTTAAAATGGTAAGTCTAAAGTCCTAGAAGTATGCATTAATTTTCCTAAAACATTTGCATGTTGACTTGTGTTGATCTGGTCCATCTGAAGGATGTTTCTGGCGTATTGCATCCATACTACAATATGGCTCCTCTGGGCCGCTTTAGATTTGTTAACTCTTCATATGTGCATTCTGAATAGCCCAAGAGTAAGACATTCTCTGAACCAAATACAGGAGTAAACGCAGGTGACAGTGGCATTCCTTCAGGTGTAGTGAGTGCTGGTCTGCAGCCACACTACCTGACTCCTTCTTGAATACATTTTACTTTTAATTCTTAAATCTTTAAAAACCTTAAATGTTGATAGGAAATGTTTTTTCCTGCTTTTTAAACATAAAAACAGCCTGTTCATTTCTTTGTGTATGTGTACAGGGGTTGCACGTGTGGGTAGGCTGAAGGACAGCTTGTGGGCGTTGGTTTTTCTATGTGGGCTCTGGGGATTGACCCCAGGTTGTCCGGCTTAACAGCTTGCTAAACCCACTGAGCTATTTCCTCCAACCATGAGGCAATTAATCTTTGTACCTCATCTTTTTCCCCTTGAGAAGTAATAATAATCCCTCTTATCAAATTAAATATTTGCACATCTTGCAAAGAACACAGCATAAAGCCTGGCCCACAATAGGTGTCTGGTACACTCTGTCTGGTACACTCTGGTTAGTCACTTAGTACTGAGGGAAGTGGCAGACAGAGAAATGAATCCAAGGACTTGAACTCTGGGAGGGTTGATTAGGTCAGTGGAGAAGAGCCAGGCCAAGCAAAGGGTCTAGGTAAAACACGCCGCCGCCCCTGAACAGCACACCTGGAAACGGTAAGCCTCCCTCACAGCTGACTGAGCTGTGTGAGAACAGCCTCCAAACAGGATGTTTGCCAGACCTATAAGATGGTACAGCAGGGGGACAGTGTGGCTTTTGACAGAACGCAGGACCTTTGAGAAGAGATGAGCTGGATGCACAAGCTTGAGGCAAACCTTACAGCGTGGGAACCACGAAAGCTTCCCCTAAGTGGCAGCTTGTCTGAACTGGTGGGAAGAATAACAGCATAGGGCACGCTGGCCTCAGGGAAGCTGGGGAAGGGGCCAGAGTAAGAGTTCATTTTGCTTGCTACATAACGAAGCATCAACACAGGAGCTGGCTAAAGAAAACACGCAGTGCAGCTGCTAGACAGAGCCAAGGTGCTAGAGGCCAGCCCGCAGTGCAGGGGTGCAGCACTGTCCTAGAGGCCAGGCCCGCAGTGCAGGGGTGCAGCACTGTCCTAGAGGCCAGGCCCGCAGTGCAGGGGTGCAGCACTGTCCTAGAGGCCAGGCCCGCAGTGCAGGGGTGCATTGCCATCCTAGAGGCCAGGCCCGCAGTGCAGGGGTGCAGCACCGTCCTAGAGGCCAGGTGCACCATGCAGGGGCGCAGCACTGTCCTAAGAGGCCAGGCCCGCAGTGCAGGGGTGCATTGCCATCCTAGAGGCCAGGCCCGCAGTGCAGGGGTGCAGCACCGTCCTAGAGGCCAGGTGCACAGTGCAGGGGTGCAGCACCGTCCTAGAAGCCAGGCGCACAGTGCAGGGGTGCACCATGCAGCACTGGCCTAGCACAGACAGGCTGTGGGCTGCTTCGCCCCCAGCCCACAAAATAAGATGCTCAGTTAAGCTGGAATTCAGATGGGCTTTTAATGTGTCTCTTATTATCACATATACTCAGACTCAAATTATGCTCTTCTTTGCTGAATCTAGTCATCCTTCATAGAGGAGCCTCGCCTCCAGTCTACCAGTTTCCTATTAATGAGGAATTGAGCAATCATACTGTAAGGCATATATGGTTAAGTGGATTCACATGGTGGGGAGAAAAAGGCCTCCCCGACAACAAAGTGTACATGGAAGAGATGATATCGTTCTTGGGAAATGACTAAGTCTGCTGAGTGGACAGGCAGTTCAGTCTGGTTCTGGAGTCAGAGGCCTGAGTGCATCTGCTAGTCCTCCCCCGCTGGCTGTGTAGCCCTGTCCAGGTCAAACTCTCTTCATCACAAAGTCCAGGACACTAACGTCTACTTACAAGGCACCTGACATGGAGGCTCTCCCTCACAGGGCAAGCAGGCTGCTTGTCACAAATCCTCACATTAGTGGCGTACAGTAATAGCAATGCTGAATTAAGTAGTTTTATTTCCATGATCATCTATTTACACTGTACAGACACTAAGGAAAAGCACCCACAAGTTCACAGTACATTACAATATATTTACTTTAAAAATATAGTCCTTTATAAAAGGTTCGTAGGGCATGTCCACGTGACAGAACTCGTAAAGCCTGTCACCGATTCTGTGATAACCAGAATGCTTCCAAGTACTGTCAGTCACAATCACAGGTCACCATTGGAGCTGTAATACATACAGGTTTTAAATAAAGTGAATTCTACAGTGGAAAGTCTTGAGGCGACACTTGCTAGTTCATTAGCATAAATACTTCCGTGGAGATGTCTGTCATAACAACCACGCAGGCGCTCCCCCGACGACGCGTCTCAGCGTGCTCAGCAGCCAGGCCCTCTTGCCACCTCCTCTATTTCTTCTTCTTGGCTGCCTCTCCTGGCTCCACTCTGCGCGTTTTAGATGCACGCTCATCTTTGTCATCATCTTGAAGCAGCAGAGAAGAGCTTCATTAGTAACTCTTTAAAAACCACAGAAAACACCTACATCCGCTGTTTAAAACCTACCCTGGTATTAAACTACATATGAAAACAAGTTTTTTGTTTTTGTTTAATTTCAGCAATACAACATTTGCAAATTGACTTTTAGGGACATATTAATGAGGCTTAAGTTATCTTACATCCATGAAAATCGGCCTTTTGGGAAACACCCATTACCCCCCCCCCCCCCCCCCCCCCCCAGTGCACATACTGCACACATTTAGATATATCCGCACTCCACAGGACAGAGCAGTCTGCTTCCACAAACCTCCATCCCCTTCTCGCCATGCTAAGTGGCCACCGGCTGTACTTTCCTCTCAGATTTCCTCTCCCAGTTTTACCAACCCACCATATGTTCTGAGGTTAAAAGCACAAGATAGGGTTCAGAGGGTCTCACAGGTTCCTGTCCTAATTCTGGACCACTTTTTCCTAGGTCAGGACATCTTCACAAACAAAGTAAGCAGGCTGCAGCTTCATGTTAAGGAAAATTTGGATGAAGACTACAGAACCACACTGAACAGGAGGAGCCCCTGTAAGTTACTGTCTGTGGCCACAGAAAATTTCCATTAATAAAAATGTCAAACCTAAAAGTGGACCTTTTCATTATATTTTTTAAAATTTCAATTATGTGGTTCAATAAACAGAGGTCAGCACAGACTAGCTGCTAATTGTGTCATGTAAAGAATTTCAGCAAGTAAAGTCCAGCGCTCGTGGCGCACGCCTTTAATCTCAGCACTAGGGAGGCAGAGGCATCTCTGTGAGTTCCAGGACAACCAGAGTTATAACAGAGAAATCCTGTTTTGAAAAAAACCAAAAAGAAAAAGGAAAAAAAAAAATCCAGCCAGTGTGGTGATGGTATACAGTCCTAGCACTCAGGAGGCCGAGATCGGAGGATGCTAGGAGTCTGACCCAACCTGGGCTACGCTGAGTGAGTATTGGCCAGCTGACTAAACATACACAGCACACCCTGCCTCTCTGCCCCAGAATTCCATATAGATAAACACAGCTTCCGACTTCCACGGTTAATAGGAACTAATCCACAGCCACTCAACACCCTCAACCTTGACTTTACTCCCCCTTCTGTCTCCTCCCTTTCTTACTGCTAGCCTAGACTTAGCTGATTTTATAATCCTCCTGCCTCAAGCCTCCCAGGTACTAAGATTATAGACACAAGCTGGCTTAACTTTATTTTCTTGATACTCAAGGTCCAACAGGTATAACATGGTGATATATAAAATATTTTAATGTCTTAAGATGCCTTCACATTAAAAGAATACAGTAACTGCTAAGGTTAAATTACAATTATTCAAAAAAAATCTGTAACCCAGGCTGGGTCCTAATGCCTGACTTCCTGCTTCCATTTCCAGAGTGTAGGGATTATTGGTGTGAAGCCACCACACCTAAAAAACACAGTTTTTAGCTGGAGCTTAATTATCAAGTTTACCCTGAAATTATTTTTAGAAATTGTAATATAAAAGTGGAAGCATTTTTGAAGGCTATATGAAACACTATTCACACACATCAAAAAGGGACATTTCTGCTTTTATTCTGCCACTTACTGATAAACACTGAAACCACACCGCACTGCAGTTGGAAAACTGAGTTCCCACGAGTGACTGGAGCAGAAGAGCTCAGTAACGGACTGCGTAAAAACCAGCGCAGGAAATCGGGGTGCGACACTGACTGCTTTATGGTAGCCGTTTCCTCCTTTAACCCTAACAGCTCAGACACTGATATGAAAACATTTCTATTACACAACTTGAATCACCCAAGGTAAACATTAACCTAGCATTGTATAATTCGCTACACTAGCTAGGCTTTTGCAGTTATTTGTTAATAAAGCTATGAAAATCTAAGTTTTACTTATCTGCATTTCATAGTCCCTAAACAAGAAGCCCTGGCAAACAGCAAGAGGCAAGGCTGGATTTAACCTTTCTCAGCTCTCAAGTCTGAAAGTAGTAAAAGTGGCAAAGGAAGAATATGGGAAGGCAAAAGAAAAGCAAGGTAGTTTAATAATTAATTTCAAATGTAGTTAAGTAGATAGAATTTCCAATATATGCTTCATCAATTACAAACCATAGGTAAAAAACGTTAGGGGCTGGGGAGCTGGTCCTGGACCGGAGTTTGAATCCCCACAGCCTGTGCAGTAATCTCAGTGCTCCCATGGCAAGGTGGGGGAGAACTCCCAGGAAAGGCCAGCTAGACTGATGTTCACAGCAGAGAAAAAGAAACAAGGTAGAAGACAAGGACTGACACCCAGGGTTGTCCTCTGGCCTCCACACTTACATACAAGAGAAAATGCCAGGCAAATTACTATTTCAGTGACCGTGAACATGGTGTGAAGTCTGCAATGGCAAAAACCACTTCTCATAAGGAAACTATTGGCTGAGTTGGTGGAATGCTCACCTAGCATGCATGAAACCCTGGGTTCAACACCTACAACCACATAATGGGTTGGGTGGTATACACTGATAATCTCAATTTGGGAGGCAGAGGCAGGGGAATCAGAAGTTCATGGTCATCTGGCTACACAGAGACTTTCAGACCCAAACTCGGGGGGTGGGGGGAAGATGTGTGTAGGGACTATTTATTACAAGAGTTATATTCAGTAACCAATGCTTAAGTTCAAATTAACAACTTAAGATTTATCTATTTTTAATGCAGGTGCCATCCCCAGAAACCCCATCCACTTTCTGAGATGAGGTTTCTCATCCTCCTGGAATGCCCCAATTAGGTTAGCCAGGCTGGCCAGCAAGCCCCAAACCCTGTCTCTGCTTCCCAGGGTCAGGACTGCCAGTGGGCACCACTCCATTCAGCACCTGTGAGCTGACCCTGGCTTGTGAGGACAGCACTGTACGACTGTGCTATTCCTCAGCCTCAGAATGACCTTCGAGTCAAAGGATCCAGATTTAACCCAGAAAAACCTTGGTCTTTTTGTCCCCTTCTATTGCTGACATTCACTTTCTATCAAAAGAACAGAATTAGCTACAGAAACGTGTTATTTGCCTATCTGAATTTCTGGTAACTGAATCCAAGACTTAGAAAAAAGATGATTCTTGCTTACTTGCATGTAATTCTGGCCATCACCATCAAGGGACAAAGATGTAAGAGCACTAGACTATGGCAGCCTGGATTATCACTCCAGTCTCTTGAGAAGACCCGTTACTTCTGAAAACATGAAGGGACTAAGCCTCAGCTTAGCAAGTCACAAATTCTATTTCAAGGTTGAATTTGAAGTCCTATTTTCTCAGTTCCTAATGGTGTGAAGTTAGGCAAACTCATGTCAGGTTGTTCTCTCACCTGTAAGGCAGCAATAATGTACTGTCACTACTGTGTCAGGATGCTAAGAATCCTGATGTAGGAAGTGTGTATGAAGTATCACTGTGATCGTAGACAAATCTCACGAGCTCTCACTTCTATGTTCCCTATTCTGGTTTTGTAAGGCTCTATACAGATTATTTATTAAAAAATATTTTTAATCAAAGTACCATAAGAGATAAAATTCAGGCTTCATTTAAGATCTTAAAAAAGAAAAATGGACATAGCATATGCCTGTAATCCCTGTGCTGGGGAGGTAAAGGCAGGAACTCAAGTTCAAGGTCATCTTCAGCTACATAAGACTCTGTCCAGCTAAACAGGATCACAAGTGCCTGTGTGTGTGTGCGTGTGTGTGGACTCCTACCAGTAGATATCCTTTCTCTTAAGTCACCTTACAGAGGTAAGGTTGGCCCTTGGATTGGAAGATCAAAAATCTGTTTAACAAAAAAGCAAATGGTTTTTTTTAAAAATGACAGTTCAAAATGCAGAGCTCAACTCAACAGTCATCCACTAAGAAAACACAATGTACTAGAAACTAGGACACCACATACAGAAGACCAGGCTCTTGCTTCTTGATAAACTCATTTTCATAAAGCAGATGAAAGCAGAAAGCCTTAGGAAAGAATAGCCACACAAGGTTAAGTTGAATTAGCAGCATTAGCACATCCCAGGTAAAGGAGAGTAAATCACTAAGCAAGAGTGCACTAGAGATGAAAGATGACTTTGCCAGCCAAGAGTTTAAAATGTTCAGCCCAGACCAAGGTGCAGTATACAATAAAAGGACAGTGCGGTCCACTCAAGTGCAATAAAATGCTGGAGTAGAGCCTTCATAATGATGGTGGTGAGGGGGCTGGGCGGGTCACAGAAAGCTCTGCTCTCTTCTGCCTGTGGAGGTTTCTGGCAAGCCAGTTATACAATCAGACTTTTTTTTCGGTTGTTGTTGTTGTTGTAACTCTGGTTGTCCTGGAACTCACTCTGAGAACTAGTCTCTCCAGATCCACCTGCCTCTGCCTTCTGAGTGCTGGGATTAAAGGTGTGTGTCACCCCAACCTCCCACGAATTTTAGAAGCTCATCGATAGCTGCAGGTTGAGACAGAGAGAAATGGGGTAAGGGTTTGCAGGTAGAGATTATGATGGCAGTGCAAGCAAGAGATAAACTTAAGAGATTACCAACAAATGCAAGAAAATCCAACCACTACCACGTTCCGCTCCTACACAGGTGATTTCACTCGGCCACCCTAATTTTAACTCCAAAGCACAAATGCCTTAATAGAAGACAGAGCCTTCAGTTGGCACAGCTGTGGGCACAAGAACCCTGAGTTAACACCCTTGACTCCGATAAGGCACCATAAAATCATACACCCTGGGGATGTCTTAAGACTCTATTTTCAGGCAGAATTTGATCTTTCTTAGAAGCCAGGCTGGTGTCACACACCTTTAATCGTAGCACAGGGAAGGCAGAGACAGGCAGCACGGAGTCTACATAGTTCCAGAACATCCAGGTTACATAGGCTTTGTCTCACACAAAATAAAACAAAACCCCCTAAGATCGGAATGATTTCCTGTTAGTATCCACAGGCCATTCCAGTCAAGTCTCCGAAGCACCCGAATCTAAATTCGGTTCATGGAGTATTTCCTTCTCGCAGAGACGCACCAGCGACGGCAATCTAACAGCACTCTTCTTACCTGATTCCACTGTCTCCTCTCCTTCCGGCAGAAGCCTGGCTTTCTTAGCGTTCTGCGGGGCATCATCACCGTTGTCCTCGTAGATGTTCGACCATTTTATCGCCATGTCCAGCTCGGGCGGCGGCGGTTTCTTCTCAGTGCTGTAGGTCTCTGGGGGTGGTACATAGTTGGACTTCCAGATTTTGAATTCCTTGGGAGGCTGTTAAGTAAGCACATTAAGAAGCCTTGTGACGAACCAAGGTTCCTGCGACGGATACAGGCGCATGCACCTCCCTGCGGACAGCTCATCTTTCTGGCTGACATTTTTTTTAAATCCTTTAGGCTTAAAAGACACATTTTTTTTTTTTTGCATCAATATCACAACAGTGTTAAGTGAAAAGTCAAAGGGCTCCCTATGTAAATAAAGCTAATAACTTTTAGTTACCAAAGGAGGATCCAGTCTCAGATACTACGGCCAGGCTGACCCCTTCAGGAGGCTGCAGCAGAGGCACTGTCTTGGAGGCAGCAGCGCAGGCACTTCGGCGTCAAAGGGAAGGGGTCTCGGGGAGAAGCTGCAGCGGGGGACGGGGAGTCACCACCGTTAGTCGTCGCCCGTCGGGGCCCCGAGCGCGGAGGGGCGGGCCGGGCTGACACCCCCCGGGGCGGCGGGGACGCGGCATCCCGCGGGCTGCGTGCGTGCGGGGGGCGGGGGCGGGCGCGGGCCCCGGGGCGGCCGCGGGCCGGGGACCTCACCTCCTCGGGCGCCTTCACCACGTGCCGCTCCCAGTCGATCTGCTTGTTGAGCGGGTTGTAGAGGAAGGCCGGGCGAGTCACGCTGCGGAAGAGTTCGTCGGGGCCCGGCAGCCGCTTCTCCGCCGGCTTCCCGCGGCCGCCCGGCGTCGGGGCCGGGGCCGCTTCCTTGCGACCCGCGTCCTCCGGCTCGCTGTTCTCCTCGCCCGACGAGTCGGAGCTGCTGCTCCCGTAAGCCGCGAAATAGCTCAACGGGTCCTTCTCCTCGGCTGCCATGACGGCTGCGGGCGACCACCCTCCCTCTCTGCCGGAAGCCGGAAGCCGCGGCTGGCCCCGCCCTACCGTGCCCCGCCCCTAGACCAGCCAGTGATCTTTTTGCGCCCCCTGGCGGCGAGGCCGCGCTCCTACTCCCGGGCGGAGGGAAAGAGGGCTGGAGGCAGGGATCCCCATCCCCAAGCAAGATTGTATTTGCTTTTCTAGGGTCTGTACCAGTGGCCATAGCCAAACTCTTGGCTTGTAATTAAAGCACAGAAAAGCCAGGGGTGGTGATGTACGCCTATAATCCTAGACCGAGGTGGGTGGGCTCTTGCAGATTTGAGGGCCAGCGTGGTGTAGGTGAGGGGCTCCTTGCAAGCTAGTACTATGTATGAGACAGTCTCAAAACAGTAACAAGCACGAGGTGGAGGTGGGGAACGCAGACTTCTAACCCCAGCACCCCAGCACTGGGGAAACTGAGGCAAGGAGGACTGCCACAAACTAGGCAGTGCGGTAATTTGACACCCTTCCTAACGAAGTCGGTATCATTCTAAATATTTAGAACCCAGTTAAGGATGCCTTGTCAGAGGTGACATACTCTCCTAGTATTTACTTCGGTGGCTGTCCACAGACTACATCAGTAAATACTGTTTGGTTATAATTTGTGAGAAAAATAGGTCTGACTTTCTAAGAACAACAACAACAAAATCCATCTGAGTACCTAGACTAACAGAGATAAAAATGTTCCCAAAGTACAAAGTCCTGGGGTCCCCAAAATCATCCTCAGTTCTGACACAATCAGCAAATTCAGGGCCTCCTCAACCACCTTCAGGCCTGATAGTGACAGAATTCCAAAACTCACACATCCATGGCTACAGTTCACTATAAAGGAACACACAAACTGGCCAGCCAAGGAAAGGGGCAAGGAGCCTTCCAGACGCCTCCACATTCAGAGCCAATAGTTAGAGGGGTACAGCGCTGGCCTAGCATGCAGGAGGCACTGTCACTGGCACCCACATAAGCTGGGTGTGGCAGTGCATATTTGTAATCTCAGTCCTGGGGTCTGGGGTAAATGCAGAGGATCAGACATCCCAGGCTGACCTTGTTTATACAGTGAGTTTGAGGTCAACCCAGGCGATGGTGAGATTCTGTCTCAAAAACAATCAATCCAGGAATGAGAGCTACATGGACAACTAAAACAGATTTTCCAGAAAACTTGACAGTAGTACCAGTATGTTGGGATGGGAGAAGTCTCAGACAGGCGGGAAAAATCTCTAGCATTAAAAATACGGACTCAAAAAACTCATCATCAGGGGTTGGGGAGATGGCTCCGTAAGTAGTGCCCGCTGCACACACATGATCGCCCGAGCTTGGGCTCCCGACACCCAAGTGAATGCTGGGTGTGTTGGTGTGCATTTTTACCCTAGGGCTTGGGGGAAACACAGCCAGGAAGATCCCGGGAGCTGCTGGCAGCCAGTCTAGCCAATGGTGAGCTCCAGGCTGAGTTAGTTACTGTCTCAAAAACTAAGATCCTGATCACGCGAGAGTGCACGCGCACGCAAACACACAGTTATTGATTAAAACAAGTGAAAATGTAAACAAAACTAAAAAGCAAAAGATAAAGCAAGACAACAACTGTAACTTAATAACCGCCACTCCCCCGCCTGTCTGGCCCTACAAGCACCATGCTGAGGATGAGCCTCTTCATAGAGAAGACGTCCTGAAGGGCCCAGGAGCTTTAAGTGAGCACTAACCCCAGGAACCAGGGAGGAGGCTCCATGCATTATGTCTGACAGTAAGACTTTCTAGAAAAGGGTCAAGGTTTGCCAGGGCTGGGAGGCTCAACAGGGGCACCAGGAAAGATGCTTAGAGCAGTGAAAACAAGCTATTTGGTTATGACACTTTTTTGGAGTTAGATACATAACATTATACATTTTATAAAAACTTGCCTGTTATGTAATGAAGAGAGGACCCCCCTAATATGGACTTTGGTTAATAACAATGTATCAATATTGGCTCACTATAACAAGTTAATATGCAAATATAAGAAGTATGAGAAAAAGGAACCAAGATGTTTTAACAATTACTTTTGCTCAACTTATTTGTTAAACCCACAACTTTACTGAAAGCCTGTTTTTTAAAAAGGCAATCGAAAGTGAATTTTCATTCTGTGTCAATCTGATATTCCTGAAAAATAACTTTTCTACTACTATATGCAATAACTCAGTAACAGATTACATCCCACTGAATCAAGCTGTCCTCCCAATTTATATTCCATCCCCTGCTCCCCACCCCCACTTTCAGAAACAGTCTTCACTATGTATTCTGGCTGTCCTTGAACTCACCATGTAACCAAGGCTGGCCTCAAATTCATGATGCTCTGCTTCCAGTTCCCAAGTGGCAGAATCACAGGCACATACCATTATATTTGGCTTTGAAATACTGTTTTCTATTTAAAAATTAATATATATATAAAAAAGGGTTACACATTTGAAAATCAGACATTTTGCATTTTTGACTCTGAAACATCATTACATTAAAAAAAACTTTTATTGTTAATAACTTTTCCTTTCTTAATTTTTAAGTAATAGAAATATATAGGAGGTGGATATCAGGAAACAGGTAAAATTATAATTTAAATGAAAACAATCAGCATTTTAGAAAATGTGTAGAGTCAGTCAAACTCTGTAACACGATAAAAACACAGATGTAACTGGTGGCTGTTTGACCCAAATATTAAAAACTGAATTGTCACACGTTCCCAGATCAACTGCTCTAGGTGCTCTATCCACACAGCAGTGTTCATTGAAAACAAACGAAAGGCTCAGAGGAAGTATTTTTAATTAATTAATTACAAGTAATATCCTATTGGGATAATCTTTAGGGACGAGAATGACAGCACAAAGACTAAAGTCCAAAGACAGTCACATCAATTGGCAAGATTAGTACAAAACAAACTTTGGCCAACGGAGGTCACAGGTGGCTCAACACCATCAGGCGTTTCCTCAGAACCCAAAGGCTTCTCGGAACCCAGGAGTGGAGATTCTCCCGACTGTCGGCAGCTTTCCCAATGCTTGCCTGGCTTTACTGTGAGTCACAACAGCTTACTGCCGGATCATTGGGAAAAACAACCAGACTGAAAATTTGTAGCATTAGTGTGCTAAAAAACATTATTCTCAGCCCGAGTTGATTTCTCAAATTGAGAAATATTCTGTTAAAATTAGTCTTATAAAAAGTTCAAAAAACTAAAACACCTAAAAACTTTTAAAAAAAGGACAAAATAGGAAAGTACACACCCACCGTGATTTACATCCCACTACCCCCAGAGGCTTCTTCAACAATCCTATTTACAGAGGATGTGTACACCGTGATTTAAAAGACACGCATCAAATGTGAGCGAACCGTCATAGTGGCTTTATAAAAAGATTATATCCTTTACAACATTTTCCATCACTATTGAAAAAAGTCGCAGTGAAGTGTCACTGGCGTGAAAGAGCACGTGACCGCAGGGGGAGAAACATCTCACTCGAGTTCCCACAAGTTCCTCCTTCCAACCGCAGCTCTGGGGGCAAAGGGGGGGCCCCGGGGTCCCCAGGTCGAGGAAGCGTGGCTGAAGAGAAGCTGCTGTTTTCAGTTCTGCCAACTTCCAGAACTGGCAAATTCAGGGACGACTCAGTAGAGAAAAACGGAGCGGTGCTGGATTCCCCTTCCGGATGGAATGTGACGCTGGACGCTCTCCGTATTTCAGAGAAGTTACTCTCACCAGAATTGGACCTGGAAAGGTTGTTGGCGGCTCCAGCGGCGAAGGGCTCACAGCTGCTGCACTTCAGGCCTGCAACAGGACCAAAGCAGAGGAAGGTGGGGCTAAGAGAACAGGTGCCCCACCTTGTAACCACTCACAGGTTGTGAGCTAGTTACATGACACCCACAATTTGTTGTTTGAGGCAAGGTCTCCATGTAGCTCAGACTGGTCTTGAACCCACTATGTAGCCAAGGCTGGCCCCTGCCACCACCTCCCAAGTGTGCCTCTTGATGCTCAGCACTAGAATTTCAGCTGCAATTTATAAATGCTGCCATCATAATCCACTTCAAATCTCACCTGTTTCCTCAACAAGAATACTACTATTAACATGTTCTAGCTAAGGACATGGTCTTAAGAAAGCTAACTAAATGCCATATTATTCACATTCAATGTATACTTGTATAGTTAATGGCTGATGGATCTGGAAAAAAAATGCAGGAGGCTGAGAGACGGCTCAGAGGTTAGGAGCACTGGTTGGTCTTCCAGAGGAGCCTGGTTCAGTTCCTAGCACCCACATGGTGCCTCACAACCATCTGTAACTCCAGTTTCAGGGGTCCCTCTTCTGGCTTCTGTAAGAACCAGGTACACAAGTACAGGCAAAATGCTCAGATAAAAATAAATCTTTAAAAAGAAAAAAAAGCAGCTCCTGCAATTTTCCATAAAGCAAGTGACTTTCACAGCTAAATTTTTTTCCTTGAGAAAGAGTCCTACCATGTAGCCTATGTTAGCTCTGCACTTAAGTAGCTCAGGCTGACCTACAACTCTGGTTCTTCCTGCTTCAGCCTCCTGAGTGCTAGGATTGTAACTACCATTCTTATCTAAGAAACATTCTTTAGCATTCTGGAAAAAAAAAAAAAAGTTACTTGATGAAAACAAAATGTAAGCAGCCATATACCCAAATCTTACAAGCCAATCAATGGCGATTACTGATTCTTGAGAAGAGGATTGAGCAGTCAGTCATCTGAAACACTCTCCACTACTGTTAGAGATGAGAAAAGAGGCACAGAACAGGTAAGCCAAGCTATCGCTCCAGGACTGCTGTCGGGAGTGGGGACTACGAGGAACAGAAACTGCCCTGGTTCTCAATCGAGCAGTTACCCACACAACAATGGTTATTCCTACCACAGATTGCATCATATCCTAAGGGTCTAATGGACAATCAGCCCCAAGACTAACAGGATGAACACAAACACTATGTTGGGCTTAGCAAATAGTCGACACAGCTGTCTACAGGCACAGGAATCCCTTGTGTTCACAATTATAGGTAAAAACCAATGAAGTCCAAAACTGAACTTTATGTCATCTTTTCTGCTAAGTTTCTCAGTATTAACACCCCCTTCCCTTATCTCTCTCTCACTGGATTTTTGAGACAAGATCTTAGAGTGTAGCCGAGGTTGGCTCCAAAATCACAACCCTCCCACCTGAGCCTCCCAGATGCTGGAATTATAGGTGTGCCGCTATACATACAAAGATACAGATCTGAGCTTCTTTTGGGCAAATCCTTCCATTTCCCATTTCTCATTTCCAGTGTCAGGAGAAGCTGATGTACAATCACACCCCAAGCACATGTGACTTAGTGCTCTGGAGAAACAGGGGGTGGGGTGGTTGCAGCAGGCTGAGGATTTACACTGAGCAGACAGTTCTACACAGCATCCCAGCAGGAGTGCTCTGGGCTGAGGGTGAAACAGTTTACCAGTCTTGGGTCCCTCGTCTCTCTCACAAACTGACTGGCTCTAGGGTCAGACGCGTGCATACTTTACACACGATTCTTGCAAGCATGAGCCAATTACTGCTCACGACTGAGAAGACAGAGAAAAGCACAGCTGAACTTAAAACCTTCACCTAATACGGCTCTTCTATTGTTGGGACAGGGCCTCACTCTACATACCGGGCTGACCTGGAACTCATAACGTAACCTAGGCTGGCCTTACACTTGTGGCAATCCCCCTGTCTTCAGTTTCCCAAGTCTAGAAGTACAGACACAACCCACATGGCTCCTCTTCTTAAAATGTAATGTAATGGCATTTTCTGAGCTTACTTCTCAATAGGTTAAGTTTATGGCTATTTTAGAAACCAACTTCTACAAAGACTATTGTTAAGTGAATACAAATACAGCCAATTGAGTTTATATCACTTTTGCAACGTGACAATACGTCTGGTAAATGTAAACTGCATATAATTCTGACCCTTAAGCTTTTGGGGAAGAACGGTCCTCCCGCCTTCTGAAAAGCGCCGCTACCCTCCGGGCCCGGCATCACTCACCTTTGAGATGCTCCAGTCTGACGTTCCGCAGCCGCAGCACTTCGTCCGTTATCTTCTGGATCAAGAAGTTCTGTGTCTTCTCCCTGCGGATGGACTCCACCAGGGTGTCCAGCCCCCTGGGGTTCTCCTGTAAGTAGTCCAGCAGCTTCCCCGCCCTTTTTCTACTTGAGGTCCGGCAGGAAATCTCTTCCGTGTCTTCTCTACTGAGTATTTTTTTTGCACGTAGATGATCAAAATGTCTCTCAGCTATGATTTTCTCACACAGGTAAACACGTAAGTTTTCTAAAGCCTAGGAGACAAAAGAAAATATGCTTTGATGTTACTTTGTATCAGCAGCGACTGGTTACTAGTTAGGAATCCTAACTGGTGTGAGGCAACGGCCTGAAGTCAGGGGGCTCGGCCCCTAAGATGCACACTACGTCAGGTGATGCCCAGGCAGACACAAGCGGTCCCACACAGTCCTCAGACGCTGCCTGCTCTGTCTCACCTTCACACTTAAAAACTAGGACCCAGCTGTCATGAGGAGGGACCTGTAGAAACAAGGTCTGCAGAGGGTGCCTGGTTTAGGGGGAGATAAAACAATTTCTGGATACTCTAATAACTATCAAGTAAAGAATCTCAGAAGGACCAGGGAGGACAGCTTACTGTGGAGTCTCACAGTCTGCAACTCTCTCATGTTTGTTGCTAATTATTACATCACCTCAGTGTGAAACCATTAAAAACACACGAAAACCAATTCCCCTAAAGGGCCCATATGTCTCTGCTTTGAGGTCAGCTAGAAAACTCTGTAACTCACTGAGTCAGTATTTGTGGGAAAAGGAAGGGATGTAAGGAGAGGAACATAAAGAAATGGGGAGTGCTGGGAAAAAAAAAAATTAAGAAAAAGGAGACCAAAAGAAAGCCTCAATTAAGGAAAGCTAGATTGGGCTGGTCTTTATGTATTTAACTTCAGTCTTCATTAGTTGTTTTTTTTTTTTTTTTAAAATAACTTCTAGAATAATTTAATTTTATTTTATGTGCATTGGTGTGAGGGTGTCTGATCCCTTGGAACTGGAGTCACAAAACTGGAGTTGTGCGAGCTGCCATGTGGGCGCTGGGAATTGAACCCAGATCCTCTGGAAGAGCAGCCAGTGCTCTTAATCACCGAGCCATCTCTCCAGCCCCATTAGATTTAATTGAAATAAAAACAAAAAGTGTACATATTAATGAGGTACCATGTAGTTAATGCTTGCACATTCACTGTGTCATGTTTAAATCAAGTCCATGTTTTCTTAGTAAGTGGGGTGATAATTTGGTGCCAGTCATTTCCTAATTGTGTCTCTGTTTACTAGACACGTGCTTGTAAGCATGTTACTTAATTCTGCTGTGCCTGTTTCCTCATGTGATGGTTCAGAGGAATAAATTAATATATGCAAAGTGCTTAGACACTGCACGGCACACAGGAGGTGATCGATCCTGTTAGGGACAATCGTAATGGCGATTAGTTTGACTCACATTTATAATGATGAGTTAAAGGCAGTGGAAGATTTCAGTAGAGCCTAGTTAGTAAATAATGGCAGCAAAGTTGTCTCAGTGAGGGCTCCTTACAGGTTTTTGTCTACTGAGTTCCCGTACACATTTATTTATCCACACAGCAAACTTTTATGTGTAAGTTCCTAGGATACCAAATGTTAAGCATGAATATAAAAAGATGAATGAGATTTTAACTCTATACAAAGGGCTCCTGGTTTAGGTGGGGAATACACAGCTCGTACAAGCCAGTAATTAGAAGACCATGTGATACAGCTCAGACAAGAAAGATCATTGATCAAGAACTAGGAAAGCACAGGATGAGCAACCACCTCCAGGGATCTGGGAAATTTACAGAGGCATGAGGATGTGCAGGGGAGATGCTGAGCTACATAACATGCACCCGAGGGCGGGAAGGAAAACCACAGTCCAGAGTACAGAAGACACTCACGACATGCTCAGGGATGTTTCCTGTAACCCAGAGGAAGAGTCATTAAAGGTGTATGAATAAAAAGCAATAGGAAACTTTTAGAAAGGACTAGTGGGAACCAAGATTGGGGTCAAAGGAGACAATCAGAGAACTGCAGCAACATCAGCACAGAAAGCATTTTGGATGTACTGAACACACTGAGGGATGAAAGGTCTTATTTAAAAGGTGAACTTGAAAAACTTCTCCTGTGGTCATTTTTACCATGTATGCTGACAAGTCACAAATTTATGTCTGTGATAAGATGTTTCCCACTTGGACGCCCCAAGGCACATCACATTCAGCATGTTCAGAACTAAGTTTACCCCCTATCATTTCCCCATTCTCCACTCACTTAGAAGTCCTATCACACATTCACACACACTACAACCTGTAGCCCAGTTCTTCCTCTCTTTCACGCCTGTCAGTCACCATCACTACTAAGGGCACTGCCCTAGCTCAGGTCCTTATATCCGCCATGGACTGACAACAGAAAACTATCATTTTCTACTTCCCTCCGCTCTCTCAAATCTCTCTTTCACACACCTCTTACATTTTTCAGGAGAAAAAGGAAATCTGAAGTGTTGCATAACTTATACCAAAACTGTGATCCTGCCCATGACTTACTGACCATTCCTGAACCTCAGCACAGAGGTTAAGAGGGTGAGCGTACAGGCTAGAGATGTGGCTTAGTGGTTAAGAGCACTTGTTCTCGAAGAGGATCTGGGTTTGCGTCCAAACCACACGGTGGCTTACAATGGTACACAACTCTAGTTCCAGGGGGTCTGACAGTCTTCTGACCTCTGTGAACACCAGGGGCACACATGGTATATATACATCCATGCAGTCAAAACACCCACATACTAAAAATAAATAAATAAATAAATAAATAAATCTAAAAAATAATTGAGTACATGGCTCTGGAATGAGATAAACTTCTGCTAAAATTCTGAATCTGCAACACATTGTGAGAATTGGTACAAGGTACTTAATCACTTCAGGATCTTCCTTCACAAAATAAAGAACTAAACCCATGTAGGAAGACTATGTGGGGCAGTGTGTATGAAGGCTCAGCCCAGACTCATACACAGTCAAAGTCCAGTGACCAACGACTACTGGATCACCGTGGGCAAGACTCTTAACAGCACGGTGCGGGCCTACCTCTCCCGGCTCAGTTACTGTGCCCTAGGACTTTTGCTCCATCTACAACTGAGGACTGACTCTGCTCTGTGCTGTTGTGTGTCTGATTTCCTCCTCTCGTACTCTAAGCCCCTCTTTACCTTCCAAGACTGAGGCACTGGTCGTCTTTGGAAAGCCTTGCTTGATACCCAGGATGAGCCAGACACGCCTGTCTGCAGCACCGGATTCCTACTCCTTTCATCTCATTTCCCAGTTCGTCCCCAGACATTTCCGCCATGTCCCAACGCTTTTCCTGAGGCCACCAAGGACCTCCTCTATTGACAGATACTTTTCACCTTCATCTTATTTCACTTCTCAGAGCAAGGACACAGCTGGTCACTTCTTCCTCCAGACACACTTTCCGTGTCGAACAAATAGGACGCTGCCCTGATTTTCTTTTACTCTCTAGGAACCTTCTCTCTGCACTTCCCATCCCCTCTCTGGGGGTCTTGCTACATAGCTCCGCCTGGCCTCAAACTTGTGATCCTTTGTCTTAGCTTCCTAAATGAGAGGACTGCAGGAGAGCAGCGGGGAACTTCTCTTTACAGGACCTCAAACACCTCATCTCTAGCTCTCAATTTTTTCATCAGCATGCCGTATTTCTAGTTCAGAGGTCCCCTGTTCTTCAGACCTACTCTTCCTCAATCTCAGTTTGCCACCAAGTCCCATCATTTCTAAGCTCTTAAACTGCACCTTGAACCTGTGTTCCATCCACGTCTACTGCCGCCCCTGACCCCAGCCATCACCTTTCAGCACACACACTCATCTTTTCATGGCCTTTTCCACTGTCGCTCATCTCCTAGTCCACAGAAAAGGCAGAAAGAAGGATCTTTAAAAGTAAACACACAGATAGACAGACAGATATACACACATACAGACACACATTAATTCCTTAGCAAGTCTCTATCAGGAGAAAAAAATGAAGCCCTTCATGCCTTTTCTTGGCCTACCTTCCTAATTTCACCTTGCACCTTCTGCCTTCCTTCAATATTCTGAACTCGCTAAGGTCTTGACCATTTCGGGCCCCTGTCGGAGTCTTTTCTGCCTCACGTGCTCTTCCCCCAGCTCTGTCATAATCTTCAGGAGTCAAAGAACGTCTGACCAGCCCGCCTCAAGTACAATGCCCTGGCGCGTGTCTTCAGAGCACTGGCCACATTCATAACTGCACGACTGTATAAATGATGGATGTTTTCAGCTTTACTGACCTGGATGTTTGGGGCGGGTAAGAAGCAGGAATGTTCTGTTTAATGCTGTACACTCTGCACTTCAGATTGCAGTGTTTTCGATGAATATAAAGTTCATTACAGTTTTGAAATTGTTACTTTATGGCTATTTCCCTTCACTTAAGAAATTGAGCTATTTTAAAACCAGGATTTTGGTCTTAGTTCTAAATTTAACTGTTAGAACCAAACTACGTTGTCAACTCCAGAGTACCATGGAATCACAGTTTGTTAAAATGAACCAAATTCAACCGAAATGTTAAACAGACAAACAAGGAGCCGGGCACTGAAGATGCGGGTGTCCCAGGGGATCATGAGGAGGGCATGTCCCAAGACTCTCAGTGGATGTCCAAAACCTCGTGGTACCAACCCCATAGCCAAGCTCTCCGCCATAAAAACAATCTAACCACTAAGACAGCTACTAAGGGACTAATGAGCAGGTAACACATATAGTATGATACCGTGAAGAAGGTGTGACTCACGTCCCTGGCCAGATGCAGCGGGATGATGGTACAAGACTTGATCATGCTACTTACAAGAGAGCTCAATCTGTACTCTATATACATATCAAATCCCTATTAAATATTTTTGGACCGTGGCTGACCACAGGCAAAGGAAGCCACAGGAAGCAAACCCTGGTACACAGCCTCCTGTAAACAACTTCCTACCATTTATCAAGACAGATAAAACAGAAGAACACCAAGCAGTTCTGGGGAAAAGATAATGGAAAGTTCAGTTTTTGAAAATAAAAGAACAATTTGTAAGACATTAAAACCTGATTCTTAGTAGACACTTGGAGATGAAGGTCTGGAGTTGAGAAAGAAGGAAGTTCAAGCAATGTGGATGAAATTTTAACCTTGTCATAAGCAGTTTTGAGAATAGGATACATATCTAAGACAACTCCTTTTTTTTTTTTTTTAATAGACACCCTGAGGCTCATTTTCTAAGGTGATGAATATCTGATACAGGTGTAAACTGGAGCTGTCAATGGATAACATCAACAAGCCAACTGGAACAGTAACAAAGGTCTAGGGCGCTCTTCTCATCTGTAGCCACAGGTCTTATTTTCTTCTGCTTTTTGTCTTTTAGGTCTTGTTTGCCAGCTGTAAAATGAAAAGCAATTCTCTTCCTTACAGGTTAGTTTAACGATTGTGAGAAAATTCAAGAGCCGTATTCAAGTTCAAGGTTTTTTACTGGCCATCTTGAATGAGATTGTAAGATTATGGTAGTTATCAAAGTCCTAGTCCAAAGTAGAAGGTAAAGCTTTCGGTACAGTAAGTGCCATACCAATTCCACTGGATACAACTACAACATCAATCCCAGTCATACCGTTTCCTTCTGGTAGTGAGCTATTAATTATGAGTACAGTGCAATAAAGCTTACAAGGAGCGAGGTATTTCGCATGAACGTCATCAACAACTTGCTGTCAACAGCACCGCAGTGCTAAGTAAGAACCTGTTACCGTTTTTTAGTGTGAATTCATGTACAACATCTAAGTAGTGCTCATCTGATTTTTTTTTTCCCCCTGGCAAAACATAAACGAAAAGACAAAGCGAAGCCAGTCGTGCCTCAGGTCATTTTTTTTCTCTCTCTCAAATATTAAGGTGCGCGTGCGGTTCTGCGTTGTCTAAGCAGAAGAGTCCAATGAGAAGAGTCCACTGAGCGTGTTCAACGTTCACCTAGGAATCCGGTCTCCGCCAGATGTACGCACTCCCCCTTTCATTTAAATACGTGGGCGTCCGCGTACGAGGGGAATTCCAGGCTGTGCTTTCAGCTGGCCAGCTTTCCGCAGCCCCGGTACGGACGGGCTCCACCTACCTGCTGGGGGACACCGGGCCAGCGTCGGCTCCCGCGGAGCGGGGTGCGGGCCAGCAGGCTGCGGAGCCACCGGCCAGAAGCGGCGCAGCGGGCCTCTCGGTGCCGTGGGCACTCCCCGCCGGTTCCCGGGTGCAGGATGGTGCCCGGCTCGGCGCCATCCTGACCCGAAGCTCCGCGTCCTTCGCCCGGCTCCGGGTTTCCGCTTTCCTCCGCCCCCGCCCGCCCCGCAGCGCCCAGCCCGGCCGAGTACTCACGTCCTTCTTCACTTCGGTCAGGTCCTCCTCCGTGAGGGACGGCGCGGGAGCCTCCATGGCCGAGGCCGGGATGGCGTCCTTCCGGCCCGCGCCGCCCCGCCTCGGCGGTGGGTTCTGGTCTCCGAAAATCAGGCTGTGATTTCGGGGGACCGGGAGCAGATCCGGGGGAACGGCCAACGCACGGAACTCAGAGGAGGGGAGCTCAGCGCCACACTTCCGGCTCCGCCCCTGAGGCCCGCGGCGCCACGCCCCGCTCTTCTCAACGTCCCTAGGCTAGAAGCCCTAACTTAGGCGCCATCCTTCGGGGAGGCGTGTCTGCATTCAGGCCCCGCCCCTCCTCGGGGCCAACCAATCGGTGCTAGTCCACGGTCTTCCTATCCTCATCCCTTCTTCCTGAGCGGCCCCGCCCACTGCCCCGCCGTCCGTTTCCCCCCCCCCCCCCCGGGCACGCCCGCTCGCTATTTGCATAAGGTTGCGGATTGGCCCCCTGAGAAGGACTCGTTTCCGTGGGCGGGGCGTTGGCCGCTCTGTTTAGCGGGCTCTCCCCGCCCTCGTGGACTCCGTTTGGGTGGAGTGTGGCTGAGTCGCCGGGGATTTGGTTTGTTTCTGTTTTCCGGATGTTGCGGAACAGTTTCCTGTTGTGCTGATCCAGGTCTGACAGTTGTTTGATCATACACAAACGCTTTCAGATATACGAAGCGTACACGCTCACACTACTGTAGTATTGAAATAACTGTAGGATTGAGACATTTGCAGGCCTGGTCGGGGCCCACTGCCGCCCGCCACCTAGCACTAGGGAGACGGGAGCAAGAAGATCATGAGAACAGAAAACAAAATAACAACAAAACATGCATTAAAAAAAGAAAAAGAAGTGTTAAGGATTAACGCATCACCTGCAACCCCACCACTTTAGCATTGAAAGCAGTGTTGTAAGTCACTGCTGTAAGTACAACAGTACTTGTAAATCACTGTTCATTAGGTACATCTCCCCCTTATGAATCTACACAACAGAGACAAATTTAATGAGTTTCTAGAGCCTCTAGGAGTATATTCAAGATTCTGAAGCACCTGGCTCACAGCTGTTATCCATTATCATTGCTCACTAAGTAAGTTGTCCTAGCCATCTTGTGATGGGAAGCTATTTTATTGGGGGCCAAATGGCTATTCCCAGAATGATATTCTAACTTGCAGTAGTGTGCACAAAACATATGAGAGAGTGGATGAGGAGCTCCATATGAAGTCCTCGGCTGAAAATGATTATATAGACGATATGGTAAATCTGCAAGTGTAGATTCAAATGTCAAGAGGACCCAAGGCAAACCTGGGGACCCAAATCTTTATATAAAACAAAAGAACCAGAAAAGGCTTCAAGCCATACCCATGTAGTTTTGATCAGAGCACAAAAATCTTGTTGTTTTTTTTTTTTTTTTTTACATTATGGCATATGTCTTTTTTTTCACACTGATATCTAGCACCATAGAGTCTTTTTCTCTTCGCTTAGTCATCTAGCATCTTGTCATAACCCGATTTGCTTAATCATTTGCCCTTTCATGTAATAAGCATGTGTTGAATGCCAGCTATTCAACTACACCCCAGGAACTCTTCTAGGTTTTGGTGAATAGCACTGATCAAACATCCCTTTCCGTGAGCTGGGGAGTGGTGGCACAAACTTGCTAGATATGTTGTTCAACTAGCTGGTTCAGGATAGCTATAAATGCGACTAAATCATAAACTTACTTAAAACATTATGAGATTTTCATTTTCTGCATTTTGTTTACACCTTAACTATGTGGTTTCTGTGCTTGAACTCTGTAGATGACAGTATCCTGTCTCAAGGTCAAAAAGTTGGACATGGTTGTTAGTACTTGGGAGGCCAAGGTGGGACTGTCCACGTTCAAGGTCACCCCAGGCTACTTACTGGGCCACCCTGTGCTACATAGCAAGACCCTGTCTCTAACCAGCAGAAAAACAAAAATAAATTCTGTTTCCTTGTGAAATTTATTTTATAGCATGTGTGTGTTTGGGGTAGAAAAAGTAGTCATTTGAAAAGTTTTATGTGTAAGGTATTTAACATGTTAGAAGCTCATACATCTGTAGAGGGCAAATTGAGCAAGGAAGTAGGAAGGGTGGTGATGAAGACCTCACCAAGGGAAGGGATTGATTTCTCACCTGCAGGAAGTGAGGAGGAGCCCTGTGACAGATGGAGAAAGAGCACCAGAGGTGGGGAGCACTGCCCGTAAAGAGGCTCTGTGACTGGGGAGATGAACTCGGCGCGCCAGGGTCAGAGTTTAGTCTGACTTTGCTCTGAGTCACACGGGTTCGCACTGAGTCAGAAGGGAAGCCACTGGAGGCTTCAGAGCAGAGGAGTGACAGATGAACCTATGATTTGAGGATCGCTTTCACTGTTGCGCGAGGGAAAGGAGATGGAAGAAGGGAGATGAGCCCGGCAGCTACTGTTCTGTCTAGACCCCAGGAGGTAGAAGAGAAGGGGAGAGGTAATTTGATTTTGTTTTGAAAGGCTCACTGTGGCTATTAAGAAGAGAGGAGACTGAAGAAAGAAGGAAGGAAGCAAGAGAAACAGCTCGAACTGTCATTCTGCAGCTACCCAGGTATAGAGGAGCACACTGAGGAGCACGGAAAACACCGAGGAGCATGGAGAACACCGAGGAGCACTGTGAACACTGAGGAGCACTGTGAACACCAAGGAGCACTGAGAACACCGAGGAGCACTGAGAACACTGAGGAGCACTGAGAACACTGAGGAGCACGGTGAACACTCTCCATCACAACTCTTTCATTCTCATGAAAAATTGTTAAGTAATTTTCCTTTTTTCTTTCCTTGCAGCAAGGCCTGCATTGCTCAAGTGTTGAACTGGCCTGTGCACGATCACGGCCTGCAGTTCTCAGTCCTCAATTTCTAATGCATTCCCATTCCTCCATTAGCAAAACTCATTCTCCTGAGTTCCCCTGCTAAATCTCAGGGCCAGACCATAAAGGCATAGCTTCAAGCAAACAAGCCTGGCCAGTCTTTGCAATAAATACCTCTTCCCAATCATTAACATGGACCTCCATTTCCCTCTCAACTTCTAAGTGTACCTACTGTCCATTTTCGACTCTGGAACATGAGATACCTGATACATGTACCGGATACAATCTAGATGCCGCAAACACAAGGCCCTAGGGTCATAGCCTGTGATGTCGGAACAGTGATGAGTTTGCTTAATGACTTTCTTATAATGTCTCCTCATCAGTAAGGGACGTATGAATATTTTCAAATAGGGTCATGTTCTGAAGTTCCAGTGGATGTGAATTTTGGGAAGATGCTGTCCAACTTAGTACATCATTAGCTGTATGATCTTGGAATAATTAGTGAAATCAAGTAAGGGAGAGACATTTCCGACTGATGAGACATGAGAAAATCGACACCATGAGAGGTGAGTGGGAAGAATTTTACCAGTGGAGTCTTAACTACTTCTTAATGATCTATTCCAATTTCCCTGTCATTTATAAGATACTGCTGAATAACAAACTTAATTCCAAGTGATTGTGAACTAGAATTTTCTTGTAAATAGAAGATGAAAGCAGATAGCACTGGGATAGATATTGCTCGGTGTTGATGGCAAAACTATGTGTGGGGAAATTCACCCGTCCCAGCTGGGGATGTTATGAAGACTGCAGGTTGCCATGTCTTCAGGAGTGGTTCCTCGCTTAGGAAGGAGGCCCATAAGGGTACCAGATGGTGAAAATGGGCTGAACTTCCACAATTGCATCCCTGATAACTGTGCTGGTAGATAGACTTATCATCTCCACTTGGTAGGTGAGGAATCTGAGGCTTAGAGAACACGATCTGCTTAAGGTCACCCTCCTAGCAGGTAGCACAGAATCAGGATTCCAACTTACCTCTGAAACAAGGCTGCTGTTCTTAACTGCTAGCGGTACCCTGACTGATTCTGTCAGGACACAGTTATTAAGAGAGACAAGGCTACTTGGGCAGATCGGGGAGCAAGGCAAACATATATGGTGTATTCAGGTCTGTTGTGTAGGCAGGAGCTAGGACTAACAAGTCGAGAAGAGTCATCATTGATTGTCCAACTTCCTAAAAGAAAATGAGCAACATTAGACTAGCCATAAAGGAGCCCTAGGGTCCTTAATGGATCCAAACTGCACCCTGCTAGGATCATCCTGCAGACTACTGAGGTAGACGGGGCCAGAAATGGGCTCAGGGCGTAGTTGATGGGACAGGACACACAAAGCATCAGCATCTGAAAGAGAAAGCCACAGATTAAATTGTAACAGGAATCAGTACTTAATTCCTTTTCATAGGTAAGTTATATTCCAGGCATGGGTATGCCACATTTTATTTATATCAGTCTGTGAACATTTGGGTTCATTCTGCGTATTTAGGCTGTTATGAGTGACTACTCGGAACACGCACGAAAGCTGTGTGAACATACGCATTGTAAATTAAAAATCCTGCCCGCAAGGACGGCTTCCCAGTCCCTCAAGGTGATTCATGTGTGGGGGCCAGAGGGCAACCTTAGGAATCAATTCTTCTTTATTTCTTGTGTGTGTGTGTGACAACTCATGTGTAGAAGTTGGAGGACAACCCGTGGAAATCAGTTCTCTCCATCCACCTCGTGGACTCTAGGGACGGAACTCAGCTCAGGCCTGTGGGCCTTTACCCTCTGGGTCATCTTTCTGGCCTCACATTCTCTTTTGAGACGGATTCTGTGATGATTAACACTCAAGGTCAACCTGACAGGATCCAGCATCGCAAGCCTCCATGCACACCTGAGAAGGATTCTGTAGATTAGGTTAGCTCCGGGTGCGCCTAAAACAGATTGTCTTGATCAGGCTAATTGGCAGCACAACGTCTTGGGCTGAAGTCTTGGACGAAGAGGACTCGAAGGGGTGAGGGTGACCGAGTCACCAGCCCGAGAAACTCAAACGCCGAGACCAGCCGCGTGTTCAGATCTACTTCACTGAGGAAGAAGCAGGGTTTTTACGGAGGAAGCAGGGCGCTGCACGGGGGGGGGGGGGGTGGTCCAATAGCTTTGACCCATGTTTTCTAGACACTTCGACCAGCCTACCCAAAGCTTGTATGTTGTGGAAGGGCGTGGCTTCCTCCAGGGATTGGGAAGACTTCTGGTGAAGATGGGGGACGCGGCTGCTGCCCTTGGCAGGGTTTTTGACTGGGGCTCAATTGGTCTGCCAGGATCTTCCATCTTGGGCCACGTGATCTGTCTAACTGTACTCACCCCACCAGAGGGATCGGTGTCCGTTTCCTCACTCATCCCCACGAAAGTCCTCCAGCTCCCAAGGGTGTCACCAACACCCACTGGGATGGACTATCCAGGAACTTTGGGCTAAATAAACTCTTCATCACTTAAATTGATTTCACTGGAACATTTTATCACAGCAGAGAAAAGGATCTCTCACTCGGACCTGGGGTTCACAGATTAGGCTAGGCTAGCTGAACCCCAGAATCTACTTGTCTTCACCTCCCCAGAACTAGGATTACCACACCAGGTTTTTACATGGGCTCTGGGAATTGAACTCAGGACCTTATGCTTTTGTGGCATGCAATTTGTGGCCGAACTGTCCCCTGAACCCTCAATCTTTCTTTCTTTTTTTTTTTCTGATTTTCCAAAGTCCTCATGGGAACTTAAAGACACGACAGAAGAGACGGAGCTGACCCACACGTCACTGAGGAGAGGCTGGGCTCTGCCGGCACTGTTCCTCGGCCGCAGAAGCTTCCTTTCTTGCCTACCTACCCTCCACCTTTGAGGCACCTCGGAACACCTAGTGTCTTACAAAGCGTAGCTTGGAACCACTTACACAAGAGGGCGTTTTTCTCTAACTTGCAGACAGTGCAAAACTGAGACTATAAAGTAATTTAAATGACAGACTGGGGGCTAAAGCTGTCAGATCAGCAAAAAGCAAATGAAATGCAGTCGAAGAACTGCCGTTCTCTGGGGTGGGCTACAGTGAGGAGCAACGCTGTCTTCATGTAGCACATTCACGCACAGCCCAGGGAACCTGCTCTTCTCCACCGTGTATGTGTGTGTGTGTGTGTGTGTGTACAAGAGAGAGAGGGTGGGGGGAGGAGGTGGTGGTGTGGGGTAAGAGAAGGTAACTTAAAACCCAGAAGGCATTTGGTCTAGTGGTTCAGACAGTGCTCCCCACTGCAGACCTCTGTGCTCTTCCTGTCAGAATCACCTGTGTTCAGAGAACCCTTGCAAAGCAGCCAAGCCTGGGCTCAAGGATAGAAAGCTGCTATCTTTCTTTATACCCTTTCCTGACTAGTTCTAGCCTGGTGCTATCCTGAGAGCAGGTGTATGTGGTCAGTCACCTCCTGACCACCATGGAGTTTCCTCTTCTGTCAGGCTGCAGCTGCGAGGCTGCGCCTTATCTACCTTTACAGCGACGATCCTGGAACAGCGCCTGGCAAATTCATCTGTTGATAAATAGATGCTGAGTAACTAAGTAGAAAAGCATTCTTTTTAAAAAATCTATATTTATTTATTTTGGGGCACCCTGAGGATGGACCTTAGGGCCTTCTGCATGCTAGGCAAGCACTATACCCTTTGAGCCTCATCTCCAGACCTTTTCAAACTCTTTTATTTTGAGATAAGGTCTCTGTAAGTTACCTAGGCTGGCTTTGAACTCCCTCTGTAGCCCAGGCTGGCCTTGAACTCTCATTAATCCTCCTGATTCAGCTCAGCATTCTTGGTCCCTTTATGACAGCGCTCTCCAGTACTCACAAGGCCCCTCTGGGCTGCTGTTAGAACTTCAGTGACACTCCAGGAAAAGCTGCAGAGAATTCTGAAGCTCTTCTAGCCTCAGCTCTGACACAGGTGTTCCGACCCCTCCCTGGCCCCATCCTCCACTCTGGGCTCCCTCTTTGTGGTTTCTGACTCAAACCCCATTTTCTGGTTCCCAGCTTCGCTTTCCTCTGGCTTGAGTCATTCCTTTACCAGTTACTGTATCAAGCTGGGGCAAGTTACATAACTGCTCTGTGCCCAGGTCCCTCATCCACTCAGCACAGCGCTCAGTAAGCAAGGTGGAAACATAAAAGACTGGGCAACAGTAGCCTTCAAACAGAAACAGCACGATCTTACCTCGCAGGCTGATGGATGTAACAGACATTCAGAACGGTATAGGCGTTCTTGCACGAATCCTGCAGGTGCAGGCCAGCCGTTGCTGCTCTCTCGTTTTTGAGACTGACTTTCATTATTAACACCTCTTTCAGATCTTGTGTATTTCAGCCCCATTTTGATGATGACCTTGATTCCCTTCTGCAGTTTTCCCTCTCTCCTATGCCGCCCCGAGCAGGCCACACCTCCATCCTACACTCTCTGCCTGTGCTGGTTCCCTCCGGCCAGTGCTCACACCATGGCTGGCCCACAGAGCAGAAGCAAAACCCACTGTTGCTATGGCATTGCCGTTGACCCTGTGCTTCTGATGGAGTGGTTGGGTACCTTGACTGCTTTGGGCTGTGTCAAGCTGATGAATGTGAGTGTTCGTTTGCAGCTCCTGAACTTCTGGGCAGCGAGTTCACGCGACACGACTTAAACTGCTGGGTACTAACTCTAAAAGTCCCATGTCAACCTTGGGTTGCTGTCGAAATTAGTTTCAATCTAGTAACCACCAATGGCCTCGCAGAATCTGCTGTTGATTTAAGCACATACAACTCCTAGAGGAAGTGTGTCGACTTGCTTATAATAGGTATAGCATTTTGATTTTGTTTCATAAAAAAATGATTGCATGTGCTCTGAGCAGGAGTCTACTAACAGATGGGTCAGCGTTTCTTGGTATAAATGCTATCAAGGTATCTTTAGAGAGCATATGACCAAGCAGTGGAGAGACAGATCAGTGGTTAAAAGAAGTTACTCTTTGTAGAGGACCCTGGTTCAATTCCTAGCACCCACATCAGGTGGGTCACCAATCACCTATAATTACAGTTCCAGAGGATTTGCCACCCTTTTCTGGCCACTGTTAGCAGTGGATATGTGGATGCACAAGCAGATAAGCACACATACACACACACAGACACACACACACACAATAATGAAAGAATACTTTTATTTTATATGTTCTGCCTGCATGTACGTCTGTGTACCACATGTATATCTGCACGCCTGCAGAAGCCAGAATACCCTGGAACTGGAGTTACAGAGGTTATGAGCAGCCATGTGGGTGTTGGGAATCAAACCTGGGTCCTCTGGAAGAGCGACAAGTGCTCTTAACCGCCAAGTCATCTCTTTAGCCCCCAGTAAAAATAATTTGTAAGAATTAAGGGAGCATATTCTGATTTAGGGTTTTTATTTTAGAAGACATTTTAGTTTTTGAAATTTATCATTTGAAATATCCCTACATGTGTGCAATGAAGCAGGCTCATACACCCTCACCTGCCTCTCTCCTCCTACAAGACAGGAGACAAGAGCCTGAAGGCCGAGGGGCCATTCAGTCATCTCAGCAGAATTCACTGCACGGGGACAGTTGAGAGAAGGAGGTGAGGATTTGGGGAAGAGAATGTTCCAGGATCCTCTGTGAAGTATTATTTCAATTCTGTTAAAACCTTAAAAGAAATGAAAAGAAAAACCCATAATACTTATTTTGTTATGCTTAGAATTTTGAAGATCTTTTGGGGGTACTTAAGATGGAATCTCATGCTGCCAACTTCTAGCTTCTCACCCAGACCCTCCTGCCTCCAGTGCTCACGGCCTCTTTTTCTGCCCTGAAAAGAGTATTTTGGTCTCCATTTTATAAGACACTCTACTGCTTACTTGCGTTTACGGCTAATGATGTAGTCCCTTCTAGAATACAAGCAGCACAAGGGGCAGAGGTCTTTGTTTTATTTTTGGAGGCATTTAAGATGTCAGTAACAAAGCTTCGTTTGGAATTACCTTTCAGATAAGCACTTGTTGAAGTGGAATCAGCAAAGCAATGGTTGTTTGATCTGTTGACTACTGCAGAAAACTCTAGTGGGAGGAGAACCAAAACTTCTGTTTTCAAAACAGTAGATCGTTGGAGACTTTGGAGAAAGTAACTTCAGTAGCACAAAGTGGGAAGCAAAATGAAATGTTACTGCTGGTATTTTAAACTCGCTGTCTGCGCAGAGTCATGTAGGCACATGGTTTGAGGAACTAAAGTTAGCCTTGTCTTAAGGTATTTTGTTCACTTGTGTCTGGGTCATAGATATTGTGATATTGACTCGGTGAAATAAAGGCTCAAGGGGAAAAATGTGGCTGGAAATATCTCAGAGGACTGCTCCGGTCTGCATAAGAGAATTAGAGGGAGAGTGAAATCAGAAGAAAAGAGATTTCCATTTCAGTAGGAGAATATATGGGCAGGAGATTTTGCTCTTCTATGCAGACATTTTGGGATCAGACTTCTAGTGCTATTTCAGTGCTCACTGATGTGAGGTCACCGCTCAGCCAGCGCTGTGCACCTCCGCAGAGCTGGCTTATGTATCTGACGCCACTGTAAACCATGCACTCACTCTTAGAGAGCTCTGCCTGGGGGACCGTTAGCAGCGCTGGTGACAGCCGCATCTCAAGGCCTTTGCTTGTTCTCACTGCTCTCAGAGCTGCAGATGGAGAGTCCCTGGAAGCTGTTCTGTGTGACAGGCAGGTGGAACCTTAATTCACCTTCCTCCACATCTATAGATGTTTATATTCCCCTCTGCTTGGTGACGGCACCTGGACTGTCTAAGCGACTTTAGGGCCGTCTTGTGTGAAAGCAACAGGAGTCCTCTGCCGGTGATCTCCAGATTGGTCCTCTTCCGAACACCACCATCTCAATAACACTTCGGCTTCAGGGGAGGGACTTCCTCTCCTTCACTGTGTGGGTTCAAAAGCAGCCAGACCCTTTCCCGAGTCACTGCAGCTCAGGATACAACTTGCTGTAACTGTTAGCAAGAATTCATCCCATGCAAAAATAAAAGAGGAAGGGGGTAGATCTGGGGGGAGAGGAGACGGTGGGGGAGTCGGGAGGAATGGAGGGTGGGAAGGAAGGATGTTGGGATGCAAGAAGAAAATTTTTAAAAAATGTGAAACTTAAATAAAAAAATACAATAAGAAGAAGGAAGACTCAGCACCGGAATAATACAGCAACGAATAGGATGAGGCTCTGTTCCAGCTCATGCATAGGCTTAGAGACTTTGCCGGTTAGACCTGAGACTTGCAGATTAAGACCCGAGAGCGAGTTATTGGTCACACAGTCCTAGGAATGAATGGAAGGAAGCCTAGATAGGGTACATATATGGGAAGAATGCCATTATAGCTAGCCAGGGCTCAGTCCCGCATATCTCTTCCCCCCCCCTCTCTGTGTGTGTGTGAATGCCCATGAGTGTGAGCGTGTGGAGGCTGAGGAAAACCTTGGATGTTAGTAGCCATCCACTTTGCTCTGAGACAGTGGTCTCTCACTGACTTTGAGTTCATCAGTTAGACTAACCTGGGTGGCCAACGAGCCCCAGGGATCCGCCTGCCTTTTCTTCTTACAAGCTCACACTACCAAACCTGGCTTTTTACACAGGTTTCAGGATAGAATTCTGGTTCTCATGCTTGCCTGACAAGTGCTTTACCGCCATCTCCCCAGCCTTCATGGGTAAGCTTTAGGGGTAGGTAGACTAGAACAGCTTTGACCACTGTGGTAACCATCAACCACATTTGGCTAGCAAATATTTGGAATGTAGTTATTCAGAACTGAGCTGTGTTCCAAATGTCAAATACACGTTGGACTTCCAGCACAGTACCACAGATAAACAGAACAAAATATCTCTTAACTTTTACAATGATTATGTAGCCTTTTTATATTTTAGATATGTTGCGTTAAATAAAGTACCAAAATCAACTTCTACTGATTGGTTTATTTATCTTTTTAACTGTGGTTACTAAATGTGAAATAACATAAATGTCTCATATTATGCTTTATTGAACAATGAAGTATAGAACATGACTCAAAGTTATCCATTGGAATTCCTATCACAAGATCAGGGTCCCTTGGTTAGCTCAGAAATAGGTCATTCATAGTTTGTCTCTAATTGCGTGGAACTAAGCCAAATCAACTACCCTTCCCATTTCCTTTTACACATGAAAATCCACATCTGTCCTCTAGTCCTATGAGGTGGTTTGATTGAGACTGCCCTCCAGACTCATAGGTTTGAATACTTGTTCCCCAGTTGGTGGAACTGTTTGGGAAGGATTAGGAGGCATAGCCTTGTTGGGGGAGATGTGTTACTGGGTGTGGACTTTGAGGTTTCAAAAAGCCCATGCCGTTCTCAGTTAGCTCTCTCTGCCTTATGCTTATACCTCAAGATGGAGGCCCTCATCTACTGCTGCAGCGCCTGTAGAGCGTGTCTGGTGTCATGCTTACCGTCATCACGGCTATGGCTCACCCTCTGAAACTGTAAGCCCCAATAAACTCTCTTTTCTATAAGTTGCCTTGGTCATGGTGTCTTGATACAGCAATGAAGAGGTAACTGAGCTATCATGTGAACAGGAAGTCAAGCTTTTACAGTCCTAATCCTTTCTATGGATCAGGACAACATTTGAAAGACCTAATTCTGGGTTCCCACCTTTCCCAGCTCTCACGCGCTTTGCAGATTGGTGGTCTCTGATTGTCCCCACTTAACCCCGGGGATCTTTCTCCTAGTTCAGAAAACTAGAGAGGAGTCCTCCACTGTCTTAGGGGACTCTTAAAGAACCTAAAAGAAGCAAATCTGTCTTGTATAGGTTCAGCAGTCAGAGGTGACAGGTGATGGCTTCATAGCAATGAAGACAGCCCACGGGAAGCATTGCTCATGAGCTGCAGATATAGCAATGATTAGCTAGACCCAAGGGCATCCACTGTGTCTGATACTTTCTGTTCGGTCCTCCGCTCCTGCCACCCCACGTAGAAAGCCCTCCTCCAGTCCCTTCCCAACAATTCTAGTTATCTGAAAGTAACAGGACTGAAGATTTTGTCACCTAGTTTTTATGGAACTGTTCCTGGACAAGATGGGTTCAGACAGAACAAGCCCTAACCCTCTCAACAAGCCAAGATCGTGGTGGCCACACACTCACGAGGCGCTCCTTAGATCGAGGATGTTTCTCCAGAGGAAACATCTTCAGGAATGAAAGGTGTCTCTGCTGCAGTTACAGTTTCTGACATTATGTTGCAGAACAGCATCTGCCCCTGAAGCCATGCTTCTTTAAGACCTCATCATCACGCCACTCCCTTACCAGCCCATCGGATGAGCTTCTCAACAGAGGAATCGGTTACTTGAAGACAAAAATCAATAACAACTCACAAAAGCCCAGGGCGTGAATGTCTCTAGTTTCGTCTTGTAACATAGACTGGGCTAAAATGTCAGAAAACCTACTGAGTTCTGACTCAGGCAGGAGACAGGCAGAGGCCGTGTGATCTGGCTTTGTTACCCATGGGAAGTGTTACTGGGTGTGGACTTGAGTGCTTTAAGGATAGTCTTGACTTTTTTCCTGTGGAAGTTGTCGGACTCAGGTGCACTCCTGAAGTTGTTTTCCCAGATGGCGAGACAGAGGAGGCAGCGAGCTGCCGGTGGAATCTCTGTGGTATTCGGCTTCCCTTGGCCTGTCGAGGCGTTCAACAGTTGTCTGTCATCGATCCATGATCTCTGCTTTGGTTTCACTAACACTGGAAACAAGTGTTTGATGACCTTGGTGACCCTGCAAATATTTCAGAGTGTGACCTCTTCCATTTTAAAATTCCAGTGCTAGGTGACAGCAGGCTAGTGACAGGGAATGGATGAGCAACATCTGGACGTCTGAAATGAAACAACAACAAGCTTCTCAAATATCAGAGCCTGAACTACCATCTGTTGACTAAAACAAAGATGGTCACTGTCTCCTCGAGTGGTCCCCAGCCAAACACCCTCTTCTCTGAATTCTGTACTGATCATCACACCCAAATAATGTGATCAGTCCTTCCTAGGGTGTCTCTTTGGCCCTGTTCACAAGTGCCTGGTTGTATATCCAGAACAAAGCCCATCTCTGTTGGCACACCTGTGGGCATCTGTGAAAAATGTGCTTCTCATGGTCCCATCAGGAGCTGTCTGTCTGTCCTTTACTTACCACAGGCGACATGGCTGGAACCGTGTCAAGGAAGGTCCCTCTCTCAGGTCACCACATTCCTCACGATCTTCCTGTGAATGCTGAAAGAAAAGAGGCTTGACACATTTCTCTCTTTGCTTACATATTCTCCCAGTAAAGATGCATTCTGGGACCCACGGTCTAAGATAAAGGGCCAGGTGGCCATATCCACAGAGGCCTTAAGAGCACAGCTTCCTTCTAGGCTTCTAGGTGAGTTTGCTACTTCTTTGATCGTTGTGATAAGTACTTGTGTTCTCACTTAGTGGTTTGGAGGGTTCAGATCCTGGCGGCGGTTCCCCATGCTTGGACAGAATATCATAACGGAGGGACGGCACGATGTAGGAGTTCTTCACTTAGTGGCAGACAAGAAGCAGGAAGAGATTGGTAGGGACCAGGGGACCAGGGATCAGTTATAACCTCATGAGATTGGCCCCCCAGTGGTCTCTTTTCTCCAGCTGAGCCTCACTTCCTGAAATACTAGTGCCCCCAAGCTGAGGACCAAGCACTGAAAACATGAGACCATGAGACAGTTCCTAGTGTAACAAAGGGCCAGACCTCTGCGCTTTAGTGTATCCACTGATAGTGTGAAAAGGAGAGGGGAGACTGTCTTCTCTCTCCCTTTTTCCATTTATTCTTTCAACTGATACTTGTTAGGCACGTCTACCTATCAGGAACTCCTGGGAACCTGAAGAGAAGGTTCTCATGGGATTTAATTGTAGTGGAGAGAACCAGACAACAAACAGCTAAGACAGTATCAGACTGGGAAATGGGGGCAGAGCGACTGCCTGTATGTACACATTTGCCTGTGTGGCCACACCTCATGGACGATGCCCGGAAGTGACAGTCTGACTGGGTGATACTGAACGGAAGTGGGAATAAGGGAGAGAGAGAGAGAAAAAGAGAGAGAGGAGAAGGAGGAGGAGAAGGAGGAGGAGGAGGAGGAGGAAGAAGAGGAAGTGTGTGGGAGCAGCTTCTTAGAGAGGGGAGCTAGCTTTGGAGGATCCTGGGACTGTCTCCTGACTGATCTCCCTTACTTGTTTGCGTTCCTCGAATATGAACTGAACTCTCTAGCAGTTAGGAGCCAGATGGAACATGATCAAAGTACAGGGCAGAGTTTTTGCCTGGGAGAGAATTGCAGACTGAGGAAGGAGAGAGAGAGAGAAGCGAGTAATTAGAATATGGATAGTGTGTCCTCCATAGGAGAAAAGGTACAATGTTGTCGCAGGATGAGGGGGACACAGACTATCCTACAGATTAGTCTAAGCACCTGCATGGTAGCTGCATCCTCAAAGGAGGGGTGGATCTCTGAAGAATCGGGAGGGTCCTTCTATTCCCCAGTTCAATGCTTTCTGCCTAAAACTTCCCTAAAACTTCCACAGTGTGGAAGCTTCTTTGGACAATGTAGCAAAACAAGTGCAGAAAAGACTGTGCTGCCTGGGGGGAGGCTGGAGTTTGTCCACATGGCAGAGGAAACAACAGGAAAGGTGACTTTTATTTGCCGGTCTGGGATGCTGACATAATACACACACACACACACACACACACACACACACACACACACACTGGTCAAAGATGGCCTGGGGACAAAGGGCGGCATTGGCAGTCTTCCCTGGGAATGTGTAATCCAAGAAGGAAAATTGCACAGGACAAGGACAAACACACGCAGGGTCAGAGTGAAGCCCTTGGTATTTATGTAACTGATCAAGGGTTTAAAGCTAAACTGTGTATTGACTTAAAAGTGTGACTCATTCAAATGGAACAGACTTTTAAATACACACACACACACACACACACACATGATTTTCCCACTTGTGCTATTGTGACACTTAATGATATTGAAGTCCAAAAATATAGGCACTTCCAACAGTGCATGTATGTGTAAGGAAAAGAGCAGCATGGGCTGGTTATATCCTTCAAACGGGTTAAAAGGAAATGTTAGATTCAAGGTGCTGACCCCTCTGTGCTCTCAGCTGGTGTGAGTGGGTGCTCGGTGTTATGTAAAGGGGAGGAGTGACTGTGATGTTGGAGTTGTAAAAGTCAGGAAGGGCTCTAAGGGAGGCTTTCACTCATACCTTTTGAACGCAACACAACACAGGTTGACCAGATGTCCTTCTTGGAGAGCACCCATACACGCTGTCCTGCAAAGGCTGAGGAAGAAGAAAGATCCTCAGCTGGGCTGGTGCAGGAAGAACTGCTTCTGTGCTCGTGAGCTTCAGAAGGAAGACTAGTGGTTGGCCCAATGCCTTGCTTTCCCCTCTTGGGGCTGTCGTTGCCCATTGTGAGCCCAGGTTTACTCAGGCGGCCTCTGACCCCGTGGGGATCTTGCCCTGGCCCAGCTCTGCCTTTCCCAGTCATTTCCAAATCTGAGGGTCCAATTGCTTGTAGCTGAAAGAAAGGATTTCCACTACGCTTCATCAGTACTAACTGTGACATTTTGGACTTGAACTAACTCAGAGTAGAAGGGAATTATCATCACCGATACACGTTGGGGACATCTCACAAAGTCTTCAGAGCTGCTGAGAGTAAAGAGAAGGCAGAGTCCCAAGCACCTGCCAATCTGGAGATGATTCTTATGTGTTAGATTAAGGGTGTACGGACACAATCATTTTATGCTCCAGAACTCAAGCTGAAGTGCTATGTCATTAGTTTGTGATCAAGCTGCTCACCTGAGAGACTCTAGGTAATGCACACCAAGGCAAGAATCCTCACTCAGGAGAGCCATGTCTGGGAAACCAGCTAGCTTCAAAATGCCGCCAGTTCCCTCACAGACTGGAATGTCTATAGAACTAGAGCCAACCAATCAACTCACTAACCAACTAGCCAAACAAAATGCTATAAAATAAACCCAGCATTTTAACTGACAGTATTGCTGTTGCGGCACACAGAAGATAGTCCCCGTTCCAAAGATAAAACCATGAACATAACCATGTATGTGGGCCATAAGAGGGCAAAAGCACAGACCACTCTTAACTGCTGAGCCATCATTCCACCTCACACCGAGCTTTTTACGTAGGTACCCGCGATCTGAACTTAGAACCTTATGCTTGTGTGGCAAGCACTTTACCCATTGAACAATCCGGTTTGCTTTTTTGAGAGAAGGTCTCACTACGCAGCCCTGGCTGGCCTTGAACTCATGAGCCTCTTGCTGCCATCTCCTGAGGGCTGGGGTTAAAGATGTGTACCTCCATACCCACTTATCCTAAGCTCTCTATCAAAGTTTCCATTAGCCTTTACTGTGACTTATATTATGAGCCTATGGTATAATGGTGATTTCCATTTCCATGAGGAAACAGAAGGGAGGAGAAAGAGGAAGCAGGGGGTGAATTAGGCTAGCCAGTCCCCGGGGCCACATTCCTGGTGTTCCCCCCATACGTGACCGTGCGTGGCTGCATAGTGCACGGCCATCTTTCTCATTCTGGTAAGATGTTAACCTTAGTGGAACAGAAGAGACAAGGAGCGCTCTGTACTGTTGTGCAACATTTCTGCAAGCCTCAAAGTAAAAATTTTAAAAAGAAGCCTGACATATTCCTTTACTATGCATGTCAGGTTTTGCAGTTCTGAAGAGAACCCTAGCAGCAATGTGTCTAGCTAACAGTAACACAGTATTTTATTAAAAGACCTCCCCAGCCAGCATTTTAGCTTTTTCCCTCCTTTGTTGGCTTTCCAGGTGTGCAGCACTACACAGCATGGTTCCTCTATCACGCCCGTTCCATGCTCACCTTCGTTGTGAGCTTTCTGATAGACAGCAATAGCCACAAGCCTTCCAGATCTAATTCCCTCAGTGTTCTGATGGCCATTCCTACGTATCCTTGCCCAAGCCACAGGCATAGGCTGGTTCCCTGGGCATCGGCTGGTGCTCCCGGTGTAGGCTGGCACCCTAGGTGTAGGCTGGTGCCCCCAGTATAGGCTGGCACCTCTGGTGTAGGCTGGCACCACTGGTGTAGGCTAGTACCCCCGGTGTAGGCTGGCTCCCCAGGTGTAAGCTGGTTCCCTAGGTGTAGGCTGGTTCCCCAGCCTGCCCTTTCTGCTCGGTTGACTTCATAGGCCACTCTCCACTTCCAACTGGGTCAAGGTCAAAGAGGTTCTCAGACAGCTATACCTTCAAGGGCAGTAGATGGTACAACCCGAATTCAGGACCAACCAGAAAGGCTCGTGACCTAATATCTGCATCGAGTCTCCAGACAACAGCATGTGCAGCGTTCTCAGTAGCACGGACTCTGAGCAGGTGGCTGTCCCTTCTGTCTTTTGATAGATCAGAGGGAAGGATGGCAAGGATCATTCCGGTAAGGAGAAATCCATTTTTTCCATTGGATGGTAACACTGTTAAATCTTTGCTTCCAACCTCCAGTCTCTCCCAAGCAGGATGGCTGTGGTCCTCATGATCTCATTCCTTGAAGCAGGTCTAGGAAGGAGCTGGTGGGGAGGCTGTGTTAAAGGGGGGTGTGTGGGATACTTCGTGTGCTCTGGATGTGAAATGACCTCTGTAGGTTCATGTGTTTGGACTCTTGGGCTCTGGTTGGTGGAGATGTTTTAGGAAGTTATGAAACCTTTGAGCAGTAGGGCCTTCCCGGAGGAAGTGGGCCACTGAGGGGAATGGGTCTTGAGGTTTATAGTCTGGACCAGTTCTGGCTTGATATGTCTGTCTGTCTGTCCTCTCTCCATCCGTCCATCCCTCCCTCTGCCCCTCATCTGTTTCTCTCTCCTTCCTGAATGCCGAGCCACTTCACTCTCTCATTTCTACAGCAACACACCATGGTTATAAATATATGTTAGTGCCTCTGTCCATGAGAAGCCATGATCCCATCTCCCCCACCTTCTCCCTCTCCCTCTCCATCTTCCCGTCTACAGCCTTTTCAGTGTTGTAACTATTTCTTGAGCAGATCAGGCATTCTCTGTATATTGTCTCTTTCTTACTCCCACTCCAATCCCAGGAGGTAGGCACTATAGATCTACCTTACAGGTCTTTGCCAATGTGTGCCTTGGTTTCTCAAATTGTAAGACTCTCTTCCTGGGTGATTCCCGGTTGTGTAAGGCTGACAAGTAGAACTATCACCGAGATCGTAGGTGGCTTTGAATCACCACTGTGATGGCTCAAACTAGTAAATAAGGACGGCTTTCCTCTAGAGCCCTTGGCTTCCTTGCCACCCTGCCATGGAGATGGCAGATAGGACAACCTGGAGGGTTGCTGGGTGGGGTGCTCTCCAAGCCCTGTGAAAGCCCCACGCCTGAGCACATCCCGACAGCTTCCTGCCCTACCCTGGTCCTCTCGGTGCCACGTTGGAGGGTCTCACAGCAAAGCAGAGTCAAAGAAAGCCAAAAGGTAGGGTTCTCTTTCCCGACCCACAGGGTGGCAGCACCGTCCTTCCCGTTTCTCCACACCGCAAGCGCCTCTGCAAAAACACGAAAGCGACCACCGGAGGGCGCCGCGACTCCACAATTTTTCTGCAAAAACTGTAGTCTTCAAGCAGGATTGGTTGTTCCGACTTGTTTGTGAGGGGAAATCAAAGTTTGCGTATGGGGGAACAGGTGAGATGTGTATTAGTACGGGAAAGAAAACAGCTGAGTGTGTTAGACACTCTGCCTTGCTGTGTCATATTAGAGATTTTCACCTCTACTGGGCCGTTTGTTTTCAATGTTTGACAGTGTCGAGAATGAGGGCTGTGCTGCCAATCAGAATTGAGTGACAGCTCCAGATTCATGCTCATTAGCTCTGTGACTACCCCCTGAGGCCCACCGGGACTGGAACTTTCTATGTAGTCCAGGCTGGCCTCAAACTCACAGAGACCTGCCTGCCTCTAAAAGAAGTGTGCCGTTAAAAAAATTCGGCCCAGTTTTTCCATCTATTCCATAGGGCATTTGTGAGCGTTAATGAAGCCATAAGATGTCGTGGTACCACAGAGCTATAACAGAGAAGAGGAAAAGGAGGGCCTCATAGTGCTATAATAATCAAATATCATTTAAACATTAAAATCATGTGCATATGTGCTTCATATGCATGCATGTGTGTGTACGAGTATGTGTGTGGTAAATGTGTATGAGTACACGTATGTGTGATATGCACAGGGTGGAGATCTATCCTGGGAGTTTTCCTCCATTACTTTCCTCCTCATTCTTGGAATTGGGTCTCTCAATTAAGCCTAGAGCTCACCGGTAGAGCACCTAGCCAGCTTATTCTGTGTGGTAGTTACCTTTAACCACCAATTTGACACAACTAGAGTCATCTGCAAAGGGAGTCTCAATTGAAGGCATTCCCAGATTGTACTGGTTTGTGGGCGTGTCTGTGGGTATTGTCTTGATTGTGAATTGGTGTAGGAGAGCCCAGCCTACTGTGGGCAGCACTGTTCTTGTCAGGTGGTCCTGGTTGTAGAAGAAAGCTAGGTTAGTATGAGCCTAGTGAGCAGTGAGGAGTGTTCCTTCCTTCAAGCTCTTCCTTGGGTTTTTGTCCCTGACTTCACTCTGTGACCCAGAAGTGTGGGTCAAACAAACCCTTTCTTCCCCTAAGCTGAGGGTCTCAGTGTTTTATTATGATGACAGAAAGGACACCAGAACACTCTGTGAATCCCATCTCTGCCTATGAGCACTGGGGTCACACCCACTCAACATCTACAGGGGTGCTGGGTTTCCATACTGCAATCCTCATTCTTGTTCTGCGTGTGTTTATCCACTGAGCCATCTCCCTAGCATGGCTACAGAGTTTTGTTTTATTTTGATCAAGAAGGCATGGGCTTGCTGATGATGAGCCGTGTGGTCCAAAGCTGAACCGCTGGACAGGAGAGGAAGAATACGTGTGTGCGTGGGAGGGGGTGGGGGTTGTATTTTGGAGAGTAAGACGGACAAGAGCACGCCGTGCCAGGAAAGCGCCACCAGAGAGCTTCACATGGCACCTGTCTCCTTCGCCTGTGCAGAGACACCATGCAGTTCCCGCAATCAGGCACTCACGTGACCTGAACTGCTCCGTCCACACGTCCCGCAAATGCACCACTTGGAGGAACAGCTCCTTTTGCTTCTCTGGATCGCTGCTCACCGCAGTGGGAGGGGCTCTGATGCTGGGAGCGAGAAGTAGCTGGGCTCCCATGCTGTCACGAGGCGCTTGGCATGCGTGGTAATTACATGCACTCGAGATTTAGAAAATGGAAGAGGAGTGCCGTTTTCTGTTTTAAAAAGGGCTGCGATGGTAAGCATTCCACAGGGATCGTTTCTGAAGCCCTATTTTCACGGTTGGGCTCTGTCAATGCGTTTTAACCACAGAAGAGAAAGAATTCTAATTGGGGCTAAGGTAGTTTCAGCAACGGCAGTTTCTGAGCCGTGTGTAGTAGCAGGTGCTGGTGAAAAGCTGATTAATCCCATTCAATAAATAAGAATCTCTGTTGTACAGCAGCACACAGGAGCGCCAAGATCTTGTGTATCAATGTTCTCATTTGATGTCCACAACCACACTTTGAGGGATGAGGGGACAGTGTTTTACACTACTCTGAGATTCCGTCTTACGTCTGTCAGAATGGCTAAGATGGATAACACAAAGGACCGCTCATGCTGGCAAGGATGTGGAGCAAGGGGAGCACTCCTTCATGGCTGGTGGGAGTGCAAACTTGTACAGCCACTGTGGGAATCAGTATGGAGATTCCTCAGGAAATTGGGAACTGGCCTACCTCAAGACCCAGCTATACCACTCCTGGGCATATACCCCAAGGACATTCCATCCTACCAAAAGGACAATTGCTCAACTATGTTCACAGCAGCTTTGTTCAGAACGACCTAGATGCCCCTCAACCAAAGAATGGATAAAGAAATTGTGGTACATTTACACAATGGAATATTACTCAGCTATTAAAAAAATAACTTCATGGATTTTTCAGGCAAATGAATGGATCTAGTAAAAATCACTCTGAGTGAGGTAACCCAGTCCCAGAGAGACAAACATGGTATGTACTCACTTATGTGTGGATATTAACTGTTAAGCAAAGGACAAAGGTGCTGTAACCCACAGACTCGGAGAGACTACGCAACAAGGAGGGCCCCAGTGGGGACACAGAGATCTCCCTGGTAAAGGGGAGATGGAACAGATGGTACAGGAAGGACAGGGAAGGATGGGAATGGGAAGAAAATGGACCAGGTCGGGGAGACAGATGGAAGGAGAGAATATATGGAGAGACGAGCAGAATTGGAGGACATTTAGGGATGAATCTGGAAATCTAGGGCAGTGGAAAGTAACTAGAGTCTATGAGGGAGACCTTGGTGAGGACCCCTAGCAATGAGGGATGGGGAGCTTGAACTGGGCACCTCGGTAACCAGGCAAGGCTTCCAGTGGTGGGACAGGGACACCATCTCAGGCATAAAACCTTTGACCTTTAACCTATCCTGCCTGCAGGAGGGAAGGAGAGAACCCCATGCTAAAAGAGGGAACCCATGCCTGACATTCCAGGGCAGGCCAGGGACTAGCCAGGAGATGATTTCTAATGAGGTCCTTCTCTGCTCATAGATCAGGGTCTAGTCCAATCTTCATCAGAGAGGCTTTCTCTGGCAGTTGATGGGAGCAGATGCAGAGGCCCAGGCCCAAACACAATGCAGAGCTTGGGGAACCCCACAGAAGGGGAGGGGAATTGCGGGGACCAGAGGGGTGGAGGACACCAGGAGAACAAACCTCACAGAGTCAACTGATCAGGACTCTTGGGGACTCACAGAGCCTGAAGCAGAAGGCTTGGAACCTGCAGGGTCCCCAGATATGTCTTGTGATTGTCTGGTTTGGTGTTCTTGCGGAGCTCCTACAGACTGGAGTGGGGCTCTCTGACCCTTTTGCCTGCCCTTGAGACCCTTTTCCTCTTGATGGGTTGCCTAATCCACCCTCCTTGCAGGTATTAGTGCCTGGCCTTCTTCCATCTTTTGTTCCCTGTTTGAGCAATAACCCTGGAAGGACTGCTCTTATTTGAGGAGAGGCCCGGGGTGGTGTGGGGGGTGTGGGGGTAGATCTGGGGGAGAGGGGAGATGGGGGAAGCTGGGAGGAGTGGATGGAGGGGAGGAGGGTTGGGATGTATTACATCCCAGAGAGAAGAAGAATAAATTTTAAAAAAGAATAAGAAAGATTTAGTTTTACTTTTACTCATGTGTATATGTGCTATGCAGTGTGTTTGTGTGTGTGTGCTGTATGGGTACATGTGTGTTTAGGTACACTTGACCCTGTGTGCATGGAGGTCAGAGGAGGATATCAGTTGTCCAGTTCTTCTTCTCTCTACTTTATTTCCCTGAGACATGGCTTCTACTGAGCCCAGAGCTAGGCTGGCTGCCAGCCAGCGATCTTCCTTTCTCTGTTCCCAGAGCACTGTGGTATTGATCGTGAGTATGGCCATGCCCAGCTTTTAGCCTCTAACTCAGGTCCTCATGCTTGGGTGCCAAGCAACACTACCTACTGAGCCGTCTGCTCACTCCTTTGACTGACATTTAGACACCAGCCAACATGCAGGGAATGCAAAAATGGCATCTCACTGTGATTAAAAACAATTAGATTTATTTATTTTGTGCACATGAATGTTTTGATGATATGTATGTCTTGTGGACTACATGTGTACCTGGTGCCTGAGGGGGTCAGAAGAGGGAACTGGATCCCATGGAGCTGGAGTTAGGGTGGTTTTAAGCCATGATATGGGTTCTGGGTATTGAACCCAGGTTCTCAGCAAGAACAATAAGCTGAGCTGTCTCTCCTGCTCTCACTATGATTTGAGTTGGCACATCCCTGCTAACTAATGATGCCAAACATCTGTCCATGTGGCTATTGGCTATTTATTTGTGTTATCTTCTTTGGAGAAGCATCTCTTCAATCGTTTGCCCATTTTCAAACTGTCTTTTCTATGATCAAATCATGGGAATTTTTTATGTATTCTAGATAGGACTTTTTCTCCCCCTGGTACACAGTTTGTAAATACTTTCATTTAGTAAATTATCCTTCACTTCTCTGTATCCTTTGAAGCATAAACACTTTCAGTTTTAATAAGTCAAATTTGTTTCTCTTTTGTTGCTTGTGTTTTTGGTGTAATCTATAAGAATCTAATGACAAATCCAAGGTCATGAAGATTTACCAGTAGATTTTCTTCTAAGAAAATTTTTTTTTTCTTCTAAGAGATTTTTTTCTTTTCTTTTTGATACATAATCTCATGTAAGCTATGCTGGCCTTGAACTTGCTATGTCATTCCTCACAACCTTGAACTTCTGATCACCCTGCTTCCACCTCCCAAATGCTAGGGTGAGAGGAATGGACCACGATGCCTCAGTGAGGCTCTGTGACTCTCCCCCGTGTCTTTGCGCATGAGAAAACACTGTGAGCTAACTGGCCCCCGACCCCCCCTTCTAAGAGTTTTATGTTTACAGCTCTTACATTAGAGTTTTGATCCATTTTGAGCTGTCTGTGGTGTGAGGGGAGGGTCTAGTTTTACTCTTTTGCTTATGGGTATCAGTTTTTTCTTGCCCCCATTCCACAGCTTTGAAATTCCTGTTAAAAATAAGCTGACTAGCTGGGTGTTGGTGTTGTACGCCTTTAATCCCAGCACCTGGGAGGCAGAGGCAGGTGGATCTCTGTGAGTTCAAGGCTATCTGGTCTACAGAGTGAGTTCCAGGACAGCCAGAGTTAACAGAGAAACCCTGTCTGAAAAAACACACACACACACACACACACACACACACACACACACACACACACGCAAACACATAAACAAAGAAGCTGACTGAGGCAGGTGTGTTTATTTCCAGGTTTTTAAGCCTACAATTCATCTGTAGTCTATCCTCATGCTATCCTACACTGCCTCATTACTTCTGAAGGTTTAAAATTGGGATGCGTGAGTCTTCCCTCCCCTACACACATGCACATTTTCAGTAATGCTTTGGCTGCTTGGGCCCTTAATGTTCCTGATGTTTATTGATGGAAATCATGAAAACTTAGAACTTTCAGGGTTGGAGGGATGGCTCAACTGTTAAAGAGCACTGGGCTGGCTCTTTCAGAGGGCTCAGGTTTGATTCCCAGGACCCATATGGCAGTTCCACCTTCTTTTTAACTCCAGGAGAGGTCTTTCCATTTGTTAAGGCTTTCATTTCTTTTAGCAATGTCCTGCCATTCTCAGAGAATATATGTTATACTGCTTTTATTCATTGGTTCATATTTCTGTTTCTGTCCTAAATACAACCGTTCTTTTATGAGTAGATTTGTTGATCCTAAGTGTAGAGAAATACCATTGACTTATTTAAATATTAATCTTGCATCCTAAAATGCTGAGCTCAGTTATTAGTTTGAATCATTTTTCACAGGTTTTGAGGATCAGGATAGGGATTCCATGATCTGTAAACAGAGGTGGTTTTACTGCTGTTCACTCTATTGCAAATGAACTCAGTTGTTCTGCAGAAGAGGTTTGCATCCTTTTTTTCTTACGGTTCTTTTGCTAGACAGAATATCTGAGCCTTCATCAGGTCAGGTGAGGGTGGGCAGGGAGTGGGGTCGGGTCAGGAAGAACTGTCCAGTGTTCTCTGACAGTCTAGTTTCGTTATGGAGTGCTAAGTGAGGTCAGTTGGTGGACTGACTTCGGCTTGCCCCCAGAGCAAGGGATGCCTGGGTACTCTTTCTTTTTGGTGTTATCCTCTCAAAAGTCCAGCCTCCATCCTCCTGGAGGGGGTTGGGCGAAGGAAGGAGATCCCTCCATCTCCTGACCACACTTGCTCCTCAGCAACAGATGGGCTGGGACCAGAGAGCCTTGCTCTTCACTCTGTCAGGCTGCAGGGAGTTCTGTCTCCTGGGAAGCGGGAAAGAAGGGTGTGGTGCTGGTTCAAATACCACAATTGCTCACTGACCTCACCAAGTTAGCCTGCCTTCCCCCTTCCCCCACCAACCCCCCCCTCCTGCCATCCCTCTTTCCTCTTTTCCTCCCTCCCTCCTTTTCATTTTTCCCCTTCTTCCTTCTCTCCTTTCTTTCCTGTTTTCCTTCCCCCCCCTTTCCTTTCTTCATCGGAGGTCAAACCCGGGGCTGTGCACACGCTAGACAAACATTCTAAAGATGAAGGAACATTTGGTCTATCCATACATGACCACTATCAGTGACTCTAAATGCTGTTTTTGTAAACTAATCATTTCCATTTTCCCCTCAAAAGTAGATTCTTACACTCAGGCTGAGCATGGAAGACTTAGTGTTGCCATTTGCCAGATGAAGACAGTGTGTGTCTGTTTGGGAGTCTGAGGCAGCAGAGGCGAATGGAAAGCCACCTATGACCTAATTATAGACTCCAAGGGCAGTAAGGGAACACCAGTCCTGATGTTTATGCTGCCCATGTCTGGTGTTACCGGCTGGAACAATCTCGCTAACTGCTCTTGCTCAGTTATTCTGTCTGTTCGTGAACACCCCAATGAAAGGGACCTCACTGATTTTAAACTACTATTCCCATGAGCAATATGACCACATGAAATCAAAACAGCTAGTTCCTGTCTACACGGGCTGGATGTCTCTACACAGAAGGTCAAACAAAAAAAGGTAGGCAATTCAGATTTTAAACAACTCTGTGTGTCCAGAAGGTCCTGGGGACAGCTGCAAAATGACAACTCGATGTTTGGAACCAAGTGCCCACGAGGCCCTTCTAAGTTTAGAATCCACACGGTGCTCACTAAAGAGGGCCAGGACTGGCAGGTCTGGGACACGATGACCCTTCACTCCGAGGCCACCCGTGCTTTGCGGCTGATTTGGATCCAGCCATTTTCTGATACTGAGTGAAGGAGGGACCTGGCCACGGAACAGGCCTCAGAAATGTGCCAAGAATTAGGATTTACATGCCAGCCTCGTGAGACAGTTCTGGCACTGCGCCGCCCATCCCCCACTCCACTCTGACGGGCTGCATTCGCCCTGGCTCGGGGCAGATATCTCCTGGCCGCCATCGCCCTCCTCTGAGACTCTGCCAGCTCCTGGTTGCGGGAGGCCGGCCTGTGACTCATGACCTGCACCCAGCCTCTCAGTAGCATCTTGCAGCTGATCAGAGCGAGCTGACAAAGGGGCTGGTGTGTCTTCTCTGCTCTGCTCTGGCAGGTTTGAGCCTGCCTTCTCACTATCACCTACCTGTCTTTGCCTCTGAACAAGAGGTTCCATCTGAACCAAGTTACAGTGAATTCTATTTCCTACTGGACTCCTTTTATAAAATTCACTTTTATTCACTATTAGCTTTTAAATTAATTTATTTAAGACAGGTTCTTATCCTGTAGCTCAGGCTAGCCCAAAACTCGGGGTGATCCTTCTACTCTCAGCACCTGAATGCTGGGGTTACAAGTGGGAGAGACAGAGGTTGGCCCTCATCACCATCTTGCCCTGTAACAATGTTCCTTCTGTCGCCCCATTATTTTTAAGTCAAAAGAAAGCGCAAGAAGTGTACTGGTGTCAGCTCCAGGGTATCTCATACACTCATCTGGGTCCCCAGTAAACAAAATAGATGACTTTGTTCACATCCTGCCCTGGAATTTTGTGCCTCTGTTGGGTGCATGAATCAGTGTTTGTTCCACAAGCTCCTTCCAGAAGTAATAAAGCTAACATCAGAGCTTGTTTGCTGTCTGAACTTTTTCTGGGACCGATGTGGAATAAGCAGTTACTGTACTTGGTTGGGATAGTGAGTGTTTCAACACATAGCATGTAGTATTCTGATTGTATTTCAGGGCTTAACCTTCAAGTTTCAATCAATAGGCATCTTTGTCCACAAACAGGTACATGAAATCACCTTTCAAGGGGGAAATGGTTAATGGATCAGTTAGTTGATGAAAAAGGTCAAAAGGTACAAAGTTTCAGATACATGAGATGAATGAGACCTAGGAGCTAACCGCACAGCCATAGGTTACAGCTAGTAATACTGCACTGCATACTTGAAATCTTGAAAAAGATGAAAGATCATAAACATTCTCTACGCAGAGAAAATGGCAACTACACTATGTAATTATTTTTATAATTTATGTGTACACCAAAATATCAAGTTATAAAACTTAAATATAGCCCATTTAAATGGATGTCTTGTATCTCAAACTCAAAAGAAATATTTAGGCTAGGGAAAAGCAAAGTGCCTTCTGAAGGCCCATGTTAACACACTGAAGCTCTTTGTCCCCACTCAAAATAAAGCAGCTGAAGCATCTGTGTATAAACAGAGGGAGCTTCCCAACACCTAGCAACATGCCACGGCTTTCAGGCATCAGGTCACAAGCCAGCCAAGGCAGTGTTCCACCCAGCGTCTCCCTGGCATGGTCCTCTTTGATTTATTTATAGTGACAGAAGCATACGGGACAGCTCAGTGGTCTCCAGCAGCCGATAACCCCAGACGCCATGCGCTAAAAGCAACCCAGCTTTCACTGCATTAAAAATAAGCATTAGTAGGGGGAAGAAGAGAGGAGCATTCCGACTCTTCTAATGGCGGAGGTGGATGGAGCACTCACATCGGATGCCAAGGACACCTGCGAATTCACCGTGGAAGGTGTCGGGCCAGCTCGGCGGCATCGATGATGAAGAGCCCAGTTATTTCTGGAGTGGTTGATTGATGTTTCAAATAGAAGTTGACGTGATGGGATCCAAACACGCGGTGATAGGAGTTAATGAGGATAATGATGATGCTAATGATATTTACATCTTCCTTCCAAAGAACCCCTCAGTTCCTTTATCTCATTTGTGCGGAAAATATCCCTTTGGAGTTGGGAGGCAGATGTTATTAATCTTCTTATTTTTTTCAGGAGAACAAACAGAGGAAGAGTTAATTGCTTGGCTTTCAGGCTCCACTCTGATGCTAAGAAGAAATGTTTCAATAAACTAAACTTGGGGAAATCAAGCAGAAACACTAGTCTTTCTCAGTTGCCAGTGGTGTCAGGTCCCACTATCGCCGTGTGACTCAAATGGCCTTGGGAGACCCTAACAGACCGACACGTGCTGTCCAAGTATTGACCTCAGCGTTCAGAGCCCTTGACATTCCAACCCGCACCGTCTCACCATGCCCTTGTGCTTATCACTTCTAGCCAAATAGATCCACTTGCTTAGCTCACTGTCTGTTCCATATACTCTTTCTTTTAGCTCATTCACATAGCGTATGTGTATGGGTGTTTCCTTTGGACGTATGTCTGTGCACCGTGTGTATTTCTGTGCACCATGTGCATACTGCGCCTACAGAGGCTGGAACAGGGCATTAGACCATTGTGAGCCAGCATGGTTGGGGGAATTGAACCTGGGTCCTGTGGAAGAGTAGCCCGTGTTCTTAACTGCTAAGTCATCTCTCTCCAGTCTTCTGAGGACCCTTTGGCAAATGCCCATCGCTCTTGCTGTGGCTTTAGTGTTTGTCTTCCTTGCCTTTTCCTGCATGTCATCTCCAGGAAGGCAGGGGCTGTGACCTCACTTCCCTAGAGTGTAGGAGATGTAACATACACAAGGAACGCCTGCTTCTGGAGTGCTCACTGCGTGCGCCTGCTCCTGCTCACCGCTGCTCATTCAGCCTGGAGCCCCTGTTCTCCCACACGGACCAGCTGAAGCCTGAGGAGACTCTGGCTCCCCCCAGATTCTTCTGGGTCTCTCCAACCTGGGAAGCACAAAAGTGAGGAAAGCCAAGCGTAGCAACAGCTTATCAGTCTGGGACCTCAGTCGGCTTGAGTTGTACACACACTCCTTTCTTACAAAGCACTTAGCAACCTGGGTCCCTACTTGTACAGGACTGTGAATTGCATGTAAACCGCACTGTAAGCAATGCAATAGGTTGGTTCTCCTAAGTGCTTTCTTGGTAATTCTTCTTCTGTGATCAAACATGTCCAGAAATGTATTCCGAAGATAAGAGAAATGGGCCCATCTCGATTGGACTGGTTTTGAGTGTATGCTCTGTAAGGAAGACTGTCACCTCTGAGTGAATTTTGGGGGAAAATCTCCATTTATTATCTTATGCTTATATACGATTAGCAGTGCATATGATGAAAATTAGATGCATCATGGGAAAAGACATGCACAGTGAACAGATGCTTTCGTAACCCAAGCCTGTCAGTCAGAATGTGAAGTCATTGTGCCTTGCTCCTTAGCAACCGAGTCCTCTTCTTCTCGGACCCATACAAGGAAGTTCCAGAAAGTACCCTGGTGCTCTTTGCCTGGTGCACCAGCTCAGACATCCCACCGCTCTCTGGCAATGTATCTGGTCTGTACTTTTTTGTTTGCTTTTGAATAAAACCCTTTGCTACTTTCCTATTCATGTACACATCATCGTCTTCTGAACAAAACCTGGAAACACCCAGTCTGGACACCAGCAAACCCAATGGCTCTTTAATGTTTCTTATTTTGCCTATTGTTCAGTCCAGACATTTGTGCATTTGAGGCATTGCTTCCCTGCTCCTCCCAAGCAGGCAGCTCTCAGAAGACAGGGGCTATGGCTTAGGCCTAGTAAGGGTGGGCATTTGTTAAATATGTGCTTGTCTAAAATGGCTGTTGGCTAGTATTCTTCAACAGCATTCCTGTTTCTAGAAGCTACAGCTTGTTGTGAGAAGGTATTTGTTCACTTGAAAAGCTTCTGGCAATATCAGTTAGGGAGCCCCTGCTGTGCAGACTTCCCATAGAGAGAGGACCCCACGTCCCTGGGTGAGGGGCTCTGGACTCTGGCAGGCAGGGGGAGGGCTTCATTTCCTGTTGGGTAAAGAGCAGGTGTACAGAGATGACACTTGTCATTGAGCAATTTTTAGCTCTTTTGGCAATGCCAGTGTCAACCTAAACAGTAGAGAATTCATGTAACTGCATTAACCGAGAAGGTATGGGGAGATCAACAACCTCTCCAAGGAATCTGAGGACTGCTGTGTGTCTGTTAGCACTGACATGTAGCATCCCATCACGACAGGACTGACCTAGCTACAGAGCTCTGTGGAAGCTTTTAAGTGGCAAGTTTTGACAGTCTGAAGAACCCTAATAGCAATGTGGACGTATCGGACAAGGGTGACTTAACAGTGTAATTTAGAAAAGGTCACTCTGTATTGTGGAATACCGGGGGCCGTTACAGCTGATGATATACGTTTGTCTTTATTGAGGTGGAAAGATGACTCTAATCTATCTTTGAGCAAAGAAAGTCGTCTCTAGGACATTACAAGGATGTTAAGTTATTCAAAATTTACACTAATAATCTATTCATAAATATGTGGTATCTTCTGAAATGTTAACGACAGCTATCTATGGGTGATGAAATTTTGGGTAATTTTTACTTAATCAAAAACTTAAATGCATCTTTAAAAAAAAAAGATTTATTTATTTATATGAGCTCTCTATTTTTATGTACACCTACCTGTATGTCAGAAGAGGGCATCTGACCCCATTATAGATAATCCGTGAGACACCATGTGGCTGCTGGGAATTGAACTCAGGACCTCTGGAAGAGCAGCCAGTGCTCTTAACCGCTGACTCATCTCTCCAGCCCCTAAATATATCTTATTAGCTCTGTGTGCGTGGGAGTTACATGAGCAGGTGTGTGCACGTCACCTTGCCAGCTTGACTATCAGAGGACAACTTGCAGGGTCTTCTACCTTTACATGGGTCCTGGGGCACTGAATTCTGGCGTCAGGCGTCTGTGGGAAGCACCTTTAGCTGCTGAGCTCTTTCTCTACCCCCATCTTTACTTTTTTAACAGTATTTTTGTATCGCTTGGATTTTATTTTTTATAGAGAATAGTTATTTTTTTAATAAAACACAGCTCTTTCAGATTACAAAAAGTTTTTGAAATACGGAAGCCTCATTAAAAAAAAAAAACAACCTTCAAATTTCCTTTAAAATGCTATCTGTAAAACAAATGAAAACCAAAACTCATCCCAAAGCAATTTCGCTGCCGCACACGCACTGCGCACAGAGGCGGGTTTCGTAAAGGCATTTCTTGCGGGTCTATCAGGCGCGTTGAGCATACTCGCTCCTGCATCCTCTCCTCCCCCTCTCCCTTCCTTCCTCTTGCCACTCACCTTTATTTCCCTCGTGAACAAAGAAAGAAAGCCGTCCAGCTTAGCCCCAGACTGAATGCCATCACGTACTACCTGGGTAACACGGTAAAAGAAGAGACGAGACGGATGCCAGCGGGCACGTTACGACTCACTTTATTCCGTCATGACTGGTTTACAGTAGGAGCAGGCAGCAGGAAACCAGCCACCAGTACAGACGTCCTCTGGACTAACAGGTTGTGGGAGGAACAGCTGGTTTGGGCACACAGACTGGATAACCAGACACTGGCTGGAAGATGACAGGCAAAAAGATTTTTGAAAAAAGCACAAACCTAACACCCCATGGAAATCATGTCTGAATTCTGTAGTGTGTTAAAGAGCGAATACTTACAAAGACTAACATGCAACCCTACAGAAGCCACCCTGTTAAACTACACACTATTTTACTTTCCCCTTCTTAAAAATGTAGAGATGACGGCTTTAGGAATCGGTTCCTAGTAGTACACAGGAGCACTTAACACGCTGCAGAGAGGCCTGCCGCCGGTTCCTATAGCAAGCCACCGCAGTTAAAGACATAACACTAACTAATGTGTTCCTTCTAAATCATCTCTTCATTAAACCAAATTCTATAGACCCGGTCATTCTAACTGGACTTGTATTTACTTAAATATAATTCCTCATGTCTTTATAATGTCAAAAGAATTTTTGTTAAGTGTTTCCAACTTTGTAAACCACAACGGACTGGAGGGGAACTCGGGTTATGGCATCTTCTGTTTTCAAAGATGATGTTATACGGACGAGAGCATCAAAGAAGCAAAGATACCGTGCTGCAGATATTTTGAGATTTCACATCATCGTTACCACACAGGGGGCCCAAGGAAACCAGCCCACGTGTGACTCAGCAGAATAAGATGGGGAGAGGCATAGATCTGAATGGATTTTTCAAGACAAACCAGGGAAGAGGGCAGCAAAGAAATGGGGGATTGAAAAACCACCTTTGGGAGAAGAATTGTCACGATGAAAGATCTATTCACTTGTATTTGACTAAGCATGACAGAGAACAGTTCTGTACCCGGGCTGATAGGAGGGACACCAGTGCCAATTACATGTCGGTTAGCCCACACTGGCTCGGTGGGTTGTTTTGCCTGTGGTTGATTTTGAGATGGTCGCCTCTCATAGGGAGAATTTCTGCTTTTTGCCAGAGTCCAATTTAACCCCAAAGGACAACCATAATTGCTGAGAACAGTTTTTCTTTATTAACTTGGGGCATGTGGCTCACATTTATAGTCCCTGGAAAGAACATATTATTCACCCACGACGAGCTGTTTTGAAATATGATAGTGACCAAGATACGGTTCACTCACAGGATGTACACAGTTAGATATTTGCATGTGATATGAGTCTAAAGTTAGACAACCAGGAAGAGACGGAGCAGATTTCTTCAGAGAGTTGTCCAATAAATGAAAAAGGGGAACGAGGTAAAGATGTCTTGGTTTTCACAGGGGTTTCTCACTTCCATTTGCTGAGGGGGTGCAATGAGGGCCTTTTCTCTTGCTCATCAAGATAAGGAACATTTGATCCCATAGAGAGGTGAGAAGAGAGCGATCTGAAGTCATCTTTTTCTCCCCGACTTTAAACCATGAACAACAAACTGCAGGCTACACAGCAAAGGAAGGAGAGACTGAAAGTTTAGTGATAGGCCAGGCTGGGTCACTGTTCCTTGGAAAGTACCACCACTGTCCCTGGCCTGATTCTCTCAGCTTTAAGAAAGGGAATGTTTTCTTCCTTTGTTGTGGCCCTTGTTCTTTGTAAGAGACCTGTGTCAGCTGAGAGTTGTATAATTTGAAGGTTAGAGAGGAAAGAAGTTTCAGTTGAATTCCACAGTAAACATTCATGGATATTTCAAAGGAGACTCACGCATTGTTTGAGGTTGACTTAAGGGACCATTTCCTGATTGTGTTCCTGGACTATGGGGGTGGAGGCAGCTCCCTCTGGCTCTCACCAGACCATCAACAATCACTGTAGGTGCTTTGCCTCTTTTGAAGGAAATGATTTTTCAAGATCGTGAAGATTGTAAGGGGTAGATAAGGTGAGTCAGAAAGAAGCTGAAAGGGAGGAGGTGTGAAGGCTTTCCTCCATGCTCCTACAGGGCCAGTCATGAGGCAAAATCACGGCACTGGGTGACTCAGTCTCTCTAGATGTGCCCTTGAGGTGTTCCCAGGCTTCTTGACCTAACATCCCATACCAACCACCTGGGCTGGATTTACCTTCCTAGGTGTGGTGATTCACCTTCCCACCTCTTCTGAATTCAGGTCTCTGGGGCAAACCCTGTCAGGATGCACCTCTGTGAAGTTCCTTCCTATTCCCCAACCAGCCACTCTGATTTCGGCCAGTTCTGCTGAGGACCCACTGTTCTAGGGAGGGCTGGTGGTGGCAGGGAAGTGGGCAACAGGCAGAGGAGAAGGACTTCATACAGGCAGGACTGCAGGAGGATGTGCAGAATGCAAGACCTTGGATAAGTTCAAGGTCAAGGTGGCTGTGAAAGAAGAGGGAAAGGCCAAAGAAAGAATTTGAAAGAAAGACTTGTAGGGTTCAGAAGAGAGGGGAATGGGAAAAATCCTTGGGCCAGGGAATTTCACAGGAACCAAAAGTGATTCATGTTACAGAGAGGAAAAGAAAAAAATCCCTTGCTTATCTGGCTGACCAGGAGGACAGTCTTTAGAATACCCCGAAACTAAACTATTTCCACAGTCATAATACAAACACCGAGATGAGCGTTTCCACACTAGTAATCGCAATTCAATGATTCGTTAGTTCTGTATTTTCTAGGCTGCTTAATTCATTTAACAAATCCACAGATTAGGAACCATGGCGAGGGGAAGGAGGGTATGGGACATCAAGCAATTAAGATTGGAATTAATTTCGTTTTTTTTTGTAAACAAGAGTGATTAGCACAGTGGCACAGTAGATTGTCAAGGAAAACAAGGGAAGTGGGCACTGAGCCATGGGCCTGCCTCGGCCGCCCTGCTGGCCACAGCAGAGGGTCAGTGCAGCTTAGGAGTCTGTCTTCTTGTTAATGAAAATGGAGCAGCAGGTGAGCAAACCGTCCACCTTTTCCATTTCCGAATTGCTCACGGGGATCAGCAGATAGTCCTTGAGCTTCTCGAAAACCTGTGAGGCAGCAAGAATCGAGAGGGAGGGAGAGAGAGAGAAAGAGGGTTACTTCTCGGCCTGTTTCAAGGGGATGGAGAATTAACTCAGCGTCTGTATCTACGCTTTTCAGTTATTTAATACCAAGGTACACATGTCGGTGACCCTGCCCCAGAGCTGGCTACCACTGGTCAGCCATTTGTTCTATGCTTTAACCTCAAGCCATGGTGATGAGAGTTGCCTTCCGCCCTCACTCCGCCATTGCCATTCCTAGACGGAGTGCTAATCAAATCCCCATGGCTGGGTGTTCGGTTTGTGCGTCGCTCCCCCTCCGCTTGAATGCACTCTTAACTACACTTTCATGTTCTTTTCCTTACCAACGTGACAGAATGCAAGTGAAGTGCGTGCTGCAGGTCACACTGTGTTTAAGTCGTAGGTGTGAATTTTATAGCATCTTTCCACCGTAATGGAAAGTATGTGTCAAAACATCTAATTAACAGTCCACAGATTTTTTTTTTCCCCCTCTCCTGGGATCAAACAAAACATGCTCTAAAAAAACAAAATCGCTTGAAAACGCTGCTTAAAAACAATCTGCCCCGATTCTTTCGGAAACACTCTGTTCCTTAAAGCTCAGTACACTGACAGGTTGGAGCGCAGTCCCGTCAACTAGCGACTGCCATTTCAGTTAAGTGACACCTCTTCTAAAGCCTGTGCACATTTCTGGAAGGCTGGGGTCCTACAGCTAGCTACTACAGGGCTGTTCCAGGGACTAACGATAATGATTAGGGCACGCCCTTGGTGAACAGGGGTGATGCTGATGTTATCCTGCTGTTGATGGACACAGGGCTGAACTGAGGGGCAGTTAATGATATTCAGTTGCTAGGAGATCGATGAGGTTGACGAGGCATGAAGTCCTCAAAGTGCGTCGTGTGGACTTGCAGCTTGTTCGTGTTGCAGGGCCCGGGAACCTGCATTGTTAACAACCCTGGCACACAGGAGTGTAAGATCCGCTGTTCACCCGGGAGCTACTTTAATCCCTGTCTGAGATTGGGTGTCCTATATTTTTTAAGAGAATTACCTCCGCATTCCCCAACTCTCCTTTCATGTACTGACAGAGTGACCGTGAACTGAGGATAAACCTAGGCTGACAAAGCACTGCCTATGCACAAAGTAGAGAAAGGACTGGAAAATGGTCTGTCTGGTCAGTAAAGAGACTGCCTTGCAGGCATGAGGGCCTGAGCTTATTGCCAAGAACTCACATAGAAAAGGGTGGGTGTGGCAATACATACTTGTAACCCTAGCCCTGGGGCAGGGGAGCCCAAGACATCCCTGAGGCAGGCTGGCCAGTCAGCCTGGACTACTTGGTAAGTTCTAGGCCTGGGACAGACCCTGTCTCAAGAAAACAAAATGTGGTGACACTCGAGGAGAGAGTCCGTGTTGTCCACAGGCTTCCACATGCACAGAATGCATACACACACACACACACACACACACACACACACACACACACCATAAAGCAATGTGCAATTGTTTTCAAAGCATAGGACATTAAAAAAAAAATCAACGGCCATTAAATGCTCTTCTATAGTATTTGTCATAAATGTTATGTTCCTCTGGGGGGAAATGACCTCAGAATTCCTCGGTGTTAGAGACAAGGGTGATTTCCTTAGTTTAGGAACAAAGAGTCCAGGTCCCGAGACTCCGGAGGGCCGATTGCAAGTGTGATTGATCGTCCTGCTCTATCTGCCTTCCACCTAGGATGTATGCTCCTGTCTTTTCAAAACTTATTTCTGCTCCTCTGCCTTAAGAAGCAATGGCTCTGCTTGAGGGTAGCTCATGAAGGATGCACACTGAGAGCTGGAGCATAGATTTGGACAGTTCTTTTTTTTTTTTTGAGACAGGTCTTGTGTGTCCCGAGTTGACCTCGAACTCACTGTAGCAGGTCAGTCACTCCGATCCTCTGCCTCTGTTTCTCCAGTGAGAGGATTCCAGGCGTGTGTCACTGCATCCTGCTTCTGCAGGGCTCTGTGTTTGTTAAGGACTCTGCCAGTTAAGCTACCGCCACAGCTCTTGAAAAACTCTGACTGGCGGGCATCACCCCAACCAGTGTGTATGTGTGCCTGACCAATGGCATGAATGAGAAAAAGTAAATGACCGGTCCCTGTGCTCTCGAGGATCTTCTCTGCAGTCTCAGGGCTTTGGTACGTGCGGCAAAACGTCCTTCTAGCATGAGAGAGGCTAGCTGTAAGAGAGATGGTGTTTTTACCTTTGCACTTTCTGGGTACTCTTCCGGGGTTCGGTGCAGCAAGACGTGCCCTTTGCTGGGGATATTTAGATATATACAGTTGGCGGCCTTGTCGTCAGGGATAGTGAGCTTGTCATAACGATGGTCACTCATCTGTTGCATGATCTGTAAAAATAAAGCAGGCTTAAGTGGAGTTTCCCACACCCACGCGGAGGAGGAGGGCAGTAGGGTGGGACACAGGCCTGTAAGGCGCCTTGATCGCTCTGCAGCTCAGGCTCCCAGATGTCACCTCAGAACCAGAAGAAGAAATCCTAACCGAGCTGTGATCTTACAAGTGTTCTCCTTCACTTTAAGGTTTAAAACCTATTTGCATTTTGATGTTTTCCCCTAAGACATATTAGCAGCACATAAAACAGTCAGGTGAGAAAGGTATGGCTGGTGTTTTAATGATATTCTTGGCTGAGAAAACATGGCTGCTCTGGTCTTTAGGAAAGACAGATCATCATGGTCATCATAATGGTAAGAGGTGGCCATAAACATGCAAGCATACACACAATTCACTGTTCTGTGTACGGTAAAGACAGGCCCAGATTTCTGAGATCACAGTCATAAGTAGGTACCTATACTAGAGTAAGAATAAAGCAGGGTGCCAGGATAAACATTTGACACTGACTACCTAACCTCAAGGCATCTATTTTAATGTTTATTAGCATTCATTGATCTTTGATCCATTTTGAGATTTAAATCAGTTCTGAGTACTAACTAATCTCTTGGTTATCTCACTTTACTCTTTCTTAACCTCCGCAGCTGAGACAGCACCAAGTACCAAAGATTACTAGAGAGAGGCCCAGTGACTGGGGACCTCAAATACATCCTTAAAACATGGTATGCAATGGCCACCGCTACCCAGTTAAGCCTAGACACCAATAAACAAAACCCAGAAAATCCACTCTGCTCACTGACTTAATTCCCCAAGCACCAGAGAGAACCGAGCAGGTTTTGGCCCGACACACTGAGGCGGGGTGCTCCACCACTAATGAGCACCAGAAAACAGCCAGTTGGGTTTGCAGTAAGCAGTGGGACATCGGTAAACAGATGACTCATCGTATTCTCTATCCACAATAAAAGAAACGGGGATATGCTGAAAGAGAAGGGGTCTCTGAAGTCTCCCGGGGATCTCCTCTCCATGTAAGCCGGCTGGGCAGACCTCCACTGTCCACCTGACTCACACATGCCCAAGGGTGACCACAGGGCAGATGCAGGGTTATCAGCGCTGACTCCTTGTTTACCGGGGAGGGAACACACTACAGTCCCCAAGGTTATGGACTTCCTGCTCGGTCCCTCCCCCACTTCGGCTTCCTCGAGGGCGCAGTCCAGTCCTTCTTTGGCACTTACTGGACTTTTCTTCAGTTGATGGCATTTATTTGGAATTCTGCTCTCTGCTTTCCATCATCACTTTTTCCCGAGCTTTACGAAGCACAGCTTCTGAGGGGGGGGCATTGCAGAAATGACTGACATAAGGGCCAACAGCCAAGTTAGAATAGTTGGAAGATAGTTTCATTTTTCTTGCATTACTGGGAAGGAAAGAATTATAATTTTCTTAATGGGGGAATAATTTAATGCTGAGGATCTATGAAGCAATTTGCTGATAAATTCTACTGAGAGTTACTCTTAAAATAAATGCCTTAACACAATCACCACAGCTACCTCAGGAGAAGCCTTCCAATTAATTTAGCGAGGCCCTCCTTGGTTATCATTTTGTGGCAAATTATAAACCAGGCTGTAAGAAATGACTTCCAATAATGATCAGGAGCTGTGAACAGTGCTGCTGAACCCAAAGGGGAAAAAAATACAAAAGCGCCATATATCAGGGGCAGTCTTTCTTTCTAAAGGACTTCGGAACGGTAACTGTAGATAATAAACAGGGACCCTTCTTTTTCATGGAAAAGACAAAGGTGCTCATTCTCGACATGGAGGAGGATTTCTGCCGTGTTAGCTGAGGACCAGGCTTCCCCTTTCCCGTCGGAGTGTTCGTTTTTGTTGCTGATGTGCTGTTATTGTCAGAATGGTGAGATGCTTTGTAATTTACTTACAGCCGGGTGCAGGAGACGCATGTACATACACTATGTGGTGTGCTTGCTGTTCATGGGACATACAAAAGAAGGTGCAGGGACCACATCTCTCTGTGTGTGTGTGTGTGTGTGTGAGACAAGGATGGACTTACACTGTCCACCCTGCAGGGCAGTCCTTCAAAGGGGCCAGGCTTCCAGGGACCATGAAGAGGCAAGGCCAGCCAATAGACTTCCTCTCCCTCTCCCAAATCCCCTTCCCTGCCCCTTCACAGCTTTGTGAAAAGATGAGCATAGTCTTAAGCATCCTGAGAATGCAGCTGTTGGGCTGAATTGTGTTCTGACATTTTTTTTTTTCTTAAGAAGGATGGAGGAAGTGGCTTTGTTCCAGAGTTCTTGGTAAAGTGCTCTTTAATAGTAAGGACGGAGCTTCCTGTGTGTCATAGCACCCCACACCAGAACAGAAACAGAATGCACCTAAACCTTCTCTCTTAACGCAAACGCACGTCACCAAATTCTTCCCGGACAGATTCCTCTGTGTCCCGAGAGGGCACAGGCTCAACTGGGAAGAATCCACTCAAGTGCTATGCTATCCGGTCTCTGGGGGAAGATTTTCAAGGGCAAGCTGCATTCCAAATGTTGTTCCTGACCTGTGCCAGAGGATTATCATTCTACTTTGAGTAACCTAATTAGAATGGTGATAATTGGGATTGGAAGCCATTGATGTCTGGTCCAATACAACAGGCTTCAGGAGGTGTCCTCTTGGGGCTAGACACGATGGCAGTGTAGGGTTCAAACAGATAGATGCCACGATATTCTAAGTGCTACCTCAGGCCAAGCTGGGAAGGGTACAGTCCACCCCTCCCATCTCTGACACCTTCTTAACCAAGAAGGCACCTGGTCCTAGGGTGGAAGGGGCTCTGGGAATCATCCTGGCCACAGCAGCATCCTGTGCCCTCTCCCGGCTGCTGGTTTGGAGGGGCTGGCCTTGCTCCCCAGAGTACTGGTTGCCACAAAACAGCAGGAACCAGTGGGAACATGCTGGCTCCCAGCCTGGCAGGATCTGCAGGGCCAGTTGCATTACCCAGGCATTTCCGGCTGTTTCCCACGTTTCTGGGAATTTTCTCATTGAAAGCATTGGAAGGCAGCCCCATTCTTCTGCTTCTTACTCATGCCTTCATTGTATTACAGCAAAAATCCTGGGTGGTTGGACAGAACAATTTAAGACTTAATTGGTCAAATACTGAGGCAAAGAGAAACAAGGTACTTAAAGATATTCAGGAAATATTCTAAACACATTTTTGGCTTGCTCGTAATCGATTTCCCCATGATATATCTGCACGTACCCATTTCAACACATTAAAGTGGAATCAATATTAAATTCAACTAATTATAGAGTCCATTGAGAGATACAGTATACAATGTACAAACACTTCTCATTGCTATTAAGTATCTGAATAACTCTTTATTGATTGATCACGTATCAGGAGTTTATTGAAAGCCTGGCAATATAGAATAGGCTCCAAGTCCTGGCAATCCTTTTAGGACTAAGCCAATATAACTATGGGTAATATTATGGGATCAGTACCATGTTGTCACATTTTATGGGCTCTCACAGATGAACTCAGACTGAACACATCCTGTGGGCCATGTCTCTGATGAATTAAATAAATAATTGTACTGAGAATTAAATCCAAGGCAAGCAAGCCTTCTACCACTAAGTTGCATCTCTAGTCTATAGCTGTGTCTTTTTTATTTTTACTTTATTTATTTATTTATTTTGGAGACAGGGTCTCACGATGTAGCCCTGGTTGCTCTGGAACTCATTATGCAGATTAGGCTAGCCTCAAACTCACAGAGATCCGCCAGCCTCTATCACACAAGTGCTAGGATTAAATGTGTGTGTAACCATGTCTGGCTTAGAGGTGTCTTTATTGATTGATTGATTGATTGGCTTTTTGAGACAGGTTTTCTCTGTGTAACACAGTCCTGGCTGCCCTGGAACTCACTCTGTAGATCAGGCTGGCCTTAAACAAAAGAGATCTGCCTGCCTCTGCCTCCTGAGTGCTGGGATTAAAGGTATGTACCACCATAGCCCGGTTTCAGATGTGTATTTAAAAAAATATATTTTTACTTTTAATTTGAGGGTTTCATACTACGTATAGAATATATTTTGCTTATATCCGCCCCAGGACCCTCTTCCTTCCATCTTCCTCCCAACACACTCCTCTTTCCAATTTTTTTTTCTTCCTTCCCCCTCCTTCTCCTCTTCCTCTTCTAAAAAAAGAAAAAAAAAAAACCTCACGATATCCAGTTCGTGCTACCCATCTGCAAATGAGTGTGGGGCCATCCACTGGCTCTCGGCGACCTGCCAATGGCCACTCTCTCAAAGAAAAATGACTCTCCATCCTCTGTCAGCCATCAACTGCCAATAATGCCTCAGCTAGGGGTGGACTTCAGGAGCTCTTCCTGGAGTGCTGACTGGCTTGATCCCCTACAGGCAAGCACAGCTACCAGCAGGCGCCCTGTCCAGAGAAGAGCATTCCACAGCACACCCCCTCTGCCCCCTGCACTCTTTCTGCCCCTTTTCCCTGAGCCCTACACACTCATTTAACAGCTATGATCTGTCGCCTTAACTGTTGCCCATTGTAAACGAAGCTTCTCTTTCACCGATGGCGAAAGCCGCACCTCCTTTCTGCACTGGTGGGCTCCCACAAAGCAACTTACAGAAAGGAAGGGTTTAATTTTTAGCTCGAAGCTTAAGGGATCAGTCAGCCAAGGCACAGAAGGCATTGCACAGAGCTGTGGGGCAGCTTGCTCACTGCGCCCAAAGCCAGGCAGCAGAGGAAGGTGAGTGCTGGTGCTCAGTACCTCTGTCCTTTATACAGTGTGTTTGAGACCTGATCCCATCAGACGGTGCCACGCATACTCAGGGTGGGTCTTCCCTGCTCTGTTAAACCTTTCTGGAAGCATTCTCATAGACTCATGCACAAGTATGTTTCCATGGTGATTCTAATTCCTACTAGGTTGACAAGATTAACCATCCTAGTAACCTAAATCCTATCATCAAAGATTTGGGATTTGGAGCTGCTCTTTACCCATCTTTATTGGTCAGAAAGAATGGAAAACATTCCATCTCTCCTTATTGGTGTGTTTATTCTCTTCTTCTTCTCAATTGGTCTCTCACAGCAAGCCTGTCTATGAGGTGACATCATCTCTATCTTTATGTGAAAGTAAGCAGTGAAACTCAGTAATATGTCCAAAGCCACAGGCGATCCGGGTTTCAAGCCCGGATTGTATCTGTCTTCAAATGCCTGCCTTTATCCCGACATGCCAAGCTACAATCTTGTCACCTAAAACTCTAGAATCACGGTTCATTCACTGGCAGCCTGTGATGGGATACATTTTCCTATAGATTTTCTTGGCATTTGTGTATTTGTAGAAGTTTGCATGCAAGTGCATTCTATATAGAGAGTCTGGTATTTGACGACATCTGAGTCTGTGTCTGGCTTTACATGGTCTGGTTTCTTTGAAACTTTTTTTTTTTAAGTAAAAGAAAGAACAAAGCCCTGGAAAGGGCCAGGGAGAGAGTGAAGGGCATTATGATCTCCAGAGCAGAAAGGAGAAAATGGCACATAGCCAAAACCTATTTGCAATGGGATCCTGGATGAATTTGGCCACTGTGACCCTACTACTGGGGTCTAGCCTGCCCAGCAGCAGAAGGCTTGTCTGGAGATTAGGGAAGAGTTTGTACACACAGAAAAGCATTCTAATTATTGTTTTCCTGGATCGGGGGAAAGAAAATCACCAATGGGCTTCCCAACGATATAACTTGATGTAACTATTCTTGACCCCAGCGGCTAGGAAAAGATTCAAAGGACTTGCTTGGCCTCGGAGCTTCAGAAGTAGTGTACTGGTAAATTAGGAGAAACATCTGCTAGATACACCCATGCTTGCTGTAAGGATGGACAGATCCAGTTTATAACCACATTAAAATGTCCAATGCTCTTCGCTGATAATTTAACGTTGTGATTGCTTCTCACAGATCCTTTTGTTGAACCTGCAGAGCTTCTGTATCTGCAAGTTACACAGTGTAACTTATGTGGGGACATACTGGTGTGGTGGCTATGTAGCTGCTGGTAGACAGCTCTGCTTATTCTAATGAGTAATGCCAGTGAAACAAAGAAGACATTTATTGGAATTTTGTTTGGGATGATGGGAGTGAGTTCTCTGATGGATTGCACAATCATTTTGCATACCGCAAGAGCTTTCCATCATTTCTCCCTCCATGTAGCACACAACACATTATTAAGTTTTCTTTTCCCTTTCAAATGTGGCCGAGGCTACCTCTGCGCATATGCCTCCACCCCGGATCGACACATTTTAAGATTTAACCCAAATTATCCGGATCATCCCCGTCATTTCCATTTACACCAAAGGTTCTGAAACGAAGGGTCTGATGCCGCGTGGGGTTATGTGACTGGTGCGAAGGTCGTTTACTATTTGGCACTAGTAAAAGGTTTCTAAAAGCGCATTTTAGAAATCAAATGTCCGATGGCTCCGAGGTGTTTCTGGCCATGCCTGCCCGTTGTATCACGTGACTTCACTGCAGCCCTTCATTTGAACACACAGATGTCAACTCTGCATTGCCCATGTTGTCACGCCACACACTGCCAACAGAGGCTGCAAGAAGCACCTCAGCTTAGAGCTGAGACAACTGTGTGCCATAAGCTGCAGAATTTTTACTCTGCATGCAATGTTTCTGCTCTTACAGAAGCATAAAGGTCTAATTACAGAAAGCGATGATTTTTACTATTTTGCTGTATTAAGTATTGACTTAGCTTACGTTTGGACCGCTTTGTGTTGGAGCAGTGGTTCTCAGTCTTGCCAGTGCTGCGGCCCTTTAATATGGTTCCTCACGCTGTGGTGACCCCCACTCATAAACTAATTTCATTGCTATTTCATAACTGTAATTTTGCTACTGTCATGAATTATAAAGTAAATGTCGGATATGCAGATGGTCTCAGGTGATTCCTATGAAAGAGTCGTTCAACCACCAAAGAGGTCAGGACCCACAGGTTGAGAACTGCTGAGTTAGACAAATGGGCATACCCATCTCGTCAGAGTGCAAAATTGCTTCGACTTTTTAGTTAGTGATAAAATACATGTATCCCAAAGAACTTTTAATGTTTTTCAAGATTTATTACCAGTAAATATTTGATGTATATATCTATTTCATATACCTACACACCCGGGGCTATGGGAAAACTCAGGTGAAAAGATTTGAAAGCCCTGGTCCAGGTGGTCTATAAAACAAGTCAAATCCTCGTTCACAACACTTGCTGATTCCTGTGGACTAAATATCTTCACTGGTCAGCTCTGAGCTAGGCCTGACATCACTGTTACACAGACAGACAACATGCACAAACAACCTGAACAACAATGGTAGATACAGCAATGTAACCAGGAAGTTAGACGTTTTGAGTATTTACCACCCTTGCTTTAATATGATTTGTTTAATTCTAAGTACATAAAATTTAATTTTTTAAAAAATGTACGTGGGCGTTCTGTCTGCATGTATGCTTGTGCACCGTGTGTCTGTGCCTGGCGTCTGTGGAGTCCAGAAAAGGGCATCGGATCCTCTGGGGCGGAGTCAAGGGCTGTTGCGAGCCGTTGAGCAGGTGCTGGGAATTGAGCCCGAGTCCTCTGAAAGAGCAACTAGCACTCTTAACCTCAGGACAAGCCGTCTCTGAAAACCTTAATTCTCTTTTTGAGACAGTGCTGACCTACGTAGCCCCACTGGCCTCCAGCTTAAAATCCTCTTCCCTTTCCCACGCTGGGGTTCTGGGTGTGTAACGCCATACCCCGCCACAAAATTAGTAGTTGACAGCATCTGTGTTTAACAGTCAACTTGTAAAATTCTCTGACTCCATATCAGCTCTAAGAGGCTAGGAGGAGCTCTTGGCAGCAAACCACTACCCTCTCTGTGAGCCCTTGTAGGTTTATGAGACTTGGTACCAGCACCAGAATAACCCCAGTTTTGGGATCTGGTTTACAGAAATTTTGCTTCCTATGGACAGACAGACTAATGTCCAAACAGTTTAGGAAATGCACTGAGGGGATGAGGAACAACAGTTACTGGAAGGAGGGATGACAAATTGGATTTATGAAACGGGAGCCAAGACTCTTTGGAGCTTTCAAACACACACGAGAAGAGGAAGTGTCTCCCTGCTCTCACTGAGCGATCGGATGCTTGAGGCCCACGTGTTCTGCGGTTGGAAGTGAAGTAAGAACCACAGATGCCTTCTTTAACTTGGCTCCTATCTTTCCCTGGTATTTCTACTTGCTGTTTTGCTAGACTTCATGTATTTTTACAATCATTCTTGTGAAATGGGGTGAAGTATATGATCATATAATTTTGAACAGGTCCTTTAAATTATGAAACTATTATATAATGCTTTTCGCTAGATTTTTTTGAAACAAATTTGAGAAATATATATATACATATATATATACACACACACACACATACACACACACACACACACACACACACACACACATATATATATTTTTTTTCCCAAGCTAGGCTCAAACTCAAAATCCTCCTGCCTCAGCTTTCCCAGTGCTGGAATGATATGAGTGGGACACTAACCCAGTCAGTCTCCGAAGCTATTTTTAAGAAAATATGTATATTTATTTTTTTATTTATGTGTATGTGAGAATGTGCACGTGAGAGAAGGTACGCACAGAGGCCGGAAGGTATCAGGTCCCCTGGAGCTGAAGTGATAGGTGGCTGTAAGCTACCTGAGATGGGAATTGAACCCAGGTCCTCCGTGAGAGAAGCGCTCTTAATGACTGAGCCATCCCTCCTTCCTACAGTCTTCAAAAATATAGTTGAGATTTCTATTTTATTATTTATGTGTAGAAGGGTTTTGCATTGGCTTGTGCAGTGTAGACCATTTAGCTCCTTGACCTCTGCCCACACAGGGCAGTCACACACCCCCCAGTGCCCTCCGCCCCACATAATGGCAACTCGAAGCCTCTCTACATGCTGCTGAGTAGCTCCTGAGGGAAAGCTGCCTCTGTCTGAGAGTTACTGTTTTGAGAGAGAGCCGCAAATTCATATTTTTTGGAGAAAGTAGATACTTTTCAGAAACAGGAAGAAAAACGAGAGAAAACGAAAGCAAACTTTCAAGTGACGATAGCATTCACTTTCTTAAAGCGTTTTTCTATTTGTGTGTGCGCGCGCGCACACCAGTGTGCGTGTGTGTATGCACGTGCGTGTGCCGCATAAGTATATGTTCTTGTGTGTATTCGTGTGGTGGAAACGGGAGGTGGATGTCGGGGTGTCTTCCTCTTTTGTTCTCCATTCTGGTTTGTGAGACAAGGGTTTTTCACTTTACCTGGAGCTTGCCTGCTAGGCTAGGGTGGTGCCCAGCAAGCCCTGGGGTCTGCCTGTCTCCACTCCCTCCAGTGCTGGGGTTAGAGGCATGCGTGACCACACCCAGCTTTTAGCTGGGTGCTGGGTACCCACCCTCGGTCTTCACGGTTGCATAGCCAGCAGTCTGCCCACGGATCCTCTCCCCACCCCGCCATTTACTCTCCTAGTCTTCTTCAAATTGATAAGATCCCTGGTAGGAAATGATTTTTATTTAGGAAAACAGCTGCTGTCATGTCTTTTACAAGATGCCCGAATCCCCACTAAGCGAACCAACTCTGGCTAATGAGGAGAGCAGCTCTGGAGCCTGTTCCTATCCTACCTTCAAACAGGCTGGAAGCTACCTAGGTTGCTCTACATCTCCCAAATGAGAGGAACAACCTTAGTTTCTGGATATGGCCTTGTATTAGACAGAGAATGAGGAAGAGCTATTTGGAACACCTGGAAAAGTGATTAGATGGTGGAGAAAACCAAGAATAAAATCCTTGAGACACAGGCAGGATTTGAAACTTACCAAGCCTACTTCCCAGAGGCTGAGAGGGAAGAGTCTGGGTGATGAACCCAGTGTATCCGAAGGCTGCAAATTGTACAGTCAGTTCCAGAGCCTGGTCTGTGATGCAGGTTTTATCTGTTTGTTTTGGTGTTGAGTACAGAATTTAAGTAGGCAGGGAGGAGTGGGTTAATTGCTTTCTGTTCCATGATTTGAGGCAGGTCTAGGCCAGTGTTTTCTAGACCTGGCTGTGCAACAGAATCATGTGGGGGAGCTTTTGAAAAACACAGATCCTAACTGGGTGGTGGAGGCTTTTAATCCCAGCACCTGTAAGGCAGAGGCAGATGAATCTCTGTGAGTTCAAGGCCAGCCTGGTCTACAGAGTGAGTTTAAGACAACTCTGACCAACCAGAGTTACAATAGAAAAATACTATCTCAGAAAACCAAAAAATAAAAACAAACAAACAAACAAACAAACAAAAAACCCCAAACCCAACAGATCCTGGGCCTCAACTACAGGGATTTATTTTTCATTACTTTGAAGGGCAAAAACATCAGTGTTTCATTTTTCTTTTTGCCTGTACTGGGGACTGAACCCAAGGCCTTAAGCATGCTACTCTACTTAAGCAAGTGCTCTACCACTAAGCTAGATCACCAGCTCCTAATATTTCTTTTGAAACCTTCTGAAGTGCTGGGAAGTACAGATTTTATTTTAAGTAACAATATACTTATTTGAAATTCGAGGTATAACCAATGAGATGGAAGGCTGGGATGGAAGCCAGAAGAGGAGCCTTCATGACTGACTTAAAGAGTGACAGTTCCACCTCCCACTGTGCTCGTGAGTATGTGTGTGTGTGTGTGAGTGTGTGTGAATGAGTGTGTATATAAGTGTATGCATGTGTATGCATGTGTATATGAATGTCTGTGTGAATGAGTGTGTGTGTATACAAGTGTGTATGTGTTTGAGTGTATGTGTGTGTGTACAAGTGTGTGTGTGTGTGTATGAGTACATGTGTGTTGAATATTGAACTCAGGGCCTCACACATTCAAAGCCCATGTTTTACCACCGAGCTACACCAGCAGCCTTCGGACACACTTACCTGTCTTTACTGAAAGCACACAGGGTTCTTCAATAGGGCCTGACATACACTGGGCATCCATTCTGTGTTTGCTGAATGTGACATAAAGCCTGGTCTTTAATGGTGCACTTCAGCCTCAGGCTACAGTTCCCTGTAAGACACTGAGCTGGGCCTTCGGAGAGGAGTGTGAAGACCTCCAGCTGCACTTGCGCCACGCCCTTCTGTGTCAATCACGGTGGTTAGCCAATCTCTGACTTTAGTTGGCTCTGGATGCTGTCCAGCGATCCTCCTCCTCAAATCCTTCCTGACAAATCTCAGGGATGGACCAACCTCCTTATCCAAAGAGTTATTTGGGCTTCCTTCCTCCCTACATACTCAGGCCACAGGACCTCAGAGCTGGAAAGGCAGGCAGACGAGGGTCTGTCTCCACGCCTAATAAAGACAAGAGAAATAAGAACTCCCTGCAGACTCCTGTATGCTACGCAAATGCTATCAACCCAGAGAAGGGCACTAATGGGAGATAGCGTTTCCTTTTGTTCCCTTCTTCTTGTTTTTAAGAGCAGGGTATTTTAGAGAAAAGAAAGCACGCCAGCATGCCATAGAATTCTGTTCCTTTAACTGGGGGAGTGTCGGAACATGGCCCAAGGATGGAGTCCTGTGAGGGGAATTCTGAGTGCTTGTGAGAAAATGCCAAGAAAACAGGAGTTCTGTGATCTCAGTTTCCTCAGAAACACTGAATTGTTCTTGGATTCTGCTTCCGTGCTCTCCCCAGGAGTAGGGACCCTCCCAGATAGGTGTAGGGATCCCCCCAGGAGTCGGGATCCCCTCAGGAGTCGGGACCCTCCCAGGAGTGGGGATCCTCCCAGGTGTAGGGATCCTGCCAGGTGTAGGGATCCTCCCAGGAATAGGAATCCTCCCTGGAGTAGATCCTCCCAGGTGTAGGGACCCTCCCAGGAGTAGGGATGGGAGTGAGTCCACTTCAGGCTATTCATCACAGCTGGCCATTGTTATTTATTTATATCCCACGTGCGGCCTTGTGATTGAGCACTCTACTCATGTGACTCCTCTTAACTTTCGGAGAATAAATTATCTGATGCTCTGAATGAGGTTGGCTACAGCATGAGCCTTCTTCATTTATTGGCTCCACCCTCCCAGGTCCCACCAGCTAGAGCGGGGAGCGACAAGGCTCCTTCACAGAAAGACATCCCTCTAGACCAGTGGTTCCCAGCTTTCCCAATGCCGTGGCCCTTTAATACAGTTCCTCAGGTTGTGGAGACCCCAGCCATAGAATATTTTCATTGCTACTTCACAACTGTAGTTTTGCTACTGTTATGAATTGTAAATACTGGATATGCAGATGGTCTTAGGCGACTCCTGTGAAAGGGTCGCTCAACCCGCAAGTGGTCATGACCCACAGGTTGAGAACTGCTGCTCTGTATTCAGTACAGTATCCCTCCCAGGCTTCATGTGGCATTTTCTGCTCAAAGATGTAGCAGTTTACTATAGAAATGCTCTCCTCCTACCCTCAAACGCTCAAGCAGGAACTGGGGTCTGGCGAATCCCAGGCACAGCCGGTGATCCTGAAAACGGGGTCTATGGGTCAACCTGCCTCAGAGCTCCGTCTCTGTCTTGTCAAATCCGGGTTTCTCACGGTGAACCCCAGGAATGTGGTGTGCAATTTAAGTGTGTGCTCTCTGTAGCTGTTGTGTTCATGGCATTGAGGACCGCTCACAGATCACTCAGATTAGAGTAGAGGTAGTCTCACACCTAACGGTATTATTATCGTCCCTCGATGATACATCTACTATAGCTAACCTGTGCTGAGCTCTAGCCGCTTACCAGGGTGTGGGTAAACATGAAATAAATGACTGGAAAACATAAAGAAACTAGAATTCCTTCAGTACCTCCGTTTAGTTCGGATTTGTCTGATTTTGATCTCTATAACCGTGAGTCACCTCGGGGTATGTATGTGGTCACAGCTTTGAACTTGGTCCTACGGCATGAAAGGATAAAGGGGAATGGCCACTGGGCCCTATCTCCAAAGGAATCTTTTATAGCTTGAGATGACACCGTACAACTACCCAGGGTCCATGACAGAGGAACGAGGTTCCTCTGTTTAAGAAATATTCTTCAAGATTGTCAGACTAGCATGACATTTCGAAAGATGAAACTGGAGAAATAGCAAGGGATCACTAAGTGGGGGCTGGCGGCAGGCTGTTTTGCAAGGGTGCGGTTGCAGTGTGGAAGGGAGTTCTCCGGAGGGGCTGCAGAAGACTTGGAGGGCTAGTCACCACCTCCGACATGGTGTCTGCATTGTACCGCATGCTCTCCTGATGTGCAGCCAAGTAACAGGCGCCCATCAACACCAAAGGATTTAACACACGTGACTTCCTCAGAGGATCAGTAACCCGAAACTCAACCACCTCCTTGCAACTCCACTGACACATTTCCTAATCCCTTTGACACCAGAGGTGCCCACTTGGCCAGAGGATTCCAGAACCCAGGGGTCACAGGGGCCATGCTGTGATGCACACTTTAGCCCACGAGACAGGCACCGGCCTTTTATTTACTTTCTAATCTTTTGCCAAGTCAGTCAGGCCAAGACGACAAACAACTGTGGAGTCTTGTAGAGATAAAGCTATGCAAAGTAGTTTTTTTTTTCTTGGATGGGCACTGACCGTGGGTAAATACAAACTTAAAAAAAGGTAGAAAACAGTGAAGGACACAGAGACTCCACAACTGGACAAACGCTGACTCCAGTTGCTGCCAATGGAAACTGAAGTGGCAGCCAGCCCGGCGAGCGTCTTACAGGCTTAGACACTGGCTGTCCTCCACAGCAGCTGTCCCCTGGACATGTCTGAATATCACTCAGTTCTCAAAACACGAATCTGGGTCAGTGTAATGCAACCACACACTTCGTCCTGAGATTTCTGATGGTTTATTCCTTTGTGGGGAGATGGGGGACAGATTCAGAGGCAGCGGGGAGGTTTGAAGTCTTCCAGATCCCCCCAAGGCCACCCCTTTCTGGAGGTTTCCTCAGGACATTTTGCTAGGCTGTTCTCCCCTAAGTCCCTCGACCACAAGGCTCGGTTACTTCTCGGCCCCATCTCACCGTCTGCACTGCCCGGTCATTCTCATGGTGTCATTCTTCTCGTTTATTCCCGAAAGACAGCACCTAACTAGTGTTATGACTGGTGATCATGACTTCCGACTCAGTGTAGCACAGTATCTTTCCGAAAGACCACACTCCGATTTCACCCTTCTCCTAAAAGGCACGTTGGGCCTGGTGGTGCATGCTCCTAACGCAGCATTCAGGAGGCTGAGGGAGGGCAGCCAGCTTGAGCTGAAGACTGAGATCCTGTCTCAAAAGCCCCCTCCCACCCGCTCTACATACACACACGCTTTGCAGCTCTCCACAGACTGTGGCTAAGAAAAACCTCACTTCCTGTAGCCAAGGGCAATGGCACATTAGGTGAGGCTACGGACCTTCTTTGGGATAATCTTTACTGACTGCTTCTTAATTACACGGATGCTACCTTTTCCTCAGATAGTTGCGCACCCTCACATTTAATGCAATTACCCTGACGGCCATCATGGAGTTCCCAGGGGGGCAGGGAGGTGCGGGGGTGGTAATGCTCTCATTTCCTAATGAGGCTGGTTCAACTTTTTCCAAGAACAGCCTGAGTACAGGACATGGGGCCCTATGGGGAGAGCTAGAGGCACACCAGGATGCCATTCCATGAATTTCCATTCTAGGCTCTCTGCTTTGCCCTCAGGGCTGGTTTGACTCAGTGGGCGATCATGCCGCTTCAGTAAAATCCACACAGGATCATCTTATAAATTCTCCTCTTCCATCAGAGTGGCTTGGAACTTCACTCTTCCTGCAAAAATTTCACACACCAAGCTCAGGCCTGTGTGTGTGTGTGTGTGTGTGTGTGTGTGTGTGTGTGTGTGTGTGCGTTTGCAAGTTGGGGGAGCAGCACAGAAATATAAAAATGAGTCACAGGCAAGCTTCCTGTTCTCAATGATAACATTTGTGAAATTTGTGAGTTTTGGTAAACGGGATATTTTAAGAAGGAATTTCAGCATGTCAGACGGACTGAAAGCTGGAAGCCAAATGATTACCCGGTTAGGTATTGTGTTTCAAGTTCAGGTCATGTCAGGTTTCAGACAGCAACTGGGATTAGGATTTCTGGACTCCCGTGGCTTTAGTTCGATGCTTTCTCTATTGTGCGCCATGTTGCCAGAGACCGGCTGCCTCAGTGGCTCTTTATCCCTTTATTTGGGATTCTGAGACAGGTGCCTAGGAAGTTGCTCACATCCTCCAATCAAAGGTTCTTAATTTGGTCTCCCGTGGAGACTGGGATCTCTCCTAGACCTGGACCCCCAGAATTTTCTGAGATAGGCCAAAGCAATGTGTTTTCAGAGAGCCCTTGAACAATTTCAAGACACAGCTCTCACTGGGAAGTGATGATTTAGGTAAGTTTCTGACTTTTTCTTTTGTAAGTGAGTCTTGGATTGCAAGGACCCTTGTGAGGCCATGCGCCTAGCTGCTAAGAGATGCCTGACTTCCCCGTACAGTATCCTGGGGAGACTCAGTATATAACGGACGTGCTGAACAGGACTTTACACATGATTTCCTCCCCTTCCCCCTCTGACACTGCCTTGAAAGCCCAGAAGAAACAATGCGCACATCATTATCCCTCTCTCTCCCTCTCTCCCACGCGGCCAATGTTTTCTTCTCCCTACCTTGAGGCTAGTTTTAAAATTTGGCATAGCTTTTCTGGTCTCGCAGCTTCAAATTATTTATTGCTTTATCATGCCAAAGCATTTGTGTTGGCCACCCCAGCTTCGTTGGCGCACAACACTGGGAACACTGTCAGATAAGGTAACTGCTGCCAAGTACACAGAGTTGGTATACGCTCGGAGGCTGTTTGGTTAGTGGGGCCGCTAAGGCCCGCTAGACTAAGAGGTACCACTGTTTTGTGAATCTGACGGATATACCTGGAATGGATGCCCAGCTAATGAGACTGAATTAAAGTGAAACAGGATTGCCAGTGTGCCTTTTACAACGGTCCTGAGTGGGAAGGCCGGTGGCTAACTTCTACAACTCTCTGGGACAAGGGCAAAGGCAATGTCTTTATCCTTCCGTTTCATTCACTCCCTTAATCCTAGTGAATTTTCACTTGTCCTTTGGCTTTGCTGTTGTTGTGATGTCATTAAAGGAAATTCCAGACAGTGAAAACATATGTAAGATCCAAATAGATTTAGGGTTTTTCCATCTTCGTTTTTAAAAATACAGCCATCTATAGAATGACACGGACATTTTTGGATATAGAAATCATTGGTGTAGTTAAGTCAAAACAAGAGGAAACACAGCTTGAATGATGTGCATCAGTCAGTCATTCAGTCTGTATCATACAGTCAAAGAAAACCAAGCTGCGTGCTGTACAGTTCAAGTGGCTCGCAGAGCAGCCCTTGCCTTCATGCTGAGAATCTTACATATGCATTCAGTTATTTCAGGAAGTAGAGCAGAATCGTTTAATTTAAAAATTCAAGCCTATTGGAATTCCACTTACTGCACTCCAGCTCATTTACATGACAAAGAAATGAAAAATGGAGTGGGAATCGCATAATTCTTCCTACGTTTAAAACAATAATTTATCATAATACGGAAGAACAGGGTTTTTCATTTCTGTGCTTTTGGAGACAGGGTCTTACCATGTAGCCCAGGCTGACCTTGAACTTGAGATCCATGCATATATTTCCACACCTTGCTAAGAACAGAGTTATCAATGAAAAGGCAGGAAGGAAGAAGGAAAAATTTGAATGTCCAAAGGAGAAAACAACTGCTCTCTAGCTCAGAGAGAGGAAGGTGAGGATATTCCTGTGTTGCCTGGCCAGCAGATGGCAGAGCCCCACAGGACAGTCTTACATGTCATGTCTTCCGGGCTGGGTCAGCAACCTCCCCATCAGACTCATTGCCAGAGAGTTTTAGCTGACAGCCGTGTAGTGCTTTGAGTGAGAATGTCCTCCACCGGCTCACGTATCTGAACGCTTGGTCTGACGCTTGGTTGACGGCAGTTTGGGGAGGTTTAAAAGGTGCCTCCTGGCTGGAGGACGTATGCCACCTGGGCGTGCTTTGAGAGGTGAAAAACCTCCAGTGCTTTCAGCTTGCTTTCCGCTTCACGCTTGCAGTTTAAGTTGTGAAGTCTCAGCTTCCTCTCCAGCCACCGCCCTGCAGGCCAATGGCTTCCATACTCCCTGCGATGGACTCTCATCCCTCTGACACCGTAAGCCCCAATGAACTATTTCCTCTCTTGGTTGTCTTGGGTGTGGTGTTTTATCACAGCAACAGAAGAGCAACTAATGCAGGTCACTGCTTCTTCCCTCTCGTTTCCCGCCTTCCACATGCACGCTTTCTCTCTCTTCCCCTCCACTCCCTAAAATCCCCCACCCCCACCCCCGGCCTTTTTCTTTTCTCCTCTCCCAATTGACTGGAGCATTGAATGCTACCAAGGAGATTAAGTTAAGATTATCGCAAGTCTCTCCTGAGGGCAGATATTAAAAACTGTCCTCCTGTGACAGATAGCATGTAATTAATCCAGGCTTGTGGGGAGAAAGGTGATTGATTTTAGATGGAACTAAAAAAAAAAAAAAATGAATAGGGAAAGAGATGGCACAGAATTAATTTTGTGTCTTCCTTTATTAAGGAACAACAAGCTCTCTGTGAGAAGGGTGGGAATCACGTGGGGGACCAACTAGGGGTGTGGGAGGGGAACTAGGTTCTTCTGCAAATTAATCACAGTCCACTTCTGGCAAGTTTTTTTTTTTTTGTTGCATTTTTATAATACGCACCTATAGACTGCTTTTGCTGAAAGTACTGACTTCTTACCCGGGCCCACAAGGCTTTATTATGACTTACTTTTCCTGTCGCTGTGATCAGATGCTTGACAAAAAGCAAGTGATTTAGAAGAAGGATTTATTTTGGCTCACGGTCAAGGGGACGGCGTGTCGGAGCGTACCATGGTTGGAGCTTGTGGTTCCCCTCACATCTTGGTAGGTCAGGAGGCAGAGAGAAAGCTGAGAGCAGAGCTAGGCTTTAAGCTTTAAGCTCCTGCTTCGCCACAGCCCAATTCTTCAGCTAGACTTTTTCTCCCAATGGTTCCAAGAATAGCACCGTGAGCTAACCACCAAGAGTTCAAACATAGCCTGTGGGGACACATCCAACCTGTAACATTAACTGAATGTAGGGCAAAAGCTGGCATCTCTGATGCCTTTTTGTGTCTGTCTGCTTTGAGTTACCCACTTCCCCTGAAGGTTGGCACGTTAATCGCTCATCCTTCTTAAAGCTGAAGATGTAGAGATCTGTCGTTGTCCTAACCTTGCAGTCACCTTGGATTGCAAGGAGAAAAACGTCACAGTAAGGAGCTCCCTCCTCCCCAGATGAGAGCCGCTGTCCATGAAGGTAGGCTGTGCCCTGGAACAGCAGTGACTGTTTCTCATGGACCACCTCATCATCCCTGGACCTGTGCGGATCACCTTGTTGGCGTCCGGACAATTATCAACAAGCCCACACTTAGCTCAAGGCAACTTGCTTCTATGTGCCTATCGTTCCCTGCCCCCATTCTTCCTGTATTTAAGCCTACTGCTCACGTGAGTCCCCCAAGCATGGACTTGGGGTCACTAGCTGCCATTATTTGTTTTCTTCCTAGTCTGGCCATGTCACTCACATCTTTAAATGGCCTATCAGGAGAGGCGGCAGAGCCTAGCCTCTTGAGGCTGACAGAGCGCTGGTTTTTGTCCTAAAAACTCATGGTACATTTTTCTTAAGCTTTACAATCCACAGTTTCACATTAAATTGGGCCTCTGGACCATGAGTCCTACCCACCCTGTAGAGCCCCTGTTGGTGTTTGGCCTGTGAGTACACACAGAGGAAGGGAGTGTGAATTCTTTGGAGGTGGCTTGTTTTGCTCTCATTACGTGTGTGATCAGGAGTTGCAACCACAGTGCAGAAAGTTCTCTGCATGGCGAGAGAGCAGATATTCCGTCTAGAAGGTCTTGATAGGACTGATCACGACCGTGAGTTAGCCGATCCTACGTTATTCCCCTGACAGTCAGAGGGTCCATATGCTTCAGGTCTGTCCTCGGGCCGTCTGTACCACAGGCACCTGTGCTAACTCTGATGGTGTTTTCAGGTGGCGGTAGGGACACCTCGCAGTCTCTTCTGAGAGTCCGCCATTTTGTGTTGCCGGCGTAAGACCCGACTGTAGGATGCTGCTTTGCCTCCCCCACTCCCTTGAATGATAGATATTTTCCCCCTATTTGGTTCAGACTTTCAATCGATTCTAGTCTCGTTATTTTCTGTTACCAAGACTTCTCTACAAAAGCACCCCTCTCCTTACAGATCACTTACTCCAAGGACTCCAATATACTTTCCTTCGAGCTAACTTTCTAGGTCCAATGTAATGAAATGTGATGTCACGAATGTCTGAAATGCCCATTTTTTCAGTGACAGGATACCACCATCGCCGCGTGGTAAAGTCACTATGCTTTCTCTCCCAGATGGACGGCTGCCCTCGGTTCCTTTCAGTTTGCCTCTTTGATATGTCATTCATAATTGGGACAAACCTGACCAAACTTTAAAAAGACAGAGGTTTGAGTTTATCTTTTATAAAACTACATAGTCGCAATATAACCAGAGAGGAAGGAGACGGGTTAAAAACGGAATTAACTTCACTATTTATTTTACTCCTCTTTGACTTCTATGCATACCATGATAGTTTTTGGTTATTTGCCCTTTCTCACCCCCTCCCCGTCCTGCTGGGCCCCTTCTTCCCAACAAGTTCCTCTTGCACCACGCTTTTGTGACCCACTGAGGTTAATGAGGCTTGTTTGTACCTCATGAATGGCAGTTATTCACCAGAGCATGCGGCAACTTACCAGCGGCCACACCCCTGAAGGAAATCATCCCTCCTTCCCCCCAGCAACCACTAACTGCCAACAGAGAGGGGTGGGGCCTAAGGAGCTCATGATGGGATGTTGATGGGCACCATCTTGTGCAGTCACCACTGCTCTGGGAGTTACGAGTGCAACAGCCACGCCACGCCCAGAAGACACTGTTTTTCCCATACTATCCCACGACTAGATTTCTGGCAGAAACAGCCAGGCAAGTACTTTATATAAACTTTGTTCGCTTTACCCGAAGACCTAGATTTATTCTAATCATGTAAACTGGATTTAAGACCTAATAGCCCTCTTAAATATGACTGAATACTCTCAGCTCCCGAAAAACTGGGAGAAATAAAGCCTTCCGCAACATCACCACCTACTGGAAAAGTAGTCTACTGCACCCCATCCCCCACATCCCAAACCCTTCACTAATACTATGTGTAATTTTGGACGTGCCCCCTCTAAGAACATGCTATGAAATACGGATGTCTTTGTGCGCAATGACTTTTCTCTAGACAAGACCTTAAGCAAATCAAGCAGGATTTGGGTAGCTTCTTTGATGACAGTTTTTCAACATCTCTCCCAAATTTCTGCACTTCCTTGGAAGGATGTCAGTGTCACAATGGGCACACACTGGTGATCCTGAGAGAACTGGAACTACTCGAAGGGATACACAGTGCACAGTGGATTTCCACACATTGGTTTCTAATGCCTCACAGGACCGAAAGCAGTCCAAGTGGATCCCCAAGATGTAATTACAATATCTAGGATTAACTGTGCTTAATACTGAAGCCATCAAGGCTCTTCCAACACCCAACGTTAGAAAACAAGGCCCTCAAGACTAATGTGGACCTTGGATTCTTGGTTTTATGAATCATAATGGAAATATCTTATATGCAGATAGTCTTAGGGGACCCCAGTGAAAGGGTCCTTAGAGCCCCCAAAAGGGTTTTGACCCACAGGTTGAGAGTCACTGTTCTATTTACGAATGCACTTCAGCCCATTTGAGTTGCTTTATGGGTGTCCCCTTTTTTTAATTCAAATCTTTTGGTGGAGGAGAAGCTCAGACTTTAAGTCAACTGCCTCTAGCCTCAGTGAATTCCAACAGGCTATTAATAATATAGATCACAGATACCGCTCGATCCACCGATGAAACAGATGGACCTCTTTTCTAACAGTGAAGGACGGGTACTGATTAAGATTACAAAGAAGGCTGCAGAACCAATAACAAACTCCTCTTTGGACGAAGCCCCTTTCCAGTGCTGTTATCTTCTCATGCAATGAGCGATCAAAGATTGAGAAATTGCCAACTGGCTGCATCTTACCCAAGTTAAACTGTAGAGAGGTCAGCTAGCTCAAACCACGATCCCAGTTTCACTACCAGTGAGATATTTATGATAACCCCCCCCCCCTTAAACCAAGAATAGATCGGAACCTATGACAAACGTTTCAGATACAGTAAGACTACTACTCACAAACCCCTGGGGTCTCTGCTTTACCTGAATATGTAGAAAGAGGTTTCAGATCCAGGAGGAAACAGGTATCAGAGAAGGGTGATGGATAGGGAAAGATTTTGGTGTGTGGTTCAGGAAGGTACAATCACCTGTTCGAATAATTTGCCCTTTAAAGAGAGATACCCAAGTGGCTGTGGCTTCTTCACCAAGACAACAACAGAGACAGCAAGGTTGCTAAGGGAAACAGTATTTGGAACCAAACTCACACCTTCCCCGAAACCAGTCAAAATTCTGGATACTGGCAAAAATAAGTAAGCGCATAAACAAATGAGAGGAAGAGGCTGGAGAGGGGGAGGCTTGCAAGCTCAGCAGAACCAATCTCTGGTTAACAAAAATAACTAGAAGAGGTTTTCTGATAGAAAAAGAACGGCCATTGAGTAGGGTGGGAGCCACGGTCTGATTCTGGGGTCCCCCAAAGGCTCGTGCGCCAGAGTTGACCACTAACCTCTGGCATGACTGGGAAATGGGGGAACCTTTGGGATGTGGGGCCTGGTGGGCGTTAGATCACTCTGAGAGGGATCACTCCCTTTGAGGGAGATTCTGCGTCCTCAGCCCCCTTTCTCCCCATGGCCATGAAGCGAGCAGCTGTGCTGCACTGTGGCTCCCCTTCCTGGTGCGGGCTTGCCATAGGCCAAGAGACCATGGACCAAAGCCACTAAAACCACAGGACTTTGATCCTTTTAAGTTGATTTATCTCATCTACTTGTCACAGTACCAGCAGGCTGATGAACACAGTTGAGGAAAAGAGATTCGAGGCCCAGGAAACTAGATCCTTGAGGCATAAGATTCTACTCAAAATATTTACTTCACCCAACCTCGGTATTTCCGCCTGTAATATGGGGAACACACATCAACAACGCTTCTGTTTTTGTAAATGATGTATGCGTTTCTATGTCTCTTCCTGCACGCCTATACCAGTGTGTATACGGCCATGTCCGGAGTAGGACTTAGCCTGTTATCAGTTTTATTTGTAGCTTTATACAGAAACCAAGCTGTTCTCAAATAAATGAGCACCTCGGGTCACCTCAATGTGAATGTCATCAACCACCCGTTTCTGACCTGAGACCGTTCCCTGTGGCGCAGCTCATTATTCTCCAGCTGAGTTTGTCATGTTCTAACTACAAAGTGAAAGGACACGTTTTGATGTTCGGAACATGGCGGGTGGGCATTCGCCAACTCCGCAGGCCCATGGTTGAGGCAGCGCATTTGCTGATGGAAAATATGACCTCCAAAGAGTGCCCTCGGAGCTAGCAGGGGCTATTAATAGCTTCTGACACGGAAGGTTTCAGGCGGAGAGCGGACATCATTGTTAATACTCAGATGAGTTCCGCAGGAAGGACTATGAAGTCTCCATAGAATGTTCTAAGAGATATCATCTTACAGAACTTGTCAACGGGAAGGGAAGGATGAAGGAAAATGGGCCGCGTACCGTGACATCCAGCGGGAACTGGGATGTGAACTGCTCTTTGGTGTCTGTTTCTTCTTTTCTGGCTAAGAGGTCTTTGTCTTCCACTTAGAAAATGGATGTGATTATCACTTTTGGAAAGAGAGGTGTTGGTCCAGCGTCTCTGAAGGAATGGGTACCCAGACTCTTCACGGGGACAACCTTCTTCCTCATTTTTAAATTACTACATCTTTAGATCTCACTTGCTCCAGCCAGAAGCTGGCAAGAAGACATTCACGAGTGGTAAGCTGCTCACATCTCACGAGCATACTTCGTTCGGTTTCAGCTTATATTATGTCCTGCCACCCAGAGCACTCTCTCACTGAATCCCACCCTGACAAATGCTACCCATTGTTTCAGACTCAATTCTAGTCCCATTTTTTTTTTTTTTTTTTTTTTTTACTCCAGAAGAAGGCTTTCTCTGATTAGCTATTCGGGAGCTCTCTGCTTTCCTCTGACTTTGGAGTAGCAATCAGAAGCTTTTTCATGTAACTAGCCGTGTCATATTATCTCTCGCTTTGTTGTGTCCGTTTCTCTAGACAGAGTCAGTACCCGCTGAGGCAGCGACCGACATGCTGTTGGGATCAGGGACCTTGTCTACACAGAATGGCGTAAGGGGCTACTTTTTCCCTGCTCTGTCTAGATGGGGTTCTTTGTGCTTGTTCACACAAAGGCAGGGTGCAAGCCAGCTCGAGTTCCCCTTCCCTTATAATCAATTCCAAACACGTGCCAGACCAACTTGGCTGTCATGGGCAGATACCATAGCTACTCCCCAAGGAGAAATACCATCTTCCCTGGTCCCCTGGATGGCACCATTCATCAAATGCTTTCTTTCAAGACATTATCTTTCCTGTACACAGAAAGCTGACACAGTTTTCCAAATGAAGCTAAACAAAAGGCATACTCTAAAGGAAAGCAGGGAAAGCTACTCTAACACAAATCAAATTCGAGAGATAATTCAGCGACAACTGTTAAAAGACCTAGATTCTAATGCTGTTAAAGACACATTAGGGGAAGAAAGGGAATAAGAAAGGCTGAATGGGCTGCAAATTCCTCTGAGGGGAAACTGCTTCCTAGTTAAGCTGGGCCTGGATTAGCTGAGCAAAGCAATACATGGCGCATACCAGGACATGGGTTGTTCCCGTTCTCTTTACTCATGAGGAGTCTCTGCTTTTGGTTCATAGCTAGTCATGCGTGTTGGCCTGGCGGGATACCTCAGAGGAAGGGGTCGCCATACCAGACTGCTTAGTGCCAGCCTTGTGACTGCAGCAAAGCACTCTGCGTAGTTTGTCAGCCAAAAGGAGACAATGCCATCCTAGCCCTCACCAGGAATATAGTCAGGCTCCACAGAGGGCCAGACAGGAAGGAAGTCAAAAGTGAGTAAGACCTGGTCTCTACCCATCCAGAGCCTGCGAACTGTCTTCCAGGGCTGAAGCTACAGACCAGAGAAGTGTCATCGAAGGGGAAATCTGGCAGTGGTGGAAAGCCCTCATCATCATTATTTCCGCTCTAGACCTGGCTCTGTGACCTGGGAAACACATAATATTCCTGGGCTTTCCTAGTTTCACCTTCCAGAAAATGAGGGCATTCCCTGTGCTAAAGTTTATCATTCTAAATAAGCTTTCTAGGTTCTTCCAATTCATAACGTTTTAAAAGATCACTACGAAGCAGTATAGACACAACAAAAGGGTAAGACTATTGTAACAAGCCCTTAATATCCTCTATTAAGAGAGAAAACACTGCGAAGAGCCCTGGCTAGTGGCTAGGGTGTAGAAATGATGAATTTGGTTTTTATCGTTCAAAATCCTGGCCTAAGGAAGCCTGATGTTCGATACATAACAGTTTACCACTGAAGAGCTCTTTCCCCGCTTGCGTATTCTTGGCTGCTAATGAGTACCTGAGCAGAAAGCATGTATCACAGGCGTCTTAGGTTCCAGTCCCTTCTGTACCCGCCACCCCTGCCTGGAGTTCCAGCCTGAGGCCAGGTGTGGCCTCAGGAGCACAGCCACGTTTACCTTGAGAGCCTTCTGCGCAGGTTCACTGGACCCAATTGCAATCAGGTTGGGCCCGGCCATGCTGCAGAAACTCTTCAAATGCAAAGAATCAGCCACAGGGACTGTGGAGACGGCGTAGTCCTGTGAAGACAAACAGAAAGGAAGTCAAGCGGGTTGTCACTGCAGAGCAATTCCCAAGACTGATTAAAAACTGCCTGGACCATGCTTGCTCTTTTGAAGGTTGCCAGCATTGCGGGTGGAGCGGGGTGGGGGTGGGGTAGCAGATGGGAGAAACCTGACTCACAGGTATTGGTATTACCAGTTAGATTAAGACTACTTCTAAGAAGAAAGCAGTTTCCTTCTGGAGTTTGACTCTGTCAGTGCATATGGGTGCATTTGTGTGTGTGCGTGTGCACGTGTGTGTATTCTTTACTATGCAGTTTGGCGAAATATTCTTCCCAAAGAGTAAATGGACCTTGAAGGACGGTATATGCAATACTGAGCAGTTTCCAGTACACAATGGGCAGCCAGTGGAGAGGACCCCAGGTTCTAATTCTGAAATCACATTTCATAGCACATATATCTGGCCAGAAGGTGAAAACACGAACTCTCTTGTTCCTGAGAGAGCTCAGTGGATCCTAATTATTGAGAAATTTGAATTTAATAGTCTTTAAAACGTCTAGCAAATGTACAAATACTAAGAATAATTTTGTAGAGCTGGTGAAATATAAACACAATTACTCATGACAAATTGATTCAATGGGGCTATGAATATTTATTAAGCAATTACTCTGAGCCGGGCATAAATGATCCTTCACCTACCTTAAAAGTATCAGCCAAGATTTCAGCACCTCGCTGATTTGTCCTTTTGGAAAGGCCCACAAAAAATTCTCTGCCTACAACAGACGTGACAGGACATGGTGAGTCGGCGCCCCAAGGGCTGCACACTGCTTCTTTATCTACACGCAATGATCGTAAAGTAGCACACAGTTCGCTTCTGCACTGGGAGAGTTCCACCAAAGAGACTCCTGTTCCCCTTCCAAAAACTGATCTCAAATGACTGCCCTTAAATAAGCCTTTCAAATTCAGAGGCAGAAATTAGCACGGCAGTTTCTCGGAGCTGGGAGAAGGGGTAATGGGAAGCAGTTGTTGAATGGGCATGAAGTTTCAGCGTGGGAAGATGAAAAATGTCTGCCGATGTACGGTGGCGCCTGCCCAGATATATGAGGGGACTCGCTGCCTCTTTACTGTACCCTTAAAATGACTATGAACATACAGCACCACCTCTATACCAGGGTTCTCAACCATGCATCTTAACAGCGAAGGGCAGATAGAGCTAAGTCAGCAGTTCTCAACCTGTGGGTTGTGATCCCTTGTGGGGGGGGTCAAACGACCCTTTCAGAAGGTCACCTAAGACCATCGGCGTATCAGACATTTACATTACGATTCCTAACAGTAGCAAAATGACAGCTATGAGGTAGCAACAAAAATAATTTTATGGTTGGCATCACCACAGCGTGAGGAACTGTATTAAAGGGTCGCAGCATCAGGAAGGTCGAGAGCCACTGGCCTGTATCTATGGCTCAGCGGACATCGCAGAAGACAGGGCAGGAAGAGTGTACGAGTCAGAGGAACAGGCTGCCTGTTGGGAGACAGTGTTTGCTAGACACCATAGGATGCTGCACTCATGAAGTCTCGACGAGATGGTTCCAGGGAGCCCAGTGTCCTCTTCTGGCTTCCACAGGCACCAGGCAGACAAAACACTCATACACAAGAAATGGTAATAGTACATATTTCTGGGAGGACTTGAGAGGGGGAAAGGATATGGCCAAAATATATTGTATAAAAAAGAAAAAAACCTACAAAATGTAAATAAATAAATACAATAAAAATTTCTTTCCTTTCCTACCTCATTCACTCACAAGGGAAACCAGGCCTTCCATCAAATCGATAATCCTATGGTCCAGATTTGGCTGATGGCTCCCTAACACCGTTTAGCAACTACGTCGCTCCTTTACTCTTTGTATTTTCAGTGAGTTGACAGTTTCCTGGAGATGGTTAATCAAGTTACTCTTTTTCCAGAGGGGTCCGCACGCCCACTGCCTCACACAGGGCATGTGACTGACGGTAACAGCATCTCAGTGTGGTGGGACCGCAAGGACCAGGTGGGCGCCGTGACACTGGCCAGTCACGCCACTGTCTCTCACTCAGCTTCCACGCGGTAGTGTGAGTCCCACTGATGCCCAGGCACAGACACACTATTCTATTAGGGACACGCATTTACACTTGGAATCCTAAGAAGAGAGAAAAACTGATCTATCTGAATTATAATTCATAAAGGAAATATAGGCTAAATGCCTTTCCTTTTACAGCTACAGTAGAGCTGGTACTCTCCCAAGTTACAGGAATGTCCATGTTAAAAACAGATCCATCATTATCTACTAAAGAGCCAATGATTAAATCATAACAGAAATTTAGGAAGCATTGGAACTAAATGATCTGGTCTGGGGAGATGGCTTAGTGGTTAAGAGCACTGGCTGTCTTCCAGAGGTCCAGGGTTCAATTCCCAGCACCCACATGGCAGCTCAGGACTGTCTGTGACTCCAGTTCCAGGAGATCTGACACCCTCACACTAATGCATAAAAAATAAAATAAATAAATACAATTAAATACATTTAGCCAGGTGATGGTGGGACACACCTTTAATCCCAGCACTCAGGAGGCAGAGGCGGGCGAATCTCTGTGAGTTCAAAGCTAGCCTGGTCTACAGAGTGAGTTCCAGGACAGCTAGAGTTACAAGAGAGAACAAACCAAACCAAAACAAACCAAAAAAAGAACTAAATGATAACAGAAATACTCATACAAGGATTCTCACTGGGTGTGGTGGGTTAGCCTATAAATCTGAGGTGGAGGCAGGAGGATTGGGAGTTCAAGGTCATCCCCAACTGTATAGTGAGTTTGGAGGCTGTCCTGAGCTACATGAGACCTTGTCTCAAACAAACAAACAAAAACAGAAAAAAGAGGGAAAAAAAGAGAAGAAAAGAAAAAATATTTAATAAAAGCAGTACTTGGAGGGAAGTTATATAGATTACATTAGAGAAGATGAACACTTCAGGATAAAGAGATACAATGCCAGTTCAGCACGTAGGAGAAAAGGACAGGTATAAATAAGGAGATTTCAGAGACGGAAATAGAGAAAGACAAAGGAAGCACTTAGGGGAAAGGGTTCACCAAAGCCAACATTTGGGCCTTTGAAAAGATTAATAAACTTGACAAACTTCTGGACAGGGGAGGAGCCTGGGGCAGGCACAGGCATGACAGATGAACACGAGAGTCTAGGTACCGGAGCTAGCAATTTTGAAGAGACACTAAGAATGACAATGTTTTGAAAACTGAGGTAAAAGAGATTAAATCAGAAATATGGGCCCAGGAAAGCCTAAGTAGTCACGTGATCCTTAAAGTGACTGAATCAGGCTAAAATCTCCCCACTAAGGAAGTGCCAGGAGCTGTTTATCATCTTATCAAGCCGAAGGGATGCACAATATAAATCGAACTGATTCCAGAGAATAGAAAAATATGAAGCATCCCCCAATACATTATTATGAAGTTAATTTAACACTTTTACCCAAACCAGCTGAGGGTGACAAGAAGAGAAAGTATAGGCTGGGGAAATAAAACTTTCAAGTATACCAGCAAACTAAATCCAGCACCGTATGAAGAAGGGAATAGTTGATCTCATGCCTGATATACAAGACTGATCAAGTATCAGAAAGTTAAGATGAAGGAGAAAAATCATGTCATCATGGTCCTGAAGCAGGAAAAGTGTTTACCCTATCACCCAGAGTTCAAGAGTTGGCCTATAGACTACCTCTCATACATGAGTACAGAACACAGAAACAGATATAGCAGCACTGAAGGTAATAACAGACAGAATCACTCAAACCCCATACCACCAATACAATGTGTGAGTATTTGGTGGTGAATTTTTTCCAGAGGCTACTACTCAACATAGAAAACTACTACATTTATGTCTACCAACTTAGGTCAAAAGGAGAAAAACCACACAGGAATTCAGAGTGGACACTACAGCAACAGGAACTTACAAGAAGAGCAACACTAAATACCGTATAATTTAGAAATACATAGACTGAGACAGACTTCCAAGAAAGACTAGGAAATGATCTACACAGCAGTTAAGACAACGGTTTCCCCAGGAGGCTGGGAATGTGAAGAGCAGGACTAGGGGACCACATGGGGTTTCTGTGGTCCTTGCAGGATTCGGTTTTACAAGCCAGGGGTGCGTATCCAGATGTTTATTTTATTATTGGTCTTTAAACAACAGCACGTACACACTTACAACTTGGTTATATGAAGTCTATATTTCACAAAATAAATAAAGAAAGGGATGTTATCTATTCAAGGGAAATGAGATGGAAACATTTTTTTTTTTTGCCAGTAGCCGCTTGCGTGACTGACAGTTTTCCCAGCAGGAAGTGGAATTGGAAAGTAGCTCTCCTTCTGTCCATTTCCTGATAAATTATTAATGAAGCTTTGACTCATGGAAAGAAAGGGGCAGAGAGCATGTGAAAATGGCTACAGATTCTGTCACTTACCCAGCTCTGCCTGAGCTGAAAACTGAGGGCTAACCTTACATAGATTGGGAATGGAACTTATGGTCCATGACTTTTACACTTAAAAATGAGGAAAATGGCACATTTTATGTTTTATCAAGGGAGAGCTAGAGGGAGGAGTGGGAGACATTGGGGTGCTATGGGGAGACCAGAGGACAACCCTGGGTGTTGGTTCTTGAACCATCCACCTTGCTTAAGGCAGGATCTCTTGTTCAGCAAGTCAGGACAGTCAGCCCCCAAGCTTCTGGGAATTCTGTCTTCACTTCCCGTCTCTCTGTGGAACACGGGTACCATAGGCGTGTGGGACTGTTCCTGGCTTTATGTGGGTCTGGTCCTCACCCTCGAGCCGCAAGCATGTCACTCACCGAGTCTTAAGACGTGAACTTACCTTTGAGTAAAGAAAGGCTCAGACGGTATCAAGGCTAAGACTCCATGTTCAGTGAGGCAAGGACAACCGACTGGGTGTGCCGAGGAAAGAACGCTGACTGAAGGGGGAAACCTGGTGTGTGGGTGGCTCACACCGAGGGGACTGTCGGGTGTTAGCGCACGAGGTGTTCAGACAAGGGACTCGCCGTGAACGTAACACCTCGCTCAAGCAGTGTTTCCAAGAACATGTGAACACAATAAGTTATTTAACTGTACACACACACACACACAATGTATGTACGTGTGTATATATATGTATGTGTATGCATATGTGTGCGACACACACACACATAATGTATGTGTGTGTATATATATATGTATGTGTATGCATATGTGTGTGACACACACACACACATACACATATATGGACACACACACATACATATATATGGACACACACACACACACACGGACACACACACATATAAAAAGTGCACGGTAAGGAAGTGTGATTTACATATCTAGCTTTCCACAGAAGCCCATTTTCTAAGAGGAAACAGGCTGAAGATTATTCTAGAGGACCTTACTGGGCAGATTCAGAGAACGGCTGAGTCGGCCCCGGGCACAACCAGAGCTACAAATGCAGTCAGATCTCTTGAGCCCTCGTTCTGTGATTGGAGGGCTCAAGGTCTATGCGGCTCAAACCCCAGAGGCAGGGCCGCTGCCTGTGTCAGGCCGCACAGAACACAGTGTCACTGGATGCTAGCCACAAAGACATGGTTTGAATACTGCCCCTTGGCGAGGGGATAGAATGGCTCCAGCCACGGGTGTAAGACACCAAGCAAAAGACACTGAAATGTCAGGATAAAGCTGCCTTCTTCTCCTCTCAGACTTCCTTCTCCAGAAACATTCATCATATCTAAAGTTAGCAACATAAGGTAGAAATGTTAGTAATACAAGACATTTTCTAAATAACAAAGATGGCTATACTTTGGCTGTGTTTATGGGACCCATCGTTTAGACTCCTAGACTTGCTCCCAAGAAGCTTGGAGGTTCCAGTGGGTCATGTGAGGCTGCTTTCTCTAGTCCTCCAGGACTAGCCTGTGTTTTTAGACTACATTGGTGAAATTCTTTGACATCTAGGGGCAAACAAAACCTCACTATAAATTAAAATTCTAGTAATTACCTTGCTCTTCAGAATGACCTGAATGAGTCTGAGGATGGGGATTTTACATAATTATCCACCTTCCTAAAGAAGTTAGAGAGGTTAAATGCTATAATTATTGTCTCTTTAGTAGCCATCTTCTATGGATTCTGGTTAGATCAATAATAATATTAACATTTATATTTCATTGAATTATGCCGGCATGAAGCCAAGTCAGTTTGCATAGAAATTTATTTTAATTCTCCCTGCCATCTGGGAAGAAATTATTTATAAATGATGCTAATCTTGAATTAAGAACCTTTTTAAGTACAAACCCGAGATATGGTTACACAATGGAAACACTGTGCAACGTATTAACGCGATCATAGGAAAACACGGTACATGTCAATAACATCCCTGTAAAGACGCACACGAGTGCTCTGGTAAAAAGGGGCCGCGTAGCAAGGATGCGAGAGACATATCTAAATATCACAGCAGTTATCTCCCAGTGGACGCGCACCCTTCCCTCCTTGTGCCCCTCTGAACCTCTTTAGACCCCTGAGTTTAGCATTTATTAATTCGACGACTAAAGAAACACGTCAGCGAAACAAGCAAGCGTGATTCGGGTACGAGAATAAAAAGGACCGACGCACGCGTACCTGTGAATAAGACATCCCCGCCGTCTAGGGTCGCGTTTTCGTCTTTCATCTCCACTATGTTGAGCTGAAGTTTCTCCAAAGCCTCTTTCATCATGTCGACCTGTTGAAAACAAAGCCATGCATGTTGATACCGACCACTTCCTAATGTGAGAGCCAGCACTGCAGCTTCTCAGACTAAATCACATTCCCAGGTGTACACACGCACACTCACACACACACACACACACACTCACACTCACACACTGACACTCATTCTTGTGGATACAGGAGTGCATACAGTACAGATACTATCCATCTATCTATCACAGAGAGCGGGACTAGTCATGATCATTTCTAAGAGGAGAACTTATTTGCTAGAGGCACATATTTAAAGAGTTGGGCTTGGTGGCTCATATCTGTTACCCTAGTGATTCTAACTCGGGGGCACTGCCGTGAGTTTAAGGTCAGTCTGGTCTACACTGCTTCAAAAACAAAACAAAATCTGATTAGTTTTCCTTCTAGTGTAAGGTTGAGTCAACATTATAGTCTCTTCTTACCTAAGAAAGTTAACTAGTTAGGGCACGGTAGGGGGTGACCACTTAGGGCACTAATAAGCCAGGGAAGGCAGGAGGCCTTTCACCCAGTTCCCTTGTCCTCAAAAGGAAGTACAAGAATTAATTTTAAACCTAAGTGAGATGTTACACACACTAAGGACAGCAACAGAAGGAACAGCAACGACTGGTACCTTGACCTTTCAGTTTAGGCGAAGGACAGTCATTGGCTTCTTTGAAGTATTTTCTAAAATGTCATTTACCTAGTCAGGTGGTGGTAGCCCATGCCTTTAATCCCAGCACTCAGGAGACAGAGGCAGGTGGATCTCTGTGAGTTCGAAGCCAGCCTGGTCTACAGAGTGAGCTTTAGGACAGCCAGAGTTACAACAGAGAAACCCTGTCTCGGAAAAAAAAAAAAAAAAAAACCCAGCCATTTACCCAAGACTTCTCAGTAAATATAAGCTTTCCTGTTATCAAAATATAGCTCACGTTTCTTTTAACTTGTTACAATAACTGTCATCAAACCAAAGAATACTGGAAAATAAAGTTCAGTGACTCTCTGGGTCTAGGGTTTATCTATCATGGAAATACTCTGGGCTGGATTAGGAAATGTTACTGCTGAGGTTTATTTTTATTTTTAAAAATTATTCTGTTTTGAGAAGGCATGTCACTAGCTAACCCAGGTTGGCCTTGAACTCATGACCTTTGTACCTCTGCCTCTGAGTACTGGGATTACAGGTTAAGTGTCCTTAGAAGTTTACAGCTTAATTCACCTCCTTCCAGCAGCTCAGCAAAAGCAATGCAAATCTATTCCAAGGTTAAGACTCTGGAGGCCAGCCTCCTGTGCAGATCTACTTTGTTGTGGAGGAAACAGGCTTTTACAGAGGAAGCAGGGTGTTGTATACGGGAGAGGTCCAATCGCCTTGATCCATGCTTTCTAGGCACTTCAATCAGCCTACTCAGGCTTGCTATAGCGGGGGTGGGGTGGAGGAGTGGGCAAGGTTGGGAGAGGGCCAACCATCTTTAGCCTCCTATGTTTAAGCTCTTAGCCTATCCGATTCGCCGCAGTTGGTGAACAAGGTTTCTGTAAAGACGTGGGGCGGGGGGAAGCGGGTACTGCCCTGGCAGGCTTTCCCATCTTAGGGCTCAATTGGTGTTCCAGGATCCACCATTTTAAAGACCTTATGTGCCAGGGGCCAGGTACTGGCCCTGGCACAGGCGCTGATGCCCGTCTTCCTCTCTTGCTATAGGGATCCCTTTGCCACTGACAATTTAAGGTGGTTAAGCATCTATTATGAAGACATGGACTGGGCGGAGAGAAAAACAAGAGGTCACATTGCACTGGGCAGAGCAGACATCCTCGCAAAAATGCTGAGTACAAAGTGCAGACTGTCAATGAAGAGACATCACTCCAGAGGCTGCTTCTAAACTCATAAAAATATGGAAATACTTTGACAATACTGACATTCACGCATTCAAAAACACAAAAGAGAGTATAAAGTAGAATAAACACATCACCTCATCGTTGTCCTGGAACTCATGTTAAATTCCCACACACCACAGTGACTCAGAACAATAAAATTATTTCCATGTACAAAATGGTCTTTATATAGTAAATACACCCAGTGACTTCTTTTACCAGGAAAGGGAATTGTCATATCATGCAAACAGGAGCAAAACAACATTTACCATGACTCATCGGACTCTGAACCTGGGCACGCCACACACACACACACACACACACACACACACACACACACACACACACACACTTTTGTTCCTGAGGTCAGCTTCAGTGTCCATGGAAAATCCACCAAGGGTAACCACCAGAGCAGGCTCCGGCGTCCCTGTTTCTAGCAGATTAACGTCTCAGAGACGACTGGGAATTCGGCAGCAACAAGGATTCTGCTCTGAGAAGCTTATCTGTAACTACGCAGCGTTCCAACTCAGGAACTTTATTCAAACTTTTAAGAGTTAAAGGATATAAGCACGGATATGTTGGGATATATCCCAACATAGGATAGGGTCCTATCACTATGTACTAGTTCCTGAAACACTTCCTTCTGTCTTTCAAGCCCCATGTTTTTCAAAATTGAAGTTTTATCTTCTCCTGGTTTTGAAAAGCTGTCTGCTAGGATCATGTAACAGGCATTTTTTTTTCCCCTTTAAAAAAGTGCATGCACGGGAAAAAAAAAGCTGTCGGACACTCATGATAAAACAATTCTAAAGTAGTAAGATTTTAGAGGATAAAATACTGTAGTTTCTTAAAAGTGAAACCAGGTGTATTGACATTACAATAAACCTGGCCTTTGTGCAAGGCAAGTACCTCTAAAACAGTGGTTCTCAACCGACCCTTTAACACAGTTAATGCTGTGGTGACTCCCAGCCATAAAACTATTTTTGTTGCTACTTCATAACTGTAATTTTGCCACCAAGCGGTGTCTCGGTTCCTAAGACTATCGGAAATGTGTGTTTTCAAATGGTGGTGACCCACAGGTTGAGAACCATTGCTTAAAAAAAATATTCAGTTGCTGTTGTATCAACAGTCACTGGGATAGGTCCACATCAGAGGATGTGACTACAGCACTTACAGAGCCAAATGTATGAATAGGAGTTCAGAAAATTTTAAATATGAAGCAAGCAGTTTTGAGAGAGGCAGTGCCATATAGCATCAGGTTGGGGATGCTAACTTCAGGGAGGATGCTAACCTCGGAGAGGATGCTAACCTGGGGAGGATGCTAGCCTCAGGGAGGATGCTAACCTGGGGAGGATGCTAGCCTCAGGGAGGATGCTAGCCTCAGGGAGGATGCTAACCTGAGGAGGATGCTAACCTGAGGAGGATGCTAGCTTCAGGGAGCTTTCTAAGGAAACAAAAGAGCCAAACCATGCAGGCTGTCCATCAAAAGAGCTGAATGTTGCTGACTGTCCACTGAGAACTCCCAGTCAGGTTTCCAGGGAGGCACACACAGTTTCCTACAATAGGCTCAGCCCTGTCTTGACACACCAGCCTGGACAAAGCTATTCCGGCCATTAGGATATTAAGTGGGAACTTTTGTAGAAACAGATCCAACTGCGAGTCTTTGAAAATCTGCTTGTTCTATGGTTATGTAAACATGGCTAATGTTCATTTAATTTACCTTCAGGAGGGGGAAGAGGAGCAACCAACTCCACCTTTCACAGAGACACTAACTCACAGTGAAACTCTGAACTACTCCCAGAAACTGTGAGAGCAGACAGTATTGATTTCTCAGGCTGAGCTGAATGGGCTCTGCTAGCCCATAAGATCAGAAATTAAAAGGAGAAACTAGAGAAACCACCCTAATTTCAACCTTAGCTTATGATCCTACTTTATCCTAAAGACTGACAAGTGCTCTGAGTCACTGAGCCATGTCTCTGGTCTTGGTGAGCATTCTGAGCCTCAGTCTGCTTGTCTTTAGATTGGGTATTTATTCATATTATCGGCAACTTTATAGCCTTCCCCCACCACCCCCGACCTTTAAACTCATGTAAAGCTCAGAGCACACAGAACTGCAATTGCACAAAATCAAATACAACTTTTGTTATCTTGGTGAAACACCAGGCTGTGTGTACAACGGTGGCAGGCACGCTGCGAACCTGACCTGCAACCATCAAAGCTGTTGCTTTTTCTTATGTTCACAGACGTTTCCGAGTTTTTCCACCATAGGACAGACTCCATCTGTTTTCCCACAAAATAAAACAGCAATCTTTCCCACGAAGCCAGCCCAGAGAGTTCTACCTCGAGGGGACATTCACATTAAAATTTTGAAGATTTTATTTCCTCGTAGCTCTGAGACACTTTTGTGAAGAAACACATTTCTTAAAATCTCGTTTGAACTCATCTTCAGCAGGTACTGCACCAGGGGGAGAGGGGCTGGTCTGGTAAGGCGCCCCACAGGACTCAAACAAGCATCAAAAGCTAGGTGCAGTGTCTCCTGTCTTTAAGCCTGGTGCTCTAGAGGCAGAGGCAGGATTGTGAGTCTGAGGTTTGTCTAAACTACCAGTAAAGCTCTAGGTCAGCCAGGGTTACCTAGAGAGATTCTCCCTGACTAAAATCTAACCAACCAGCCACCCACCAACGACAGAGACCCAAAGCAACAAAAGCAACAAACTGCCACCGCTGCCATCACCAGAAAACAAGCAGAAGCAAGGAAAATCTCCTTAGAAACCTTTCCCGTAGCTATGGCAAAACATCCCTATGAAGGCAGCTTAAGGGAGAAAGGGCTTCTAATCTGTGTCCACACTTGGAGGTCACAGTTTACCATGGAGAGGAAGTCACAGCAGCAGGACCTTGAGACTGTTAATGCTGTTCACTTTCTACTTGTATAAGCTCCAATCCAGAGGCAGGGAGTGGTGCCCTTTTCCTCCCTCCCTCCCTCCCTTTCTTTTTAAAGATGTATTTATTTATTTTTATTTTATGTGCATTGGTGATTTGCCTGCATGTATGTCTATGAGAGGGTGCCAGATCCCTTGGAACTGGAGTTACAGACAGTTGTGAGCTACCACGTTGGTGTTGGGAATTGAACCTGGGTCCTCTGGAAGAGCAGCCAGTGCTCTTAGCCTCTGAGCCACCTCTCCAGCCCCAGCCACCCACTTTTAGTGTGGGTTTTTCGACTTCTATTAACTTAGCCACATAACCCCTCACAGCAGCTCCCCTCCCCTACAAAGCTTGTCACTTACATGATTCCGGATCCTGTGTAGGACAGTTAACACTATGCACCACACAAACCCACAAAAGGGCATCGGCCATGACAACACAGCCCGAGTGGGTTATGGGCACACTGCCACTCTGAAGGACCCTCGCAGCTCAGAAGCACCTAGCTCAGTGCCTGGCACACTGAGCTCAAAATCCACAGTCTACAGTATTATTCTTTTACTCGTTTATAGGTTTCAATCAAATACAGTGTGCATCACTATAAAAAAATCTCTTTTTGTTTGTTTGTTTTGTTTTTTTTTTTGAGACAGGTTTCTCTGTAGTAACTTTGGCTGTCCTGGAACTCACTCTGTAGACCAGGCTGGCCTTGAACTCAGAGATCCAGTCTGCCTCTGTCTGCCTCCCAAGCGCTGAGATTAAAGGTGTGCGCCACCACCGCCCGGCTCTATACAACATGTTTTAACAGCAACTCCCTTTTTCTAGCCTCACTATGAACAAACTCAGACCCCAAATGTTCCCTAATATGAAGCAAAAACAAATTAATCATAAAACCTCACAGCGCTGTCCTGGGAGCTGCATTCGGAGTGGCTCACCACACCCCGCACCCGGCAGCCTGGGTCTCTTTCAGCGTTGGTGTTTTCCGGTGGACCCTGTCCACAGCTGACTTCTGCTGGCATCTTCAACAACACTGTCTAGAAGGTTTCCCTTCCTCACTCTGGACACGACGGACGGGCTTGAGAGGCCTGATGAACGCTCTGCTGTAGTTTCATACCGAATATGCGTCAGCCTCCATCAGCAAAGCTGCTTTCTCCTTCACCTGCTTCCTTCTGATGGACTGATGACTGCGAACCTGCTGACCTGCCTGTGTGGCGTGTTTACCCCACCCTCAGCTCTGTCCTGTGCTGTCACTAGCAGCTCCATTTGTCTGTTGTACTCCGGATCCTGGACGTCCGGCAATTGCCCATGATTCCCAGTCTGTGGAGGAGACTGGGAGGAGTGGAGCGGTTAAGAGGGTGGCTTTGCATGAGGTCTGCTGCTCACTGGGGGGTGTGCCCCCTCGAGACGCTAAGATCTCAGGCCCTTTTGTGGTATGCTGCTGTGGCAGCTCAGCAAGGAAGACAAGGAGACATATTCAAAAATGTAAACCCTGCCAGACCTCAGCAGAGGGAACCACTATCATGGCAAGTGCCATACTGGACAGGGGAACCCCCAGCATCTGAGCTCAAGTGTTTTTTATTGATACAGAACTCCTCAGGTGTTCTGCTGATAGCACGTGCAGATCATGAGCAATCAAACATCCCCCACATAAATCCAACATCTGCAGACCATACAGAATGCCAAGGCCTGGGCGGACCCTCACCCAACAGTACACAAAACAGTTATTTTATACATCACTAAAAACAAACTTCCACAACACCCTTCCTCTTCCTACATTCACCCCCAACCATGGAGTGATACGTCTGGTCAGCACACGCTCCTGTCACTGATCCTAGACCGTAACCTCAGAAACCAGGATCATCACAAGATGATCATCGAGAGCATCGGATGCCGCAACAGAAAGGGGCGACGCCACTGTCTTCATCACCACGCTCCCAGTCCTTGCACAACTCCTCGTGTTAAAGGGCTTTTCACAGGGCGCTGTCACCCCGGCCAGAGAGTTCGGCAGCAGCGGCAGCACAGCTGGCGGCACCGCTTCAGGCAGCGCCAGGGTTCCCTTTCTTCTCCTGCGGCTGATTTTTGTTGTGTGACACGGGGGCAGTGCTGAAGAAGCTGCTGGAGAAGCTTATGTCATGCTGGCTTGGAACCTGCTGACGCATCAAAGCCACAGCACGTCACCCACGGTCACGTCTGAGGGGCAATGTCTTCACGTCTTTACGCCACTTTAATATTCTCCGATAACCGGCACGTCTGTGGCCACTTGGTCTGGTACATTCGGCCACTTTGACGTCAGTGCCTTCCGAGTGTGTCATGGTTTCCTATACACTTTCTCCTGTGATCAGCATCTTAGTTCAACAAACGCTGAGTGGATACCAACTTACTTTATCAGACGACAGGGTTCTTAGCCTGCGCTCTGGAAGGTGAGAGTTCGGTGGGGTAGATACAGCTCGAGATTATAAAGTGACAATCACATGGGATTATTTTGTGAGGTTTGCAATGACTGCAAAAGGTACTAAGGGTAGGCGTTAGGTTAGGATACCTATTTTACACAGGAGAACGCTGAGGCTAAGGTAGACCGACTGAGTACTGAATCAGATTTTGAGAGCCTATTACCGTCATACATCCTCTGCATTGGGAGACTGATGTCCCTAGAATTAATACAGCCATGTTAGCACGTGAACTGAGAACCCCCTGAATTCTGTATATTTAAGTGAATTTGGTATTATGAGTCCATATACTAAGAGGGTTTAAGATTCTACGTTGGTCCTCAGACCAGAGATAAATGGCACTTGTGTATATTGGAGTTGAAGGATGTTAGGTTACAGAGTGATTAGGAACATTAAGTAATCCGAGCGGAATGTACAAACCACACCAGGAACACTGGCTGAGGACAATCCGAGTATTAGCCACCGCCCTTCAATCTTGGGATGCCTTCAATTTGTTCAGCAATTGACTTTCTAGCTTTTCCACGTGTGATCATTAAATTATCAAAACTAACCAAAATTAATAAAACAAAAGATCAAAGAGAGTTTTAACCCAAAATTCGACCTTCATTCCTGATCGAAGCCATACTGGAATCCTCTCCAGCCTTCTACTCCGGGGAGAAAAGCAGTAATGATAATTGCAAACACACATACCATCTTCTTATATGCCTGCACCCTAAGAAGAATGAAAACTTAATTCAGACCATGTTTACAATCTGATGAAGCCTGCTTCTCACACAGTGCCTGTTTTACTGACAAAACTGAGCAGAGCAGACAGCCCGATGAGGTCACATATCAAGTAAGCAAGAGAATTCAGTGGAAACTTCTAGGGTGCTCTGAGGCTTGTCACCACCACCACCACCACCAACAACATAATCAGGGCATCTATTCTTACGCAGCTACACAAAAACCAAAGTGTTAGGGATGGACAGACTCTAAACACTCTCAGAAATGGGACGTCTTTGCTGTTATTTATTTGAACAAGAATGTGGACTTGTATTTTAAACACAATGGAGTCACAAAAGAAACTGAACACGTAGATATATTCTAAACCAAGACACGGCAAACTTTCCTAAAACAGTTTACGTTGACAAAGATGAGTCTTTACCATTGGGAGGGAGGCAGGGAGAACACTAAGACAGCTGCTTTTTAGAGCTTTAAATATCTGGATAAGCTTTTCCTCTGCAAGTGGAAAAGACCAAGCAAGGGGCCGGACCAACCATGCCTGGGACAAGCTTACGCTGCATGGGATGAGGAGAGATATTTTGAGGAGGTAATTTCGGTGACCAAACAGTTGACTTAAGTTAATCAAGAGGGAGATTAGACTGAATGGACCTGACCTAATCTAGGGCTCTTAAAAGGGCTTTTCACAGTTAGGGAAAAATCAGGAGAATGTTCTGCTGCTCTCTTCTAAAAAAAAAAGCAAGAGGCTGTGTTCAGTTACTGTACCATTGCTGGGTAAAATCCCGAGAAAAGTAACTCGAGGAAGAGTTTATTTTGCTTCAAAGTTAATTCAGTCTAGAACCTTAGCACGTGGGACGGTGTCGCCCACACTGAGGGTGGGTCTTCCCATCTTAATTCACTTCATCTGGAAGCTCCTTCACAGACAGGCTCAGAGGTTTGTTTCTGGGGTCAACCTAAACCCCAACGTTAACCAGATGGACCTTCAGAGCCGCGGTGAGACCTGCTGGTGGAAGAGGGCTCTGGGATGTCTTCCACACAGAGAGAACAATGCTGCTGACAGCCCAAAAAAGAAAGAAAAGAAAAAGAAACCAAACAAAACCAAAACCAAGCATCCGAATCAGGTTGTCCGTCCCGTAACTGTAAGCAATGACATGCCACTGGAACCAGCTCAGAGGGGATCAAATCTCTTGATGGGAAAGAATGCAGTCCTGGTGACACTTCAACTGTGGCCTTGTGTGACCTTGAACAAAAAACCCGGCTACGCCATGCCCAAACACCGAGAGAACATACAGCTAAGCCTGCATTCAGGTAATTTACAACTCCCTTTACAAAGATTTTAGTTAAGCCTGTATTTGGAAAGCTCTTCAGTTAGAAGCAAAAAGAAAATTATACAACTATTTTTAAACTGTCTCCTTAGAACATGGTACATCATTTGCAGGGCATTCCTAATAAAGTCCCAACAAAACCATTTTAAATGTCCAGGGGTCCTAGACACACAAAATTCCTTAATCTATAACTCACTGAAACATAGTCAAATGAAAAATGTCTAAAGCCAGGTTGTTATGTATCTAACACATCTGCAAAGAAATGAAAGTGACAACTGTGTGTGCGCGTGTGTCTCCACAAGTGTACCTTCCGTCACCCCGATCTATTTTTACTAATCCAGCTCAGTGAATAATGAATGCTTGTTGAGAGCTAGACATCATTATGGACTGTAGTCGATGGGCATAAAAATAGGTATGGGACCAAGGTTCAGGGAACATATAGAATGTCCTAGCTGGGGGATGGGGATGGGGTGGGGGATGGGCGATGGGGAGTGGGGGTGGGGGAGGGGTGATGGGGGGTGGGGTGGAGGAGAGGCGATGGGGAATGGGAGGAGTGCTGTGCAGGGCTGGCTTCTGAGCACGCCCCGCCTGCTGCACTCATAAATGCATGGCAGCTGTGTTGACCTGCACAAGACTTGGCCCTTCACCATTCCAGCATGGCTGAGGGAAGGTCTCGTGAGACCCCCATCCCTCACGGGCGCCATTTTCCTCAGCGCTGTGAACACTCTTAAGTTGCCCATGGCAGTAAAACAGCACTTACCCATGCTCCAGCAAGTCGCCCTTCAAGTTCAATTTGTCACAAACTACCCCCAACAAAGCAAACAAACATAAAGACTTGAAAACAGGAGTACAACCTGTTGGGACGAAGAGTTCAGTGGGCAGCAATGAGAGAGGGTAATGGGGCAGAAAATGACCAAATTACATTATATGCATGGATGAAGCTGTCAAAGATTCATAATTTTTAGTTTAGTGAAAATAGATACAGTCCCTGTCTCGGTCATATGTACACATACATGTGTATGTATTTGTATACACACATATTACATATATGGTGTCTCTGGGGTGAAAAAAAATCAAACCTTCACACGTCATACGCAGTTGTTTGTTTTGATAATGTCATGAGTGGGACACTTCTTGTGTGAGAAAGAAGGCAAGTACGTTGCTTCGACAAGGGCTCTTTGAGGAGAAACATCTGAGTCAGGAAATCAACATGTTTACACTAGCTATTAACTCTGATGGCAGGCTACCTAACCTTAGAAGCAAAGGGCTTCTTAGCTGCACCTCAGACTCTAAGCCTCCAATAAATCAATGAAGGAAGTGTTGTATCAGAAAAACGGTCCGTATAACTGCAAACATTTAATCACTGAATATTTCAAGCTATCAGGAAGAGCTAGAGAAATGCCATTTAATCTTGTGATTATCTTGGGAGCTCCTCATATTTATAGAAGAGCTAATATGTACAACAGTTGTACAAACAGTTCCTTTTCCCTCTCACTGAGGCATTATAAAAATAACCATTACATAAACAAGGTCTCCTAAAAGCGTTTCCCACAGACTTAAATATCCGTTGCATCTTTCCTCCACTGAGTCCTGGGGCTTCTAAACTTACTGATTTATGTCTGGTGACAAGCACTAAAAATTAATCAGGGTATTCAGCATCTCTGTACCTGTACTTGTCACACGAGGGGGCAGAGTTTAAGACGAGGTTATTTCCTGTTCTAGAGTCGAAGAGTTGTAAACTCAACACTGCTCTGCGCAGTTGCGAACGTGTAATTGTATTTTCCTCCCTCCGAGTTCTCTGAAGACACCCCAGATGGTTACACATGAGTCAAGTGCGCTGGGGTTTAAGAAAACCCAATCAGAATCCAGAGGCTGGGTGCGCCATGCGATTATGGCCAAAAGAGAATTTGAAAATTCCGGCAGAATGGGAGCGAGCCCTCAGAGGCGAACAGAAGAACCCTGCTGGAGCAAGAACAAGCTACATCTAGGAAAGGTGTGTGAGCGGCAACCTAACACTGATAATTATGTTTTACTTTTGGAGTCCACCATCGCGTTTTCTTTATGTCCCTGAATCGCCGGGGGATGGGGTCTTCTATGCGAAGACAGACGAGGTCCACTCACTTGCTGACCTCTGAGTATTCTCATGTAGCTACACATCATCTAGGACTCCTCTACGACCAGTTCACTCCTTACCCGTTTCTCAGGATGGATCTTTCCAAGAAAGGAAGATTTAAGCAGCTCCATGCCAGTACTCTGATACCCAGGATCAATTATCTTTTCTGCTCAGTCCTCCCTCAGATTACAACCCTGGGTACCGCTGTGGCTCTTTCTCCTGGAACTCTGCACTAATAAAGAGCAGTTCCTTCCCTTATGGAGGGTCCTTTGCCCTATGACACAGCACTGCAGAAGGGCTTCTTGCCATTGTTCCATCTCCTCAGCTTAGAATCAGTATCAGTCAGAACTGAGGAACTTATCCACCAACCCATTACAATTTGTGCTTTTTTGATGATTTTAATAGCACAGATGCTCCAGTACCAATTACATGTGAAAGTGCCAACTATTATTTGAAGTGATTTGACACGCATGTGTCATTTAGTTATCACCATATCCCTCCAGTGACCTCCCAGTCTGCATCAATTATGTCAGTCCCATCTCTCTTCCAAGTGACCCATTCTGGCCAGTAACAGGAAATCTGTTGTTCGGCTCCTAAGCCAATAGAAAGAAAAACAAACCCCGCATCTACCTTTGGGTGCTGTGTATATGGATGTGGTGCCTGGAACTGGAGCAATCACCAAGCTGCAGCATGGAAGAGAGATGAGGAGAATCTGTGGCCTCTGACACTGCTCAAGTACATAGCACACCCCGCTGTCACACAGACTATACACTATGTAAGATTCGATTTCAACCGATAATGTCTGTTCCGGTGGCTGATAAGAACTTTGACCAACTGATACTTCTAACAACTTCCCAGAGTAAGACCAGCCTGTGCACAGGGAGCAGTGGCTCACAAACGGTAATCTGTAAAACTAAAGGAGCCATCGGAGGGATTTCGCCTTCTCAGTTCTGTATGGAGCGTGACTGCTGCAGTTCTGAACGTCAGGATTTCCGGCTGAGACTGTAGCACTCGCCTGTAAATCAGGGTACAGATCTGCAGGACCTGAGCGGTCAAGGAAGGGTAGACAGAACACAGAAGGAAAAAGACTGGGGCCAGAGTGCTCGGAGGTAACAAAAGCCAACAGCGACGAGTTCCAGAGATACCAGAGTCTGTCCATACGCATGTCATGCGGAGACTATCTCCTGAAAGCAGGCTCAGAGTGACATTCAGTTTACCTCCTGAAAAGCAAAGAGAACTCCATTGGTCTCTACTGCTTTCCTGACAGAACATTCACATTCGAGCATTCCCACCGACGATAATGCTGCCATGCACGCATTGAGGACCTATGAGCCACAGATATTCTGTCTGCAGAGGACAAATAAAAATGTGATCTATCACCAAAGGCCAGACAGACAGAAATACATGTCAACCGCCAAAAGGCTGCAAAATTCAGGAAAATGACAAATGTCTACCATTTTAAGCTAACTATCCAGAAAGCTGAGCACCATAAAAGCTTGCTGTACATGCCATCCAAACAGTCAACAGGTATGGCACTCGAAATGCCATGGTTTTCTGTGAGTTCAGATGACTTGCTCAATGCCATTTATAACATAGATGGGAAACATCTTGTATGTTCAGTACACAATTCATACATTGCAGGCTTTAAGACGCCCCAGAAGACCCACACCCAGATTTTAAATCGTAAGTTTTTGTTTGCAGGGAGCAGTGCACATGTGCAGATCAAAGGTCAACCTTTGGGAGTTGCTTCTCTCCTACCAGGTGGGTTCCAGGGACTGAGCTCAGGCTGTCAGGCCTTGAGAGTCACCGTTTCTACCAGCTGGGCCATTGTGCTCACACACACACACACACACACACACACCCTCACACACACTTGTTTTTTTCTTCTGAGTTTCACCATGTAACCCAGTCTGGCCTACAACTCACTGTGCTGTCAAGTCTGGCCTTGATCTCATGGCAATTCTCCAGTCTCAGACTTCTTTTTATGCATTTCTGCTCCTTTTCCAGTTGTAGGTCCTGGCCATGGTGGATATTCTTTCTGTAGATATTTATCTACTCCTAGAACATCCTGCCAAGGGAAGAACTGGCTTTGGCCAAGTCTCTGAACATATTTTTTGAGCGAACAGCTGAACAACTTTGAGTTAGACGTAATTTCTAGAAATGTTAATAAAGAAACATACACAAGGTGAAAATATTCAATCCATCTAGCTACGGTGTAGCCACAGAGCTGGCGTGATGTCTACACAACCTTATAACATATCAAGGTCAAGGGCATTCATTCTATTTCTAAATACTTCCCAGTGAGAGAAGTATCTTCCATTTATTTGTTGCAACAATCACAAAACCGCCACTTTTCTCCAATGATTTCACTCAGTTCCCTAGCAATTCCAAGAATATATCAAAAAGAAAAGAACACTGCGTCTATTTTGATGGGGGCAGGAAATAAATCACAATCAGAAAAGCACCTGGTAGCAGTAAGTGCTGGACAGGGATTTAATTCAAGAGATCTCAATATAAAATGAGTGGGAGGTCAGGAAAAGGTTTTTTGAAAATATGGCTTTTGTGGCAAAGCCAGAAAGGCCAACCCTGCTGCCAGTCAGTGCCGTCCCGACAGGATGCACTACAGAGGTGCTGAGACAGAAACAAGCTTAACTTGTCCAAGGCAGAGAGGTAGGCAGTGTGAGGCCGAGGCCAGAGGGTGAGTGTTGCCTATCAGCTGTGACCTTGTCAAGTCTCAGTACTCCCAATGTGACTGTATTTAGACATGGAGTCTTGACAAGGGCAATTAGTTTAAAATATAGACACAAGAACTGGCCCTATTAAAGCAAGGACGTTATAGTGAGCCTCTACCTCCATGACTGGTGTCCTACAAGAAAAAGGAGTTTAGAACACAGTCACAAAGGAACAAAACCATGCAAGGATGGTAAGAGAAAGTGTCCATTTGCAAGGCAAGGTGAGGCACCTCAAGAGAAGCCAACCTTGGGCTGGTGAGATGGCTCAGCAGGTAAAGGAGCTGCCACCGAGCCTGTCTGCCACATGAGTTCAATTTCTATTAGGTCATGAGTTCATGTCTGTGACATGTGGTTCAATAGGACCCTCATGGTGGACGGAAAGAACTGACTTCTGCAGAGTTATCCTCTGATTGCCTCATATCTGCTGTGACACACATGAAGTGTGCTTGTGTGTACACAGACATACACATGCACACAAACCTGCATGCTTGTACACATATGCCTACACACACAAGCACACACACATGCATGCATGTGTGCAACACACACGTGCATGCACGCACAAGTGTGCATGCACATACACATGCACACATACATGTGCACGCACACACAGACGCAGAGTAAATACATATTAAATGAAGAAGGAAAGGAAAGTGAAGAAGGAAAATGGGACAAAGAAACACAGCAGCCCCGTGGACAGACATCTTGATTTCAGACTTTTAGTTTTTAGACCCCTGAGGAAATAGTTCTCTACTGATTAAGGCTCCCGGACGTTGATACTTCCTTCTGACAGTTTTAGAGAGTTTGGGGTATAGCATGGGGTCAGGCCACAGTGAACTTAGTAAACCAGTACGCCGGGTTGGAGTATTAAGTGTATAGGGAGCCATAACCTATTTTACCAAGAGAATTCTGAATAGCTGCTTTGTGGAAAGTGGACAGGAAAGCACAAACGGAAGTGGGAAGTCGGTGAAGAGGCAGCACCACGGTCTCCATGGGAGGTGACGGTGGCGATCGGCAGCAGTGGGGCAGGGGAGATGAGTACCACTGTCTGAATGGCCGGGATTGGTGGGTTAGGTGTGGGAGGAAGGACAGGGACCGGGACTGGGATGATCTTAGGTTTTTGCCCTGAACGATGGGGTAGATGAGAGGATCACTTTCTCATACGGAAAAGGCACTGAGTTAGGAGAGTTCAGTGTTCTAGTTAGGGTTACTATTGCTGCGATGAAACACCCTGACCAAAGCAGCTTGGGGAGGAGAGGGTTCACTTGGCTTAGACTTCACCATCACTGTTCCTTCACAGCAAAGGAAGTCAGGACAGGAATTCAAACAAGGCAGGATCCTAGAGGCTGGAGCTGATGCAGAGGCCACAGAGGGGTGCTGCTTACTGGCTTGCTCATCATGGCTTGCTCAGCCTGCTCTCTTATAGAACCCAGGACCACCAGCCCAGGGACGGAACCACCAACAATGAGTTGGACTCTCCCCCATCAATCACTAATTAAGAAAATGCCCAACAGGCTTGCCTACACCCCAATTTTATGGATGCATTTTCTCAACTGAGGCTCCCTCCAGTCCAGTGACTCTAGCTCGGGTCAAGTTGACACAAAACTAGCCAGCACAGCAAGTGCGGAGAGATTTAAGAAATGAATGGGTGGCACTGAACTTCGTGGCAGTCACAGATGTCTGAAGACTTTAAAGTGCTCCTTGCCCATTGTCTAGACACTTTCTGGTTAAACTCGGTTTTGGAGGTGCTGTGTAACTGTAGAAGAGGCGCAGAGCTTTATTCTTCCCGAAACCGTGAATCTTGTGATCGTGTGAGCAGGATGCAAGGTAAGGTTCATTAAGGAAATCGATCGAGAAGGCAACTTGACAGGAGGTGCGGCTTTCTAACACATCCTGAATCAAGTGGTCCCAATCATATTCACACCAGCCCTGGACGAAATGATGGCTTGCTGCGCTGATTAAGAAACATCCTTTTAAAAAGCATTTACTCATTTAATTAATGGATACGTGTGTGCCTACATTTACGTCTGTGTGTCATGTCCATGCAGTACCCACAGAGGCCAGAAAAGGACGTCAGGTCCCCTAGAACTGGAGTTACGGATTGTTGTGAGCTGAATCACCATGTGGGTGCTGAGAACTGAATCCTGGTCCTCTGAAAGAGCAGTCAGTGCTTTTAAGCATGGAGCCATCTCTCCAGCCCTGTAAGAATCTTGACTAAAAAACCCTTCATTAGAATATTCTCTGTAAAGGACGATATAGGCTAAAAGGGAGAGGGGGGTGAGGCTACATTGAAATATTTTTTTTTATTCTGTACTTGATAGTTTTTTGTTATTTGAAATAAATCTTCACAATGGTGAGCTGACGCTTTTGACTGCCTAGGGACTGAACATGATCTGCAGGATGATTTCGGCAGGTGGGAATGTTTATTTATTTATTTTTAGAAGACTGGTGCTTTCTTCGCCTTTCCTCATCCTGGATCTTCTTTGTGTGTCGCCACTAAAGCTTTCAATAGAGGGGCTCTGAAAGGCTCCAGTCAGAGTTAGCAGCCTGCGTAGTAATTGACTCTGAGAAGCTGCCATCTAATTCCTGCCTGCAGCGCGGCAAACAGTTTTGTGGATGCTCATACTTAGTCATATATCCATAGCTTGCTTAAAGACTGGTTGAATAATCATAGCTTTATGGGGAACAATGAGGGTTTATTTCTAACTAGTTGTACAAAGTGGTCAGCTTTGAGGGCTAGGGGTTGGAACATTCAAGGGCAGAGCACTTGCCTTGCTTGCTTGGTGTGATGCCCAGAAAAACACATACACATACACACACACATACATATACATACACACACACATACACACACATAAACATATACACACATACATATACACACACATACACATATATACACACATACATATACACACATTCACAAACACACACATACACATGCACACACACATACGCACACATACATATACATGCACACACACGCACACACATATACATACACAAACACATACATATACACATACATACACGTACACACACATAGACAAACACACACGTGCACACACACACACATACACACACAAACACACAAACACAGCTTCAAGAAATTGTCCTTGAAGGCTGTTCATGTTACAACATGGTAGTAACACAAACAATGAATAATTTTTCTTCTCTGTTATCAAATCTAGGCATCCTCAGTTGGATGGAGAATGGAAAGATTCAATAATATTTTCCTAACAGAGACATTCCAGTCAATGTTTTAGCAAGGAAAACTAATTATTGTTGAGCTAATGAGTTTTGCCTTTCCAAAATTACTTTTGAAAAAATACGATAAGCTTCTTGCTTTTGTAGTGTTTTCCCACCCTTAGGAAAGGGGAAATTCTTTAATTCTGCTTCCAACTTATCACTAAATTCTAATTTTAAAATAAAACATTGTTTAAGGAAGAGCCACACTGAAGATACTACGCAGAAGGGGCTTTGTATCTGGTTGCAAATGATTCTTAACGCACTGCGACTTTAACACTATCTAGATACACTTCTGACGAGGCGGAACATGATGAAATTGATTCCCATAAATGTCACTGCCCCTATTTATCGTCTTTTCCCTTGAACCAGAGCTGCGCTGGCTGGACTCCATTGTCTGTCAAGCAGATTTATTACAGCTCAGATGCATTCCAGCTCACAATAGGAATGTGCTCATTAGAACACACAAAGCCTCACAGTCCAGCAAAGCAGACGATCAGCTGGCGAACCCACCTATCCGGAGAGTGGTTACGAGCTGGTAAGTTTTCTGATATTCCTCAACTAAATTTAATATCATAGAAGTTGATCTTCAAATCTTGGAATGAATCCCCAATAAACAGATCTATTTATACTTGTCAAAACTAGGTGTGTTTTAGTATTCTCCAAACACATGAGCAAAGGGTTTCTTATGGACATTATATAGTTAGGCCGAGTTTTCTTGTTGCTTTGGTTTCTCTTGGAAAGTGACTCAGAAATTCTGGAAAGTAAATGAACTCTTTCTAGTTTGCAGGGCACACTTTCAATGCAGCCTCCCTAGTGACCGAAACCACTGGATATTTGTGCAGGGAACTAAGGAGGAGCCTGACAATAGCCCTAGGGGAAAGGAAGAGAAGGCTCAAAAATAAGGAGAAAGTGGACAAATTTAACAACTAAAAATGGTACAAACCGGAAACGACAAGTAGGATTGCAACAGTCTGCCTGTTCACAGAATAAAAGGGAACGTGCAAATGTAAAAAGAGCTAAGGTTGGCTAGAAGGTAAGAGCCGACGCCTGCTGAGAGCTACCTGAGACAATGGCCTCACACTGAAAATCACATTCACTCCCTACAGCTCTACAGACCACTGTTCACAGGCAGAGAGCATGGCTGGTCAGTGCAGACCTCTATTATTCTAACACCCAAATACTAGTGTGGCTCCAGATAGGGGACAGTGGACCATTTGAAACTATATTGTAGCAACTGTCTTTGCTCGAATTACTGGCCAAATACCCATGGCTTACTCCATCCGGGCCGTCACCATTGTTCCAATGCGTTCCTGGGTTGTTGTCTTGGACCCAACTTGGGAAAAAACCATCAGAAGTCTTTGCTACACATATTCCAGTGTGGCTGCCCTTAAGCGTTAACATTCTGTCACTCAAGTTTGTAGACACCCCTACTAAGCATGGACGTGGGCACACTTCCGGTAACACCGCTACCGTATCCGGCTGTCAGCACGCACATTTTACATTTAAATGAAACCTGAAGGGGGGATTGAGCTGAGGTGACTTCACCAATCAACATGGCAACAGCGGTAGGTCAGGGCTGAGGATCAAAGCAGCCACCACGGCTCACCCGGGCAGCATCTTTCATGGCTTCCGGTATGGGGCTAGGGCCAGGTTTCAGCCATCTTTAAATGGACCTCGTGGGAGCTCAGCCAGCCTATTCAACAGTGACGACAACTCGGTGCCAACACTGCTATAGTCCCTTATGCCCAGGTCATCAAATCAGGAGAAGCAGGACCCGAGAGATAGCTCAGTGGGCAGACCTGGTGACCTGAGTTCAATAACTGACCCCCAAGATGGTCGCTAACCTCTGCACCTGGGCTGTAGCGTGGGCGCGCACGCTCACACACACACACACACACACACACACACACACACACACTCTGTGCATTTACTCAACAACAAAAATATTTACATTTGTTGAAAAATTATGGAATACAAAGCAATCCATACTACTTAAGCTGGGATTAACTTGGATTGTTCTGAGAAATTATCCTTGAAAACAGTTGTGCCTGAGATTAAATCTAGTGTGAGTAACCTTCCTATACTATAGCTTAGAATAATTCAAGGCTCAACCTAAGGCAGATTCAGACTTCTATTGTGGCAATATACCTTGAGAAAAACTTTATAAAATATTCAAATATTTAAGGGAATATTTAAGAATCATGTAGGCTATACGCTAAATTCTGAGGACTCAAAGCTGTATCCTCACTTGCAGATCCCTTCCACTCTAAATGCACAGGAATCAGCAAGAGAGGACAAAAAAAACCAAAAAAAACCCCCAAAAAAACAAACCCAAAAACCAAATAGAAATGTTGAGCTGCTGAAGAGAGAAGCCGTTTCAAGGCGTCTGCAAGCTGTCACGACACGAAGTTTTTAAATCTTACGTCAAAGGTACAGTTGCAACACGACTAGCTGGACACGCGGAACAGACCCAGAATGCACCCAGCCAACCTGAAGCCTCATTATCGTGAAGATACCTAATATCCTGTGGCATTCAGCTCTTCGTCCACACTGATTATGGGCTGAGTTCCCAGTTTTATAACTAAAGAGGATTTAAAATTCATGAGGCCCGTTGAAAGCTCAGCCGTCACATGCTACTCATTCCAAAGTGTATGGGAAAAAGAGCAGGATGGGCATTTCAACCACGGCCATTATTGTGTCTGAATAACCATATTCCATTAAATTGCTAATAAACCTGCCTGGAGAGGTTGGTTCGTCAGCCCTGGAGCTGCATTCCACGCTTTCCTCCCGGCTTGCACGACGTCGTTCTGGGCAGTGTTACTTTCTCCATGCCCTTTATTCCAAGGTTGCCCAGAATTCAAAGCACTTATTCAGTGAGGTTGTAATCCAGTTTAGGATGCTGTTAACGGAATTCCTTAGAGTAGATCACGGAAAAAGAAAATCAAACTTATTCTGGGTCAATGGCCAATTGTAAGGGAAACACATGCTAAGCCAGTCTGAAGGAGAAGGTTGGGATCCTTGATTAAGGAAAGAAAGCAAAGAAAAGAAAACATTCATTTCCATAATTTCCCAACATTCCTTAAAAATAAAAACAAGCCTACATTTGGAGTGGAAAGACCCTGGTACCTCTGACTGAATGGAACCAGGAATTGCTATTCATGAAAGTTAAGAAGTGCGGACATCCCTCCACACCACGGAAGCTTTGTCTCCTGTTCCCTTCATGTATTCTGGGATGAAGTGAACCTCACAAGCATACACACACACACACACACACACACACATCTCAAGTCTCGATAATCACTCAGAGCATCCGTAGAATGGACAGAATGGACTAAAAGCCGTAAAGTGTGCTTTTCATCAGCATGACCACTTTTCTCTCTCTCTGTGTCATACATGTCACATTAAGCCACCGCTGTTATTAAGGCTTTAGGTTCTGAGAATATGAGAGGCAGAGTGGATGCTCTGAGGAGCCGGGCACTTCTGAAGGAACGAACACGTTGCTTACACTGTCAGGTGGCTCAGCTGGTTTTTATCCCCATTTGACCATTAACTGAAAGTGCAAGATTAAAAAACAAGACAAAAAAGCTAAAGTTATGGCAAACAAGTGTCATAATTTAGAACTACTGTTATCGAACCACAAGGGTGTCCTCATTTCTTTTCCTGGCTGCCTTCTGAAACTCTGGGTGGTACCGAATGCCTGGCTCTCCCCTGGAGGTTTCCAGTGAATAGACCTGGAGTGTTTTTTTTTTTTTTTTTTTTTTTCTATGGGGAAACTGGGTTGGGAAACAAAACAAAACAAAAAACTATCAACGTTTATTGCTGTTATTGCTGTTTATCAGCAAAATCAAGCTGAGTGAAAGTGCAATTTGGGCCAGTGAGCTGGCTGATAAAGGTACCCACCAGCAAGCCGAACTCCATCCCAGAACCCACATGGTGGAAGGAGAGAACTGACCAGCTGTCTTCTGAGCACCACAAGCACACCATAGCACATACACGGTGGCACAATACACCCACACATGAAAAGTGCAATTAAAATACTTTTAAATTAGGCTGTACTTCCGGAAGTACTTTATGATTAGGAAAATATTTGGATCGATCTTTTTTTTACAGTGACCAAGATTAAGTATAGTTTCCTCTTAAAACATCTAAGTGAGAACACATAAAAATCAACTCTAAATCATGAATAAAGCCTTAATAAAGGGAAAGCAAATGATAAAGCAACAATAATATGATTCAACAAAAATATGAATGAGTAATCGTTCCAATATTGAAAGCCATGGAATTACAGTGATTTCACAATCCTTCAGAAACAGAAGAACACCACTGCTTTAACAGGTGTTTATTGATCACCTACAAAGTCCGAGCCAGATGCAGATAGAGGTGTAGTATATCTCTTAATGGGGGAGTTAAATAAAAGCAAGTGAGCACAACATATTAAGCTTGAAGAATTGTGACAAGGGACAAACAGAAAAGACTAAGCCTACTGCTCACACAGACCAGGTAACCAGGTCTCAGCTTTAAGTGACAGCCCCTGTCATAAGAAGAAAAGCACAATTAGAACACAGGTTTCCCTCTCTTAACCTCGTGGCAGGATTCCCGATGGACTAGAAATGTTGTTCAGGTGAAAAGCCAAGGTTAAGATTTCAAATAAGAAATTGATACTACTCAAACCATTTGGAAATAGTAAGCTTTTAGTTAAATATGAACATATATTTAAATTGTCTCCTGAAACTTTACATTGTCTGTTATCTCACCTACTTCTGACAGCTGACGAGGGAACCATCTGCCATCTGACTAGACCAAAGGCCATGGAATGAATGTGGTTTGGCCTCTAAAGGCATGAATGAGGACCACGGTCCACCATGACATGTTCCAGCCAAGGCCGCTTCGAGGGTTTTCCACAGAATGCAGAACTAATAGTGTGGGTGTTTTCCAACTGCTCTTGATAAGAAATCTTAGAAATCAACACTATTTACAACACTGTCAAGATTTTCCCTAACAAGACTATTTTGGGAAGCAACATATTTCTTTTTCTTTGAGTCTCTTGTCCTTCCACTCGAAGTATGGCTGTTTATTTGATGATTGAAGATTTGGTGTAGCAGTACACCTACTGGGTGGCTCAGCATGAAAGACATGGGGCATATTCATAGGTGCAAACCCTGCCAGACCTCAGCATAGGGAACCACTGTCATGTCAGGTGCCATACTGGACAGGGGAACCCTGAGCATCTGAACTCAGGTGTTTTTATTGATACAGAACTCCTTAGGTGTTCTACTGATAGCACATGCAGATCATAAGCAATCAAACATCCCCCCCCCCCGACATAAATCCAACGCCTGCAGACAATACAAAATGCCAAGGTCTAGGCAGCCCTTTTCAAAACAGTGCACAAAACAATTATTTTATACATAACTAAAAATAAACTTCCACAACAATTTGGCTTCCAAGGTAAGTTGATAACCCATCTTTTCATTAATATCTGAAAGCCTCGTCTACCTGAAAACTTAGAATGCATACAGAGACATAGTTTATATTTGATTTCCACCTTCTCACAGTGGATTACAGTGAAAATGTACTTAAACAAGCAACGAGTCTTCAGCATTGGAAAATCATACTGGTGTCATAAAGTGATGAGTCTGATTTTCTGTACTTGACTTACTGAATCTCATTCCTCAATTCCCAACAATATTTTCCCTTATTGGTATTTAGGAAGGATGTAAATGAAAGATAATCTTGCTCAGTACACGAGTGGGTATAAAAATAGGAAAAGCATAAAATGACGAGAGAAGTTAATGGGGGTGAATGAAATCTGTTCTACAAAGGCAAAGCGGCAGAACAGATAAAAGGTGTTAAGCGAGGAGGTCATTTTTAATCCTCTCAGAGCATCTTCCCAAATACGCCTAATGCAAACCTTTGTGTGTGTACTTAGCACGTCTTGATTAACAGTCTAGTAACGAAGACAACTGAACTCCACAACAGTAGCAGTAAACCACGGAGCTCGGTTTTGTTTTTGTTTTTTGTTTTTCTCAAGAATTCGAAACCCTGGCAAATCCAATGCTCTACTGCTGGAAAGGAAGCAGACGTGTGTTTGGTAACATCACTAAGCCACGCACAACTGGAGACAGAGAGGGTGGCTGCTGTTTATCTGAAACCCAGAGGCTGCACAGGACAGGTGAGGAGGAAGACATGGTTGAAAACGCAAATTAAACCAGTCTCTGAGGCAAATTTCAAAGAGCTTTATTGTTCTGCCATTCCAACCCTCCTCCCGGTCTCTAAATGCAAACATGTGTCTCAGGCTTGTATGTTGTCATCGATGTGACAAGACACAGGAGGACAAGTAAACTTAAGGGAGCAGGGTTTTGTTTTGTCTTAGATTTGGGGAGCACAATCCATCCACGCAGGGAAGTAACGGCGGCAGGACCGTAGGCAGCTGGTCACACTGTGCCCACAGTCAGAGCGCAGAGTGGAAACTGAGCTCAGCTCAGCTGCTCCTTTAGAACCCTACCCTGGATAGTCTAACCCCACTAGATAATTAGATAACTTCTCACAGGCATGCCTGGAGGTTAATGTCATCCACATACTCTCTCCAGGCATGCCTACAGGCTCGTCTCCTACAATGATTCTAGGTTCTGTCAAGTTGACAAGCAATACAAACCATCACAGTCTGAAATGCAGATATTTGGAAATGCACTGAGTTTAGCTCATTTCTCCATTATCTGCGAATGAGTAACGTCCACCATGGCTTATCTGTGCTGAGCTTAAGGGAAGTATATAATGATTGAGAGCTGACTGGAAGATGCTTCTAGGGGAATTTTCAGTCTCTTGCTTCAGAGACAAATGAACTGAGGCCCTGCTGACCCTCTTGTTCCAAGTCACCAGCTCGTTGTAGTCCAGAGCTGACTTCTGTCATACAGAGCATGTGACATGCCAGGATCCCACTTATTGAAAGGAACCCCAGGAGCTGGGTGTGTGCTACACTTCTGTACTCCTCGAATTTGGAAGGGGGAGACAGGAGGACCAGGAACTCATCATCTCTGTCTGTGTAGAAAGTTGGAGACCAGTGAAAACACTGTGGGCCACAAGAGACTTTGTCTTCACAAAACCAGCCGGTGATTCTACTAGCCGAGGATCTCAAGATTTCTAGCCTGGGCACTCATTTACCATTACTGCTCCCTACAGCAGAGTGCAATCCACTTCTTACATTCCAGAAGTTTCTGTTAAGACAAACAAGGGAACAGTGCTCTTTCCACCAGATCCACAGCACCATCCTCACCTGCACCACCACCAGCTGCTGTAGCGACATTCAGTAATGACGTCATTCTAGCCCAGGGGTTCTCAACCTTCCTAATGCTGAGCCCCTTAAACACAGTTCCTCATGTGCTGACCCCCAACCATAAAGCCATTCTCGTTACTACTTCATAACTTAATTTTGCTACTTTTATGAATCGTCATATAAATATCTGATATGTGGATGGTCTTAGGCGACCCCTGTGAAAAGGTTGTTGGACCCTCCAAAGGGGTCGTGACCCACAGGTTGACAACGGGTGTTCTAGACCTTTCTCTTGGGTGACTTAGTTGAAATTCAAATTCTGTATTAAAGCCGTGAATTTTGTGGTATGTTTACCACTCTTAAAGATTTACTTATTTTTATTTACGCATGCATTTGTGTATCTGTGTCTGCCATATGTGTGCGGGTGCCCGGGGAAGCCATCAGATCTCCTGGAGCCGGAGTTATAGATGGTTATGAGGCACCTGAGGGGGATGCTGGGCATCCAGCTTGGACCCCTGCAAGAGTATCAAGCTATCTCTCCGACCCCTATTGTCACTACTGATACAGAAGAGGACACCGAGGCACCGGCACCGAGCACTCGAATAGCTTGTGCAGGAGTCACACATACACACCTGTTTTTAACCACGACAATACCAAGTTTCTCACTTTGCCCACCCTTTCGCTTCCCCTCCATGCTCTGAGCGGAACTCCTCTACGCCCAAACCTGTCGCTGCTCACAGTTTCCAGCTCAGTCATATGTCAGCGCTATCTCAGTCACCAGCCCAGGATATCCGGTGTCACCTTTGACTCCTCCCTGACTGTTACCTTTCTCTATGCCTCTATCCTGGGACGGTCCTGTTCAGCTCCATCCTCTCTCTCCTGCAGCCAGGAAACTGCCACTAGATGGTTGCTCAGTTTTCCTTTCCTCACAGACCACGGTCTTGTTTCCTGGTATACACCGTCTGTGTTGCATATATCTGGCCCGGTTTTCTAATTGTTTAGAGCAGAAGGGAAATTCCTTTGGCTGTTAATCTTTCACCTACAGAAATGAATTGCTCAAGTCTACCACGGTTGCTCTGCTTCCCTGACAACCTCTGTGACAGCACTGTGTGATTTCTGATAATTCAAGTGAACATTCTTTCTCATTACAACAATGGGGACCAGCATGTTCTCCACCCCAACCCCAAACAAATAACAGATAAATAGACGGTCTTGCAATTACTTCTGTCAGAACACGGGAAGGATCGGCAAATGAGACATTTGTGTGAAGGTTAGCCAAAACGGTGTATTCCGAACTGGCCGTCCCCTCTAACGGAAGATCTTGGGAGCTGATTAAAGAGACCATTTGTAACCATGCGGCTTCCGTGTCTGGACCCTGGGGGTACATACCTATAACAGCAAGGTGACTGATGAACAAATTTCACCATTATATTAAGATTAAGAGAGCAGAAGCATGTGATTTATGAACCACTGCTGACTCGTTCCCTCTTCTCCCCTGCAGTATCTATTTAAGCTCCCAAACAAGAAAACCTTGGCCTGGCAGAGTGCCTTCGCCAAAGGACTTGGAACCACGGGCACAGAGCAAAGCAGCTGAGGACACAGAACCACACCGCAGCTGTGAGGTTTTTCCGCTTGAAGCAAAACCAAAATCAGAACATCCTGGAGGAAAGCATCCCATCTGTCCCCGGTAAAGAAAACCGGAATCGTCTTAGAAGAAAATAGAGGATTAGTTAAACCAGGTACTAAGTCATCGCTTAATAACCACATTCTTTAACAGCTTGTCTTGAGGAGTGCTCCCTGATTTGAATGTATTTTAAAAGAATATCATCAAATTGGAAAGCCTGTCAGCCTTTTCTTCAAATAATTCTGCCTGGGAGACCCGCTTGGCTGGAGCATGGGGTGTCACCTCGCATCGGTTACAGGTTACTCTGCTGTCAGGCCGGTCAGGCAGGCCGGGGGAGGGGCTCCAGGTAGCAGCTGAGCTCAGGGATGCTGCACCAGACAGACCCTCGTTTTCTCACTAGCCGTGTAACACCGAGTTACTGTTAACTTCTGCAGATTCTGCTTCCTAGCTTCAAAAGCGGAGATAACAGCAGCATCCGTCTGGAAGGGTTGTCGCTGCGAAGAAAGACGGGATGCATGAGAAAGCCTCAGTCCACAGGCTGGCACACAGCACGCGCTGAGCGCTAGCGGCCATTGCTGTTACTTCTATTGTGTTTTACCTTTCATTTTCCTTCTTGCTATGCCAAGATCAAACCCAGCACCTTGCATATGTTAGATAAGTACTCTAACCACTGGGCTGTCTTCCCAGCCTGGTACCACAGTTGCTAAGAAAAAATAAATAAGCTGCCTCTTGATCATCGACCTTTGAAATACAAAGCAAAGAGAGTAAATGTCCATAATACAGAGAGAGTAAATGTCACGAACTATGAAATTGCAAAAATAATATATGTATCTGAATAAAAATATTACAAAAACTATTTTATGGGTTAGCAAGATGGCTCAGGGGGTAAAGGTGCTTGCTGTCAAGGCTGCCACCTGAGTGTGACCCCCCAGGACTCACACAGTGGAAGGAGGAAACCAACTTCTGAGAGTTGTCCTTTGACCTCTACACATGCCCCGTGGAACACAGCCACAAAACAAACAAATAAATAAATACAATGTAATAAAAAAAATTTAAAAACCCGATTTTAGCTATGTCCTTTGTTTTTCCTGAGAAATGAAACTGGAAGCAGGGTGGTAGTCTCTCTGCTTTCCCTGCCTGGTTTCATTCTGGAATCATTAGGTCCCGTGATAAGGATACGGTTATAGTTTACAGAAGACTTTCACGGGTAGAAGCCACGAACGTCTCCTGTAGAAGCACTTGGGAACATCCCACAACAATGACCTTTCTATGACCAGCTGTGGCTCCCTGAGAAATGACAGAAAAAGGTATCGCTTTTGTAGAGCTGCCACTGCCTTTTAATAGAGGGTGTTTGGACTCTAACACAGAGTCTCACTGGCCCAGGCATCACCAAAAGGAGCACAACTCTCTGGATGCTATGCAGCCAGATGCTAAGTTGTGTGTTTTAGAATTGAACAACTTGGCTCAAAGTCTTGCCCTGATTTGTTCGCTGATCACGCAAGTTTCTTATACTCAAAGTCTCAGCTTCTTCAACTGTAGGATATACATTAAAAACTACCACGATGAACATAAAGCACTCAGAAGGCCGGGGATACAGCTCAGTGGCAGAGCAGTCAGCGTGAGTCCTGCGCAGTAAGTTCATTACATATTCATTACTTGTTACTGAGTCTTTAACTAGGAGTCTTAGACAATCCTCACAAAACTTCACAACATCGACCATGTGTCGCCTTCATCGGCTGGCTTATTCACCCACGCAACAGAGAGACAGGCTGAGTGGCTAAATGACACTCCGAGTTGGACACTTTAGTTACCTACTTTGAAATCCTCTTCTTGGTACGTCTTCACTGCAGACCGTGGCTCAGTGCTCAGGACGACGGCTACCTCACCATGACTACCTTACCATACAACGTACAAGCCTGGCACTGTGTGTACCAAACAGGAGATGCTACCACGTTTCTGTGGAGTGAATCCATAAGTCAAGGAAGGAAGGATGAGCGACACAGCCTGGGGGAGAAGGATGAATTCCCGGTCCCCAGCAAGCTCACGTTGTAGCTGAGGGTGGAGCCAGCCCTGCTGCTAGGAAAGGAATGGCAGTGGGAGGGAATTTCAGGCAGGGGGCCGCAGTCAGGAAATACCCCGCATTGCTTTACAGTCATGGCATGTAGTTCAGCGACACTGACACTTCTAGGAGACCTCTTACGAATGTTTTTTTATTACTTATAGAAGAAATGGATCAATTTATATTGAATTCAAGAGAAAGAAAGGATGATGCCCTCACAGAATCTTAGCTCAAGCCCCAAACTGTCCAAAGCTGGAGAAGCACCGAGGTCTACTTCCTTCTGTGCAGACCCCAGCGCAGCCTGATCTTCAAGCATGGCAAAGCTGACTTCAACACCCAATGGTATCTTCCTCTCATCAACTCTCCTGTCCCAAGACATCCCACAGGGCATCGGGGAAACAGAGGAGCAGAGGATGCTCTGACAAGCACTTGTAAATGAAGCTGCCTGCCAGCCCACTCCACGTGCTCCCCCGCCCCCCACCTCAGACATCTCTGTACAAAGGGCCAGAAGAGTCCACGGCAGCACTCTCCTTCCAGGAAGCAGAGACAGGGCCCTGCCTCCCACCCTCTGTGTATGACCATCTTTTAGGAGGGAGAATATAAAGGAATTGAAGACCGTGGACATATTCTGGCTCTACTTCTTTTGGACTTGTTTCTAATTGATCCCGAACCACTTTTGAATTCAAGAGATATGTTAGTCTCTGCTGTAGGTAGCGCAAACTCCAGCAGTCTTAGTACAATGATTTTTTTTAAAAAATTGGTCCTTGCTTCCAGTTCCTGGCACAGAGCTCCTAAAGACCTTGGGATTTCCTGAGCGATAAGAGTGTCTTTTGTTATTCGCAACAAGCCTTCTTCCACTGCACTTAAATTTATTAAGGATGGGGTCTCTAAACAACTTTCAAATGGAGCAGGTCAGAAGACCAGATGATTGTAAGGTTGGAACATGGAGACTCACCCAGTGATCTCCAGGAAAAGGGTGGTGGTGGCTAAAGATTAAGTTCTGTAACAAACATTCAATGATAAGATTTGATGAGTTTCAGGGTTAGTGAACCTGGGGCTGGGAGGGTGCTGCGTCCAGAGAAAGCGTGGAAGTTCTGGCTGACCTCCGTACATCGGTCTACACATCCATTTTTCCTCCGTAGCTCTTCCTACGTTGTATCCTTGATCATAAATTGATAAACGTAAGCACAGTGTTTTCCTGAATCCTGTCATCCAGTCTAACAAACCATCCAACATAGCAAGTCGTCAGTCACAGGAGCAATGTAAGAAGTGCACACTTGGGACGTGCCTGTGAAGTAGGGGCAAACTTGAGGGGCCACGCCCTTCCCTTATGGAAGGTGATGCTCACTCCAGACAGTGTCAGACTTGAAGTGATCACAAACATGGAAATGGTCGCTAGGGAAAAGCCCTGCACATCCAGTATTGTCACTGGAGGAACAGGGCAAAGTCTTGGCCTAGGGAGTCTCAGCGACCGGACTGGTCTAAATGCCAATTAAAGAGACCAGTAATGGTGAAGAGCGTGATGTGGCACACTGGGCTCAGGAAGCCATAGAAAGCCCTGGCGACTCAAGTCCATCTTCAAGGTCTTGACATGAGATTTGGACTTAAATACAGGAAGGACGGGCCAGGGGTTAAGAGCTATGCATAGTTGGACAGTCTTGGTCACGTTTAGTCCTTCTTACCCTAGCTCCTCAATGTAGTTTGAAGAAATCCTTATTCCTTGAGGCGATCGAGCAATCTTGCTCCATGGTACAGACTCACTACCATAGACAACTGCTCTCACTTTTAAGGAATGATCTATTAGCTAACTGATGCTTGCAGGGCAGGGGTGTGTGTGGTTGGTTCCTTCTCATTAAGGCGTTTATCAGTCAGACCTGCCATTCCTAGAATCCAAAGTGATTTCAGATGTAGGACAGTTACTGGAGACCTTCAGGTGACATTTAAGGGGCTGGAACAGGACACCGTAAGAACTGATAAGTTACTTAAAATAAATACAAAGAAAAGGCAGAGATGCCCAGATTTTATCCTTTTTCTAGACCTTGATGGCCTAGGGGAGGAGTCAATGCTTTCTAGCTAAAACAATTTTGAAGTAAATATTGTAATATAAAGTAAGAAGTATAAGAAGTATTCACTACGAATATAGAATTCTAACTGGGAATGGATACAGAAGACAAGTTTACAAGCTGATATTGACCAAAAAGGGAGGGAACTCATTTAAAATATCCTAAAATAGGTGCTAGTGTAGAGGAACATTTAATCTTTTAATATAGCAGCCAGGGTAGCAAGAATGTTAGTACACACCTTTACTCCCAATGTAGCACACACTTTTAGTCCTAATTCAGAAGGCAGTGGTGGTGCATGCCTTTAATTCCAGCACTTGGAAGGCAGAGGTGGAACTCAAAGGGAGAAGCAGAGAGTAGAGGCAGAGTTCAGAGTTCAGAGAAGGAAGCAAGGCAGAAGCAGAATGTGGAAGCAGAGCTCAACAGATGCCAGGTGGAAGCAGAGAGCAAACAAGAGGCAGAGCTCAGAGACAAGCAGGTTAGTTCAGCCAGGCAATTTGAGTGCAGTCATATCACAGACAGTTCAGTTCAAAAGCAGAAGCTGAGAAGAGCAGAGCCAGTCCAGAATACATTAAAAGAGAAAGCAGAGAGTCAGAAGCAGATGATTCAGTTCAGGAGTTCAGAAAAACAGCTAGTTAGAGTGAGCTTAGTCAGAAGTAAGTCTTGGCGGCTGAATTGTTCTAGGTTTAGGTTTGAAGATGAGATTGTATGGAGGCTGAAGCCTTCCAGGTCTGGGCTTGTATCTTTAAGATTAGATGTATAGAAGCTGAAATCTTCTAGGATTGGTGATTGAATTAGCAAAGAATAAACTGCCTCTTACAACTACATCTACATGCCTTTAGTTCCAGCACCACTCAGGTGGTAGAGACAGGTGTATTTCTGTGAGTTTGATGCAAGCCTTTTCTACATAGTGAATTCCAGGACAGCCAAGGCTACTGTCTCAACAGCCAAAGCTGTCTCAATAAATAAATAATCTGAAAATCAAAGTTGTCTTATTGTTTGTTTGTTATATAGATGAAGTCAAGCTAGGTTAGTGCCTGGCGGGGGGACCAGTCATGGAGAGTTCACCTTGGAGACAAAACCAGCAGAAACTGTGTAACTTCAGCAGCTATTTTACTGAGGTCAACTCGGTTGAGACTGTCATTACGTCAGTTTTGTGGAATAGAACAGTAGGGTCACAGCAGCCTACTTTTACCTTTGTGTCTGTGCTCACGTGGACTCAAAAGGATTCATCCATCCCATGCACTGGAAAAGCATGACCTTACTTTTGCTGTATGTCAGTCACTTCAAAATAAAATCTTGAGGTTACTACAACTATTTATCAAAAGCAACCCAGGAAGACTACCCAAAAAACATAGTCTATTCTTCCAAATAGGCCTGAGTAAAAGCTAGGAAGGGTCTATATTCCAGGAGTCTACATTCAGAGTCCTGTGTGGTCTGGATGGAATGCAGACACAACTTTTAAACCCAGTATTCAGAAGGCAGTGGTGGTCCATGCCTTTAATCCCTAAGACAGAAACACAATGTGGAAACAGACACAGGAAGCAGAACTCAGAAGGAGTCAGTGTCACACAGGAAGTGACATTTGAGATGAAATAGAGTGAATGCCAGGCAAAGTGACTAACCAGAGGTAGAGTTAGCGGAGAGAGTCAGAGGACATGCCCAACTCTCATGAGAGAAGGGCAGACTCTCAGCTCAGAGTTACAGGGTTACAGACTCAAGTCAATCACAGCAGGCAGAATGGGACAGTGAGAACTCACAGATACCTGAATTCAGAGCTCTGAATTCAGGGTTCATGTGCTGTAATTCTGAACTCAGAGAATTGCTCTGAGTGTAAAAACATGTAGTAGATGTTGTGCTTATACCAGCACACACCGTCCATGTGAGTCTCCAGGAGGTGATGCCACCGAGAGCTTCATATAAGTATATCTTGTCTTCTCAGTAATGTTCCTGGAGAGCTGGAAAGTCACCTGATCCTTGGGTGGGTGAGATGGCCTAAGGTCAGGGACACCTTCTACAAAACACCTTCCCAGCAAAGGCCTGCAGGAAACAGAGGCCAGCGAGTGTTTGGAGAAGTTAAGCATGTACAGGGGAAGGAGTATGGCAGGTGAACCAAAGGAGAACAAAGAACCAGTCGCTTCAAGCCTTTGAATGCTAAGGCTTTCATTGAGGTAGGTGTGAACTGGGCTAGAGACACAGGTAGAAGGATGGCCAGCAGGGACGAAGCCCTGGGTTCTGTCCCCGGTACCACATAAACCGGATAAGGTTGTACATACCTGGAGTCTCAGCACTCCAGAGTAGAAGCAAGAGAATCAGAAGTTCAAGGTCTCCCTCAGCTCTGCAGCAGGTTTGAGGCCAGCCTCGAAACAAAACAGAAGCAAACCTCACTGCATTTGTCTCAGGAAGCAGGAGCCTTCGGTGCAAAAACTACACTCCACTTCCTAGAGCCAACACGCAAAGGAATGCTGCCTTCTGTCGCTGTCCGTTTAACTTGCTGTCGGTTAAAGGATGTTCTGTGGGGCTTGAAACTCTCAACAGGTGTGTTAGATAGGAGATACAATTATGCCGTGAAGTCATCAGCCCAGTTTAGCTTTTAGCTTTTGTTAGCTTTGGGTCAAGAAGGAACAGTGTTTACTGTCGTCTTGCTCTCTAGCTCTGTGGCCAGGTCAAAGCGCCCGTCACTGGTCCATCTTTAACCTTGTACAAGCTCCCAGCTCCTCTTCTGGTTCATTTGGAACTACACGACAGACAGTTTGAGGACTGCTTATGAAAAGTCAAGGCTCTGAAAGTGCTCAGCTGCTTCGTTAAGAATCTGCCTCTCTTTCCAATTCCCCAGCTCCCCGCTTACCCCAACAATAGCTGATCTGCTTGTATATTTGGGTCTGCACAGGCCTCCCCTGGCCACCTCTGTATGCCACTGGAAAAGCCTGTAGTGGAATCTGAGACGCATTCACCACTGTGTGTAGGTCGTACACGTCATTAGCCACATCCCCGGCTCTACCCGATGGCGATTATTTTCTCCCTCTGTCCATTTTTTTGATTGATTGCCCTTTATACATTACATAGCCATCTAATCTGCCTTACATCCTTTCTGCACTATGATCATGCATAAATGTTAAACATAAAAATGTAACCAGAGATTTGATTTAGACCCAGATCCATGGTGTGACTACATCTTTCAAAGATGCAATAGGCAGACAGCTGGGGTACTCCAACTTTATCTACACAGCACAGCACACTGGACTAAACCATGCTAACACTTCTGAGTCCAGTAAATGAATACTTGTTCATCATCAGATTTCTGTGCTCCTGGAGACAACATATAAGGGCCTGTGGTGATGTACTGCACTGATACAATCCAGCACTGAAATGTGAGAAGCATTCCCTTTCTCCAAGAGCCTGGAGCTCCCTAAAGAAGGAAGCCTGCAACGAGAACTAGGACCTTGGGAAAAGTTCAATCTTTCATAATTGACAATTTCTTCTTTTACCTAGATTTATCCATCTCCTGGCATCACTGGGGCATCACTAAACAAATCAGATAATGACTAACCTGTGTTTGCGGAACACCACAGGTCACAGTTACCTCAGGGAAAGAGAGTTGCAACAGAGCTGAAAAACGATTTTCCTTGAATTTCAAAAGAAACAGCTTGGAGATGTCTTCAAAGATTTGCCATTGGGCTGCAGAATCAGACCCTTAGTGTATGTTATTTTTTAAGTGCATTAGTATGGGGCTAGAGAGAAGGTTTATTGGACAATAACACATACTGGTCCAGTATAAGAACGGAGTTTGGTTTTCAGAACTCATGTCAGGCAGCGTGCAACTGCCTGACATATAACTCTATGTCTATGTCTATGTCTATGTCTATGTCTATGTCTATGTCTATGTCTATGTCTATGTCTATGTCTATGTCTATGTCTATGTCTGCCTTTGTCTATGTACATATAACTGCACATAGCTCCACCTCCAGGGGATCTGGCACCCTCTTCTGGCCTCTGCAAGCACCAGCATTCACATACATTTACCCACACAGAAATACACACATATGCACATAACTTTTAAAAAGTATACTATTACTATTTTACCTGGAAGAAAATAGTTTCCACAAACTGGTTGGCACATATGTAATTTGTCCTGGGTGTACAGTTTTTTTTTAAGTCCACCTCTTATTTCCTTCTGGCCATTAGGAAAATAATACGATCTTTCTCCTTCCCCATGAAGAGCTCATTGACATGACAGGGCAAAGAGACCAGTTTCCATTTTTTTAAAAAAGCAATATTTGTCTCAGAGACAGTATGCATGCACTTCCTACACTGTTTTGGCTGCAGATTAACTTATGTTTTCTTCTGGACTCTATCATTTCACTTACAAATAATGAAAGTCCTATGTGGAAAGATATATTCTGTGAAATATACAGAACCTACAAGTTTCGCTTCTAAAAAAAACCCAACTAATAAAAATATTCCCAGAAGTCTCATCTTTTTGCTCCAAGAACATTAGCTTAATCTCAACAGATGTCCATTCTCATTCTCTTAAGAGAGCTGTGTACATACCCACAGTGGGATGTCTGCTCCCAGTGATAAGAAGGATGTGTGTGTTGGCTGTGGTCTGGGAGGCCCTCCCCCATAGCTGTTGTTTGATCTGGTGAGTAATAAGAATAAGTCTGATTCTTGAGCATGTAAACACCTAAGTTTATAAAGCCAAATTAGAGAGGGAGCGGGATGGGGGGAATGAAATTCAAGTTGCATCCAATAAATATCTGAGAAGGATCATTCAGAACATGCAAGACACACTGTCCCCAAGTGTGGGGACTCGAAGGCCTGCTCCTGAGCGGGCTGTCTCAGCATCCCTGAGCTTGGCTCTTCAGGAATCTCATTTCCAGGCACAGTGGCCTGGAGCTTTCACAGTCTGTGGACTGGAACTCTCAGCACTCTACTTTAAAAATAGGCTCAAAGTCAGAAAATGAAGTATGGATCTATTTTTCAACTCCCACATTGCTCCTTAGTCAATACAACATTAGACATTTCTGAACAAAGGATTCTTCAGCCTGGCTGGGGTTCAGACTGGCCCTACAGTTATTAAGGGGAAGATAAGTATCCTCAAAAGAAAAGAATTGTGTCTCTTCTCAGCTGGAAAAAGAACTACTCTCCTCCCTCATGCCAAATTATGCACTAAATCAGTTTATATTTTATTTTGAACCATTAATCTGTAATTTAGCATAGCTGTTAAAATCAATGAATGTTTCACTCTCTTTTATATCAAGTTGTTTAACAGAAAAATAATTCATTCAGTGGAAGAAGTAAAATAGAGCTTCCCCTGTGTGATCACTGACAAATGGACACACAATGTATTCTCCGCAAAATTTTCTTGCTAAATTGTAGCAACATATTGTTGACAATGAAAGCACATTCATTGATACAAAGCAATTTCTGTGTCTCAAAAACCACAGCTATTCTCTTCCTTCTGCTACTTTTAACAGGTTAAGAAATTATTTCTACAACTAGTTCTATTTTTTTTAATGTTTGACAAGTATTTTATGCACAGACAAGCACAGGTTTGATAGAATTTCCCCCTCCATATTGCAATTCACAAATAAAAGTGCAGATCAACACTAAAACCCTGAGTAGTAAGCGTTCAATGACATCTATTTTAGAATTTGCTTAGAGGATGTCACAATGGCTCACGACGAGCCTCTGTAGGTGAACTCTGCCTACAGACTACCGGTGACAAGAAGGTGCTACCGGGCTTCAGTCGTCCTTACCATAGCTGACTGCCATCAAAGTGCCGTCCAAAACTGCCTGGGGGAAGCAGTCCCTCCACGACCTTTTCAACAGACAGACTCCCTGTTTGAACATCCGCTCGTGACTGTAGAACACTCTGACCCAGAGCGAGCCATGCGGCAAATGCTAACACCCACTGCGCCTCCAGACAGCAAAACATGGGAGTCGGTTTTCCAGACGCTTGTGGGAATATAAGAGCATGTCTGCGGAAACCGAATCCAAGAGTCCGATGGCATTGTAGGCTCAAGTCTTCTTTATATCCTACGTAATGGCTTTTCCGTTCTTGGTGTTTATAACACATTTTTGAGCCATGATTTAGAAAGTGAGGAAAATTCCCTCTCCCTCCTCCTCTCTCTCTGCTTCAGTTGTTCCACAGCGCACTTTTGTGTAACCTCGGCACCACAATTTTGGTCAGTCTGTGCGGATTTTCTTTGCGTAGGAAAACATCATTCTTTAGCCATTAACTCCACACTTCTTTTCTTTGGATTCTCTTTCGCTTCATTTTGCCGGACTGACAGACAGTATAACCCCAAGGACAGCTGGAGAGAGACTGCTGTACGTAAACACATCAGCCAACAGACAACGACAGCTATATCTTAAGTTGTAACTACGTCCTCCTTCTGATACCTTCAATAAGTTAGAAACATCTGATAATAAGTCACACCTGGTGGCACAGGCCTTTTACCCCCAGAGAAGGGCAAGTCCAAAGGCTTTGTAGGCTACAGAGTGAGTTCAAAGTGAGCCTGGGTAAGTGAGTGAGACCATGGGACCCTGCTAAAGAAAATTAAAAGAGGGGTGGGGATGTAGCTAGTTAGCAAGACCCAGCACTGAGACAAATCCTCTTCCTGTAGCCAGGTTTTGATGAGTTTCTAGAATATTTTAAGCCTCCTCAACAAAATTTCAATTTATGAACCTTTAAGAACTAGATATTATGATTCGCCAGTAAAGGTAATGGGGATAATTCGGATCAACACTATAATTCACCAACACCATATCCTTATTCTGTCCTCCTCTCTCTCTTGGAAAGTGTTTATGGGGCCTTTCCTTTCCTATAAGGAGGCTAAATGGTTCTGTGTCAGGCCTACCTAATGTCTACTTCATGTTATTCTGAGAGCAACTATGCTAGCTGTTCCCTTCAGTTTAATTAGGTGTTCCAAGTAGGTATGGTTCCGCTTCATCTACTGTCTAGCATAAGAAAGACTACCTAAAAGAAATTAGATTTAAGCTGTCTCAAAGATTATCGAGGACACAGGAAAACACTTGAGGAACAGGCCCTGTTTTTCTTTGTTATTGAAAAAAATGTTCTGCAGAAGTATGAGCTCTTGGTTGTGTAAAGGGTGTGTATCGTTAGGTTGTCAGTGCAGACATGGAGATAGGGCTTTTAAGCAAACACAGGTGTCCAGAAGCTTGAGTGTATATATATGTGAGGTCACTATTTTTTCAGTAAGCTTGGTTTATGGTCTTGAAAAACAATGCTGTGTCAACAGGAGCTAGACTGGAAGCGAGGTTCAGTCCCTGCCCTGCTGCCCAACTACGGTGGTTAGAGCTAGTGTCGGGACAGGAGTCTCGAGGGAATGTGAGGTCATCACTAAAAGAAGGACATTTGGGAGACCAGGGAGGCAAAATCCAAGAGTTTCGAGTATTTTGCTTCTCTGCAAAAGAGAGGGCACAGGTGTGACACTCTCTCAGGTTCAGGACCCTCACGTGCAGCAAACGTCCCCGCCATGCAGCAAACACATGTCTGTCGGAATGAGACAGAACAAAACACTCACTCTGCCAACTTCAAACAAACAAGCTGGTTGCAATGCTTAGAGCATGTTGACATGAGCCTCTGACAAGGAGAGACAAGCGGAGAACTGGCGCTCACCCAAGAGTCCTCTGCACGGTGACTGAGATCCCTGATTTGGATCCTGTCACTACCTGGGCCGTGTCCATTGTGTTTGCTCCACTGCTGCAGACGCTGGGGCCCAAAGGAGCCCAAACGGTCGCACCCTGAAGCAGCCAGGCCTGTCTCACTCCAAGGCCCAAAGTCCATCTTGAAAACTCCTTCAGGACATTTGATACAGTTTACGGGTGACATTTATTAAATGCAATTTCATCTTGGGAAAGTAAGGAATGAGGAAGGGAAGGGTGTGCTCGTCTGCTTGTGATAAAGCCCCATGTCCAAGAGCACCCTGGAAAGGAAGGGGTATTTGGCTTACATGCTTTGATCATAGGCCATCATGAGGAAAGTTGGAGCAGAAAACTCAAAGCAAGAACCCGGAGTTCCTACTCAAGCAGAGACCACAGAGAAACACTGCTTACTGGGTTGTTCCTTATGGCTTGCATAGCCGTGTTTTCTATAACCCAGGACCACTCGCCTAGGGGGTGGTCTGTGTGCAGAGGGCTGGGCCCTCCCACGTTAATCATTAATCAAGACAATGTTTCACAGACATGCCCATAGGCCAATTAAATGGAAGTATTTTCCTAGTTGAGGTTACCTCTTTCCCCAGATGATTCTAGCTTGTGTCAAGTCAACAGCAACATCAATAACCATCACCTAACCATCACAGGAAGCTTACCTTATCGTTAGGCCTAAATCCAATAAGGTGCGTGCGCATGCATGTGTGTGTGTGTGTGTGTGTGTGTGTGTGTGTGTGTGGTGCTGGGCCACATGGAGGCAAGTGTTCCACCACCAATCCACATTCCCAGGCCCCAGACATCTTCCTTGTAAGTTAGGACACATTCTACCCCACCTCTGTTTTTTAATCTATATTCCTGATGATCTCTTTCAAGTCATCAAAATAATATATGCGCTTCCAGGGTCAAGGAAGGAAGACTCGACACCATGAAATCGTCACCAAGTTCACAAATCAATAGAACAGCTACTGAGCATTTATCAATGTTCAGGAAAGATTATACAGAATACAATAAGCTTTATAATTTAAGATTTACTTTTTTATAAGCCAAGAAACAGAAATTATGTTTACGAGCAATAACATGCTTTAAAACATACATCTGCATCATGGAGTGGCTAAATCAAGCCAATTAACATGTGCATCACCTTAACAATCTCACCATTTATTTGTGGCAAGTGGACTTGAAAATCCACGCTTAGTAATTTCTACAGGTATCCAGTGCCTTGTCATTGTAAAACAAACTACAAACACTCTTAAAGAGCTAGTTAGAAAACAACATTCTTACAATAATGCTTTCCATTTAAAAAAAATTACACAGAAGACTGAAAATAATATGCCAAATTGCAAAGAAAGTCTATAGATGAAAGGAGAGTAATCAAACTATATTTAATGAAAATGAAAGTCTTCATTTGAAACATAAATGGAAATACGTCATATCTCTTTCAGGGTTTAGACTTCTCTTGCTGAGTTTCTCTATGGCTGTCTCCACTTCTTAGATTTCCTCATTTCCTCCACACATGAGGTTCTCCCCGCCCCGGGGTGTTATGGGCAGGCCATTTTCTTGTATCTCCCCCTCCCCCAGCAGAAACCCCCTAGCTGCCAGTGGACTTTCCATTGCTCCCAATTAAATGTCTGGGCAAAGTTTTAATTACTAATTTAAGAAAGATGAGACATTTTAAGGTTTAATACATTTTGCCACTTCTCTAGACCACATAGAGTAAAACCTTCATATGCTTGAAAAAAATCTCTTAGCAACTGAGAGCAGAGCTGGCCCACAGTAGGTGATTCATTGATTCGGCCTGAGTGTGCAGGAATGTCTGCCAAGCGGACTGAATAAACTCACATTGCTAGACGCTATGGTAAAACGTACCCTGACCTCTTTTAAAACTCCACCAGGGTGGAAAGCTAAGCTGCAGCTTTCCAGCAATTCACCGGCATCTGGAAAGATGCTTGAATTATAAACATCTTGCTTTTCCAGCGACTGATAGACTCTCTTAGATGATCGTTTTCACCTAATTAGACAACAGTGGCCATGAATGAGAGATGTCCACCACGCTTTTAAGCAATAAAAACAATGGCTGCCTATTCCATTTAAATCCGAAAGGAGGCTTTTGAAATACAACTCTCAAAGAACTGATTGTAAAGTGCCTTTTTTTTTTTTCTTTTCTTTCTTTTCTTTTTTATATTGACCCAGGGATTTTGTAAGATTAACCTAAATAATAATTTGCGCATTTCAAATCACTAAGCATTATGTAAGGTGCACACAATGTCAGTTTGTGTGGACAGCATATGAGGACATACCATGTCATGTTCATATAAGATTCAGAAGAGGCCAGCCATTTTGCTTACATACATCTCGTATCTCCTCTGGCATCCTTTTTACAGGCAAGTCTTACTTCTTCTACTTTAGAAATGAAGTACCAGGGAAATGGGATTTTAAACGCTTAGCTTGAAATCATAGCTGTCCTAAGGTAGACCCAGGTTGCAATATAGATTGTTCTAGTTTAAAACAGGGTATAAGACTCATGACTTTCCAATACTGCTCACAACTATAATAGCTGTAATTAAAAAAAAAATCGATCATTTGTGAAACCTAATCCCTTTTCCCCAGCATTAGAAAAAGACATCCTAATTTCTTCTGACCTTGATAAATATATGCCCTGAAGAAGAATTTTCTGGCTTGAAAACACTTTATTTTGGGTTGCTTTACTTCATATTTCTCTCCCCTTCCTTTTTGTAATAAAACAGAGAAACAGTAAATTTTTAAAAATTGTTTTAATATATGTGTATGTGTGTATCTATGTGAGTGTATGTGTGCGTGTGTGTGCAGGTATCCATGAAGACCAGAAGAGGGCGTTGGAGACTCTCAAGAAGGGGGCATTTGATATCCTGGAGCTGGAGTTACAGGCATTTGTGAACTGACTGACAAGGGTATTAGGATCCAAACTCAGGTCCTCCTGATACTGTAGCAAGCACTTTGCTGAACCATCTTTCCATTCCCCAAATAAATACCGGCTGAGAAAATTTCCACTCCACTCTTGATCCTCCTAGAGGTACTGGCTGTTATCACTTTGTAGTGTTTGCTTTCGAACTGATCTCTAGGCAGATACACCATTCTATGTGTAAAAACTTAGTTTTGATCTGCGCTCTTCTCCCTTTTAAATATATTGTCATGCATTCTGTTACTTTAAAGAAAGCACTTCTTGGGAATCTTACCAGTTCTGTATATCTAAGTCAACTTGCTTTTAAAAAGCAGTAAGAGGAGTGGGGCAGAGAGACAGCTCAGCAGGTAAGAGCGTGCACGGCTTTTGCAAAGGACCCAAGTTCAGTTCACAGCATTCACATCCGACAGCTCAAAACTGCTCTTAACTCCAGCTTCAGGGAATCTAACACCCTCTTCTGGCCATCAAGGGTGTCTACACGTATGTGCACATACACACATACAAACACACACACACACACACACACACACACACACACACAAAAATCTAAAAAAACCCAGCTTTTTTTATGGTGCCCAACTTAGTATTCAAAATGGGTGAATTACACACATCTACTAAAATATTAGTGTTCTTTAATGATAACCAAGATGAATCAAAGAACACACAGAAAAACACAGATGAAGAACGGCACTTAACTTTTTATTTACTTACCTCTTGACAGTTCTATGTACCCATTAGCAGGGGTATCAAGAAGCAGGCTTGTTACATCAGTTAACAGGTTGGTGGGGAGAGAGAGGTAGAGTGAGCCTGTGCTCCCTGCCCTTCTGGAGCTAATAGCTAAACACCCTCCGCTTTCATCCTCACAGTCACAGCTGGGCATTTCTAGCGTGAACTACTGCAGGGCCCCTTCATAGTGTCCCTGAGTCCGGCATCTTGATCTTCTGATCAATAACAGAGATATCTCCAAAGGAAAAGATCTGATGGCATTGTGGCCCAAGTGAATAATCTTCATTGTTTTCCCTTAAATGGGACCAACCACAGGCAGCCTGGCCTGGCGTTCGCAGCCTCACTTCTAATTTTTCTCCTTCAATTTTGAGTTCCAGTTACGTCAAACATCTTACTGCTCTGTGCAGATTCAGTGTATGTCCCTTGTTTTCAGATGCTGACTAAAACAGCCTCACTTTCTCTCAGTGGGTCTCCTACACATGACTCTAGACCCAGTCAAACATGGCCTCCTCAGCGAAGGCTACCTCATCCCTAGAGGATACTCAGCTCTTTGATGTTCCTAAAAGCAAGTGGCACTCACTTCTACAGTAGCATCTAATGCTATCTGCTGTCATCTAGAGACACCCATTTCTACTGGGTGCAGCAACCTCGGGAACAGGAGCCAATAAGGAACATGAACTCTGATGACGGGAGTGGGAAGGAAGAAGACCCAGAGAAAAGTGGAGTCCCTGACAAAGGGGCCCAGCTGCTGTGCCTCTATTCTTTATCCATGGGCTGAGACGTTTTGTGGGAGCTAGGCATACCTACAGATGTTCTTTACAGCTCCACTGACCGGGTCTCTTGGCCAGGACTCTTGGCAGCCAGGCCTGGTCTCACCCACAGGTGACCACATTATCACAGAAATCACTCAGTGTATGTGGAAACATTCAGCTACCATCATCCATGAGAGAAACCAAGAGCAGTCTGATAGGGATGTAGGAGTCTGAGAAACAGCAATAAATTGTTATGAACTGACTGAATTGAACAAGCATCTGGAGACAGAAGTCGGGAGCTTAGACTCAGACTGGAAAACAAACTAGGAGGTAAGGCCAAGTAAGCAGAGAAAGGCCAGCCAGAAAGGTAGGAGACCTGTCTGTACTAGTCTGTCCCTTTGCATAGCAGAGCAAATGGTGACTCCAGTCGGGGAGTTGATGCTGTGTTTCTTTACCATGCGGTACAGTCTCTCACGAAACAGGAGCTCGTCTGATGACCAGCAGCGTCGCGCGCTTCTTGGTCTCTACTCCTCAGCAGCAGGACCTGCCGCTGCACATCTGTCTAGATCCAGTAGCTAGAACCGCAGATAGCTAATTCTCGTAAGTCTTAAATATCAAGATCTCTGCAGCTCCTGATAGCTGTCATGTGACAACTGCTGAGTCATTTGAGGGCAGATGTAGAGTTTCACTGCCGCTCTGAGGCTCCCCACGGACTGGATTCCCTACATGCCATTCCCTTCATCCCTACATGGTTTCTGCTCTGAACAGAAAGGTCCTTGGAAATAGAAGGATCGGCTGACATCTCAGGCCAGGCAATAGCTGGACTAATACAGAGCCCACAGCATACAGCCCAGAACCGTCTGCATTGCTATCCGTAGGCCTTCCTTCTGAAATACCTTACCAATGAAGCATCTGCTTGGTCAATTTAAGAGAGAAGGAGGACTGGGCTGGGAAGAGGGCTTGGTTGCTAAAGTGCTTGCCACAAGCATGATGACCTGGATTTGAGCCCCAGAACCCATGTGAAAAAAGTTGGTTGTGAGATGGTGTATACCTATAGTCCCAGTCCTGGAAAGGCCAGAGCTGCTGGTCAGCTGGTCCAGAGGAATCAGTGAGCTCCAGGCCAATGAAGATACTCTGATTCAAAGAAGGCAGGAGATGGGGACATGGGTTGATCAGTAAAGTACCGGCTTCACAAATATGAAGACCCGAGTTCAGCTTCCCAGTACCCATGTGGAAGAGCAAGGTGTGTGCACGCATGTGTGTAACCTCAGCACAGAGTGTACGGAGAGAGGGGGACGTCCAGAGCATGGTGGCCAGTCAGTGAGGTGTGTGCTGTCTGTAACCACATCATAGAACGCATGGAGAGAGGGGGGTGTCCAGAGTGTACTGGCCAGTCAGTAAGGTGTGTGCATGCATGTTGTAACCACATCATAGAACGCATGGAGAGAGGGGGGTGTCCAAAGCATGCTGGCCAGTCAGTAAGGTGTGTGCATGCATGTCTGTAGCCCCAGCACAGAGAGCACGGAAAGAGGGAGGTGTTTAGAGCATGCGGACCATCCAGTCTAGTCAAATGGTGAGTACCAGGCTCAGTGAGAGGATCCGTCTCAAAAGACAAGGTACAAAGCAAGAATGATGTCTACCTCTGACCTCAACATATACGTATACGTAAACCCACATGCATGCACACACACAAAACGATGCAAATGGTACTTGAGGAATGATACCCCATGTTGGCCTCTGGGTGCCACAGGCACGTGTACACACATGCACATGTACCAACACACATAGTCATGGGCCTACATGAATGATTATACATATAGGTAAACTTTTAAAAAAAGAGTTCCTATATACACCAAAATCCCGGCATAGCAGCGATAGCAGAGTATTATATATGTCTTTAAAAGTCAACTTAAAACACGTGGATAGGCTCACTTACTACAAACTACCTTCATAAGCCAACCTGGTCTGAGCGCAGGGGCTCCTCGAGGGTGAAGCCCACTGTGCCATGCTAGCTGTTACTGTTGCTGAGTGGCACAGGCAAAGAGCCTGCTGCCGGAGCCCTTGGATTCTACCTAGTGGGAAACTCGCTCCATGTCCACGTGCCTCTTCTGACTAGACCCTCCCTCATGTCAAACCACAGTGTCTTCTCCAACCAGGTATGGATGGAGGTCTGCAGCTCCAGCGTGTGGGAGGCGGACACAGGAGGGTCAGGGATTCAAGGCCACCCTTGGCTACAAAGCAACTTTGAAGCCAGCCTGAGCTACATGAAACTCTGTCTCAAGAAAGCAAAGAAGCAATGAGTATAACATCCCTCCACTTAGAGCAATACAACCTTCCCATGATGGCTACTCCCTTATCACCATCTCATTCCTTTTGCCTGGTTATTTCCTCGACAGAAGACTCCTGTATAGGTCCAGAGATATAACTCTAACGTTACCCTCCCCCAAGCCCCCTCTTCCTGCTTTCAATACGATGAGAAGATAACCCTTTTCTCCATCCTTGGAAAAGCACAGTATCCGTTTCCTAGGCAACAAAGAAACCTCTCAAGAAGTGTGCAAATACTATGTACACAATATTTTGACAGAGGTTGTTGTATTAGCGTGTTTGAGGAATCATGATATAACTAGAGTAAAATGTAAAATAAAACCGGCACCGCGGAAACACTGGTAGAAGAATTAATAAGAAGAAAGCCAAGTCACGGCAGCACTTGTGACCTCAGTGCTTGGGAGGCTTGAGGTGGGAAGACTGATCAGAGTTCAAGGCCAGTCTAGGGCTACAGACTGAGATTCTGTCAGAAATGAAAATAATGGAAAATAAAACTGGAAAGTCGTATCTGCAGTATTACACAGCGGAATTCAAATGGCATCTTGCGGTGACGTTACCAAGCTCCAGTGAGCCCTGGCAGAATCAAGGATTTCATATCCTCTAAACATCTGACCTGAGCCTTGGACAAAGTGGGAGCAAAGACAACCTGCGACAGCTTTACCAGACAAGGGCACTGCATCCTGGCCCCATGAACCTGTGCCTTTTTCGCAGCTGCCGACGCAGCTCTGAGCCAAAGTTTTGCTTTGGAAGTTTGGATTCCTGCGTGTTGTGATAATCGGCCGGAGTTTGGAAGTGCCTAGGAAAATCTAACGCTCTGGCAGTTCAACAAGGCTTCTGAAAAAACAATTTAACATCTGGACTCAAACATTCTGTGGAAGTCCAAGACCAACAGTGCGAAGAACCCTTCTTCCGGTGATGGTTAAAATGTGGCACTTCCCTCTGGTCCGTCAAATCAACAGGTTTCCTTGATACGGCACCGGTGGCGGTTTATAAAGGGTCGGCGACTCATGGAAGCACAGTGTGGAAAATGGGCAAGCCTTCTGGACAGTTATCACTGAATGCATCTCCTAAATATGCTTCTTTATGTCCTCAGCAGTGCTCTCTTCTAAAAAAACTCAGCTCCGAAGAACAAACAGCCAAGCAAAGCCTTCCTTCCTAAACCTGTCTAGAGAAGCTGAGCGAGGAGACCAACCCTGTAGTTCATCTTCACCTCCGAGCTTCTAGAGGCATGGTGGGGGGAAGGGGAAAGGTTCCTCATCTATTGGCCATCAGAGGGGTCATAGTGAAGAGCTCAAAACAAGAACAGATTGGTGAGAGAGATGTTTGAACAAATCTGTTCCATCCATATTTTCTAATACGTAAGAGCTGTCAGAACTGAAGACCCAGAGAACCATGGAAACCTTTAATGTTTAGGTTGAGTGAAGTCAAACATCTGTGTTGAAATGCGATTGGACAATAGCAATGATGGTGAATGAGGAAGGACCAGCAAGGCCTGTCTGTTCAGACTTCTTGCCTTATCCGGGTACCACTCCTTCTTCCTGGGGATAGAGGAAGAACCCTCTCTGATGACAGTCCTTTAAGATGGAATGGGGAGAGTGACCTTGCTGGGTTTTTCCAGCTTATTCTTGAGAGTGGAGTTCTAGTTCCCAAGATACATCTAGAGAAACAGAAATGCAATTTTCTGTGACTCCCTCAGGGGAGAAGCAGTTGATGGGGCAAGAGGAAGGGGACAGTCAGAGACAATCACCTCAGAGGCTCCCAATATCCTTTACTTCAAAGTACTCAGCTCCCCAGGTCTAATACCCTAATGCACTGTTTGCTGAACCCCAATCTGAACAAAGATAATGGATGGACAGCTGAGTTTATTAAATCTCTAAACGGCCACGGGAACACAAACAAATCAAACGCAAAAAACTTTACGTACTAAAAGGTAAGTTCTATGCATGTACTACAAGTAAGGTACCCATAGTACATACCATAGACAACTAGATAATTAAGCATTTAAGATTTGTCAGGCTCTGTGAGTTTAACTTTGAAAATCGTAATTATCATCCCCTTTTTCTTATGAGTAGCTGATACACTGGCACACAGCCATAGGGATAGATAGAGGAACTCAGAAACAGATACACACGTATGTAGGATATTATGGGGTAGGGTGTGAGCATATAACCTAGGACAAACAAAGCATTGTAGATTTGTGGGCAAACGACAGACCATTCAAATGGTGTCAGGAGAGCTAGTTCTCCATATGGGAAAAAAGGAAGAAATTGGACCTATTGCTTACACAATACACAGAATCTATTTCAAATGAAAGTAAGGTCTAAACGTTCAAGGCCAAGGTCTAGAGCTTTTAGAGGGCAGTTCAGAAAATGACCTGCACACTTTAAAACAGAGAACTTCTGTCCATCAGGAAACACCACAAGGTAAAATGGAAAACCTCTAACTTAGAGATGACCATTGCAACATGCATAACAAGGGCAGTTTCCAGAACAAACCAAGAACTCCTTTGAAGAAGAAAACCAACCCAAGGCAGTCAACAGATTCAGGAGTTTCAAGCAAGCAGAGACTCAAAGAGTTCTTGGCATATGGGGAGCACTCAAAAAGTACTCTACTTAAAAGCAGAATGAATGAAAACACAAACAGCACACAAGCACAAGATCATAAAATACGAGAAACAAAAGTGAAAGCCACACAGGATCCCATATTCTGTTCACTAGGTTGAAAACACTAAAATCAAAGAATTTGAAGTCTCCGGAGGATGTAATGCCGGGCGCCCTCAGCCTCTGCCTGCAGGAACATCTGTGAGACAGCCACTTATGAGACATTTTGCCTAATTTAATGTATCTGAAAATCCTACAACCCAGCTCTGCTCCTAGGGATCAATCTGAGAGAATCTCCTGCACACGTGGCCTAAGAGACATGTCGAAATCTATTGATTGCAGGATTGGTCACATCAGTAAGAACCTAGAAACGACCCTAATTGTAAATCAGCAAGAGACTGGGTGTTTCCAAGCAGAACATTACGAAAGATCACATTGGATTTTATTTTTTAGTAAGGCAATTTTTGTGGACGAAACCCACCAACTATGAAATGAGCAAATTACTAAACTGGAGGGGGAGGGGGGAAATCTGATTTTAGTGATGGGGCACTCCTGGCACCTTGAGATGAAATCTGAAGCTCTCGCAAAGCCAAGCTGTTTGAACTGTCTGGCTGTTTGGAGCCCCATGTGCAGCTGGGAGTTAGCTGGGGCCAAGGACAGCCACTTCCTAGCAGGGCTGGGTTAGAGGAGAAGCCAGGCCATGGTCATGGGCCCCGTTCAGAGAAGTGGGTTCGATGGGCAATGCATTCTAAGAATTTCAGTCCTCTCTTCCATCAAGCTGGTCTCTCCCCACCCCGTGCTGACAGGTCCCTTCCTCAGCTCTGCTGACCGTGAGGTCCAGTCATGTTTTCCGAGAATGTGAACAATGGGTTCTTTGCAGAAAACCACAGTTAGTCTGTGAATCCCATCTCACTCCGGGGAAATCTGAGCGCCTTAAAAGTATTCCTCTTTATCAGTCTCTCTTTGTGGTTCTTCCTGTAGTTGGTACCATCTTCCTACACACAAAAAGAGAGAAACAATCCCTAATTGTCATCTATGTGTCCCAAAGGGCACTGATTTAATTTATCTGCTCTGTAAAAGCTGTGCTCCTCATAAACTGTAAATTCAGATTATCGACTGCAAATCAACTGCAAAATACTCCAATTTGAGATCAAGATGATGTTTTTTTTTAAACGGTGGTCTGAAGGGATGTCTCCCATCCTCTTATTTATTTACTTATTTATTTTGGCAGTGCTGGGGACTGAACGTATTCGAGGCCAACATGACACAGCTGAGATACATCCCCTGCCTTCTAGGATATCTTAGAAATGCGTTAGGCACATTAACACACCACATTCCATCCTACTAATGATTACAAATGACCCTGCTCCGGGGCCAGGCGGGAGGAAATGGCGGCAGATGATAAGCAATCAAAGGGTTTGAGCAGGGATGGACAGAATGACGAAATCTACGGTGCTCTTGGAAAACATTCCGGTGAGAAGCCCAAACACAGGCTGGTCTCTCTGAACCTCATTCGTAACGAAGCTGCTGTCGCTGCCGTCGCTGCTGTGGGCAGATAACATCCAAGACCAGACAGGGGCGCGTAGGCTTGGTTCTGCAAGGGCTTATCTCAGCAGCTGGCCCTCCTCTATTCAAAAAAATTGGCCCAAGGAAAGCATTTTCCCTGACAATTCATGCTCTCCTGGCATTGCAACACAAAGGGCAAGCATGAAAGGTTAATTTCTCTTCTCTCCCATTAAAATAAAGACCAAGAGACCCCAGTAAAATAAGAAACGTATTAAACTCTTTAAAATACAAATTTCTTTTTATATGGTTTTCATTACATAATTTGACACATCTGGGGTTTATAATTTATAAAAACAGAAACTAAAAGACCATTAATTTGGTCTGAAATGGGGCAACTTTACAATCTAAAACTCTGTTGGGATGTAATTTACGGATGGGATGCTAAGAGAAGGCCTCCTAGTTTATGGGCGTTTAGTATCTCATTCACACACACACACGTATTGGTTTAAGCATCCAGGTTTTCAAAGGAGTCGACAAAATATTTTTGTCCTTTGGGCTCGTGTTCAAGCAGTCGGAGTGTGAGCATCTCCTCGGCTGTTGGGACAAGAGGGATCTCAGCGCTCTGGAAAGCTGCTGTGGGTCTTGTCTCCACACGTGTCATTCTCTGTCCTGGTGCTGGGCGCTGAAGCCGTGCCATGCTGAGGTTCCCAGCCCTCTCTGAAGTCATCGAGGCGTCAAGGCAAGGCGTACAGATCGCAGGCCAGGAGCAGCCCGTCATGTCCCTCGGTGGACTCTGTCTTTGTCTTCTGTGTGGCTGGGTGAAGAGGCTAAGTGCCTTTCGTGCTCTGTTCCATTCTTATTGATGTGACCAAACGCTTGACAGAAAACAACCTAACGGAGAAAGGTCCACGGTCCATGAGGTTGTTGTCTTACTTCTGGGAGGATCGGTCAGTCAGTGGGACTGGAAATGGAGCTGGGCTAGGAGTCACAGGGCTCCTCTGCTCAGAGACCGACCTCCTCCAGGTAGACTTAACCTTCTAAAGGTTCTACAATATCCCACAATGGTGCCACCAGCTGCTGACCTGGTGTTTAAAACCACGAGCTCTCAGGATTATATATATATATATATATACACACATACGTGTATATATATATATATATATATATATATACACATATATATATTCCTCCATTCATCTGAAAAAGGGTAGCCTCAGATTCAGCTCAACCACTTGATTCCAAGCACAGCAATGAGAGAGGTTCTGTAATCATGGGGTACAGAGGTTCACAGGGAGACTGTGCACCCCAAATTTCACACGAATGGCATCTCTTGGAATTATGTGATGTCACAGGGTGGCAATGAAAGAGTCTGGGTAACACATTTTAAAAACGAACCTTGTTTTCAGGACAGTTTTAGACTTACAGAAAGACTGTAAGCCAGTACAGAGTGCCCCCAGTTAGTGACATTAATTATTATGACACATTCGTTAGCATCTATTGCTACGTTGTTAACGATAACTAGCATGAAAAGAAGGGCCGAGTCTGGGGTAGGGTATTATCCCTGACTCTCCCTACCTCCCAAGGCTCCTTTTGACTGCAACGTTTCTTTTAGACTTCACTTACGTTGGTAACCTTGACAGCTTTAAGGGGTGTCAGGTCAGCTTTTACGTTTTCTTTGTAGAATGTCCTGGACTTTGGATCTGACCGATGTCTTTTCCTCCTGAGACATCAGGTTTACGGTTTATGGGGAGGGCCGAGACAAAGGAGGAAAGAGCCCATTTTCTCTTTATACTAACAGCACACTCTCAGCAGGGACTTATCCCCCGAGACGGACCGGGACCACTCTACTGAGGCAGAGTTTGTCTAGCTTCTCTCCTGCAGGGTTCCCTCCCTGATTTCCTTGGCCCTCTTTTCCATAGTGTCTCTTTGGAAGGAGGTTGCTACACGCTGTCCACATCTTGGGAGTAGTGAGTTTTGGGTTACCTCCCTGAAGGCAGGATGTCTACATAAACATTTCCATATTCTTCTGCGTGGGAGATGTGTCGTTTCTCCCACATATGTATTTGTGCAGTGACCTGTTTACATCAGGGGAGACTCAAGGATATTTACATCATACTTGAGGTCACCACCCGAGAGCTCTTTATTTCATTGCTCAAATGTTTGTCCCTAGAGAACTTTTCAGTTGGCTTCTGGGTCCCCCCAACACACTTTACCTCCTCACCAATACTGGGATGCTGTTCTTTCTAATCTCTTTAGCCAAGAGAGCACAGACGCATGTGTGGACATATATATGCACACATAGTACTCATCATATGAACTCATGGAAACATCTGTAAGCACTTCCACCACCTGCATCTACATAATCAAATATGGATTCCTCTCCATCTCTTCAACTCTAATCCATTGCTGTGTGGATCTAAAAAAATTCCCTCACTTCCACCATCTGCCGCTGTGTTCAACGGTTCCTTCTGCTTCTAACCTAGTGGATTTCCCTCTTCCAAAGTCACCCATGTCAGCCTCTCCGTCGCTCCGTCCCGGGAAAGCTGTTTCATACACTGTAGTATCAATACAATTTTTAAAAATTCTGCTTTCCATTGGGAAATGCCCACCTCTTAAAATTTTTTATTTGTATACATTGGCATGTTTGTTCGCATCATTTCTCTGGTGCTGTGAGGTGCTGTAGGTAACTACAAACGCAGGCCGTCACATAACCCTGACAGTAACGCCACACAGGACAGTTTCAACGTCCGACAAAATCCCCAGTGCTTCATCTGTTCCATCTCCACCCCAGCCACGGGTCCTCCTGTGTTGCTGTGGCTTCGAGTCTCCAGGTTGTCCTATAGCGGCTAGCCTTGTCTACAGATTTCTTTCGGTGAGCAAGGCGTGTTAAACATTTGTTTGTCATATAGACCCATGGAACACAGACCCTTCCTTCACACGGGCCTATTCCTCTACAGCTGCTCATTTCTTCTTAGGGCTAAATAATTTTCCCTTATGTGAACGCACCATAGTTTGTTAACTATACTTAAAGGTTATCTTGTTGCTACGAGGCTTGGGTGATTAGGTATGCGTTACTTACATAATTAAATGCCAGCGTTTGTGTGGACATACATTTTCAGTTTATTTGAAGAAATGGCCGAGGGCATAGTTGCTGGAGTATATGGTAAGACCGTTCTGGCTTTGTGGGAAGCTTCCATAGGGCTGTGCCATTTACGTTCCTATTAGAAGTAAGAATTCCTCTTGCTTTGTATCCTTGCCAAGCAGCCACAGTGACATTTTCTTTTTAAATTTCAGAATCTTCTTAGGCAAGATATGTCCCCTCAATTTAATTTGTAGAAAACAAACGGCACTGAATATCTTTTATATGTTTTTATTTCCATTTTTATGTTTTATTTACAGAGAAATCCATTTATTAATCATACTATTTTCTTATTGTTGAACTTTTTTTTGAGAAAGGATAGCTCAGTGTAACCCTGGATATCCTGGAACTTGCTATGTAGACCAGGCTGGTCTCAAATTCAAAGAGATCTGCTTTTCTCTATCTCCCGGATGCTGGGATTAAAGGTGTGTACCAACACACTCCTTTTACTGTATGGTTTAAGAATTGTTTGTGTAGTTTATATAGAAATCCTTTACCAGGTTATGTGTTCTACAAATATTTTAACTCAATCTGTAGCTTATCTTTTATCAAGCAATGAATCTAAGTCATGTTGGCACTCTTATCTCAAACCTCTAGCCTTTAGATCTGTGAATCCCGCCCCCCATTGTTTAAGCTACCTAACCATAGATTTTGTTATCATAAAAGGCTTTTAAAAATCCTTGTCAGTTAACTATACTGTATGGCTTTATTTTTACTGATTTTTCTAGATTAAAAATCCCAATTTTCAATGCTGCTATAGAACTGGTTGACTTTGTGTATGAATATTGTGCCCTGAGACTGTGCTATATTTCTTTCTTAGTTATTGGAAGTGTGTGTGTGTGTGTGTGTGTGTGCGCGCAAGCGTGCGTGCGTGTGTATGTGTGAATCCTTTGAAATTTCCCCAGGTAGACAATCACATCATCTGAAAACAAAGAGCAGTTTAGTTTTTCTTTTTTTTCAACATCTATAAACCTTTTATTTTCCTGTCTTACTATACTAGTTAGGACTTGCAGTACCTGCTTCTAATTTAAAGACTCAGCTTGTTACCTATATCTTGTTATCCTATATCCCTATATAGGGACTTGGAATATTTTCTTTTTAAAAGGAATTTCATCATACTTTATTAGTTACATTTTGCTCAGAGGTGTGCCTACCCATGGGGCATGTGTGAGGTCAGAGGACAACGTGCAGAGGTTGGTTCTCTCCTTCTCCCGTGTGGGACTCGGGGATCAAATCCATGTTAGCCATCTTGCTGGTCCTTTGGTGGAAGTTCTTTATCTAGTCAAGGAGGTTTCTTTCCATTTTTGGCCACCGAGAGCTTTCGCTTGTTTTTCTGTTTGTTGTTTTTGTAATTGTGAATGGGTGTTTCCTCCCATAGATTGTTCTGTACGTACTGATATGAATGTAAGATTTTTCTTCTTTTTGCCTGCTGATCTGGTAAGTGCTGATCTTTTCAAGTGCTGAATTAGCCTTGTATATCTGGAATCAATACTACTAATCATGGTCCATGATTGGTTTATATGTTATTAGATTCAGTTTGTTAATATTTTGAGGGCTTTAAAAAATTAGTTATTTATTTTATGCTCCAGTGTACATATGTGCACCACCTTTGTGCAGGAGCCTTAGGTGGCATCAGATCCCCTGGAAAGGGGAGTTATAAACAGCTGTGAGCTGCCATGTGAGGGGCTGGGAACTGAACCCAGACCTCTGTAAGAACAGCAAGTGCTCTTAACCACAGAGCCATCCCTCCAGCCATGAGGGTTATGTTTAAAGTCAATGTTCATAAGAAATATTGACCTTCAGGCCTTTCTTACAATGCCTTTATCTGCTCGGTGTTAGGATAACATTGCCTTTGTAGGACAAGTGAACATGTGTTCTCTTTGCTTCTGTTTTATGGAAGAGATCATGGAGAATTGCTATTTTTTTCTCTCTTTAAATATCTGGCAGACTCTACCAATAAAGGCTACTGGCTCGATGCCTTTTGCTTTAAGATTATGAGTTACATTGTGTTGGAGATGCCACGGGGTCTATAGTACTGAGATGAAGTATGAAGTATGGATTCTCAGCCTCACATAGCGTTGCTTTCTGCACAGGTATAAACCAGAGTGTTGGAGGAAAGCAGGTTCTTCGTGGGTGCTTTTAAAAATGCATCTGCTTACTTTCTTCCCTTAGCCAGAATCTATATCTTCTCAAACATAAAACTGTTACATTATCAGCTCACATTTTATAGTTCGTGGAGATGTGTGACTACAAAGCGTCATTTGATTTTCTGAGTCCCTAAAAGACTTCACAAAGGGGTATATGAATGGAAATAGCCAAGCTTTGAGATTTTAAATTAAAAACTTTTGTTTTTCAAATTTCCCATAACGATTGTGTATTTAATAGTTTCATTACCATATCAAAGTTATAAAGTAGAGAGGAATCACTTGGATTTTCTTTCCACAGTGTCAACAGAAAACAAGAAGAAAACATGAACACACGGGACATTAGTTGCGTAAACAATTAATGAAGATCATCACTCGTTAATCGTTGACACAAGCTGTAGGGGAGGACGCGGAGCTCTTGTGCTGGAATGTTCATTTGTGCTTGGTTAGCTGAGAGGCTTTCAGTGTTGTGGTCCCTGAGGTCACGCGGTGCCATCTTAAATTAAACCTCTCTTTGCAGTTCATTTTCAGGCCACATTAACTGCTAGGTGTAATTAGGTGTTGCATTTCACACTGCAGTTCTTTCATGTTGAAATGAAATCTCACTTCGGGATTGTAGTTTTAGATTTTCACTTTTCAAAGACGATCTACCACGTTTTTATATTATCACTCATTTCTTTCTACAAGCTAGAAATCTTTGAGCTCTGGGCAGGGGGTGGGGTGGGGAAGAGTAGTTCATTGGTAAAGGAGGCAGAGAGAAAGAGGGGGGAAGGGGAGGAGAGAGAGAGGAGAAAAGAAGAGGGAGGAGAGGAGGCAGGGAAGGGGAGAATAAATGAGGGCAAGAGAGAGAAGGAAAGAGAAAATGAATCTGTTTTCTTTCCTCTGAGCTCTATTCCCAGCTTCTATGGTTACATCATCTCCAAACTGTCAGACATATTTGCAGAATGAGCTCTGTGTGTGTGTGTGCGTGGTATGTGTGTGTGTGTTGTGTGTGTGTGTGCATGGTGTGTGTGTGTGTGTGTGTGTGTGTGTGTGTGTATAAACTGAGATGTGCAGACTTTGGGTCTTATTAACTTCAGCGGATGATGCTTTTTATTTGAAAGCTCTTTAGAGCAGGTTCTTTTACTTTTAATGTAGACAGCTCTGGTCTTAAGCATTACTAGTTCAAATCTTGCATCCACTTTCTATTAGATCATGACTTCAGTTAAAGGATATAACTTAAAACACCCAAGCCTCAGTTTCTGTATCTGAAATTCATTTTAAAAATACGTGTGGAGGGCTGGAGCCATGGCTCAATAATTAAGAGAGAAAACTGCTCTTGCAGAGGACCTGGATGCTTAGGTCAGGTAGTTCACAAATGCCTGGAACTCCAGCTCCATGAGGCTCCCATGAGCCTCTCTGGCCTCTGAGGGCACTGGCACCTACATGTATAGACCCACATTCAGATGCACATATATACACAGACATAATTAAAATAGAATACATATTTGAAATATTTATGCGGTGTTTAACATTATACGTGAATAAAACAGTTTTTTAAGATCCTGCCTTAATGGAACCCAATACTCTCTTTCCTGTAGGAATGTTGTCAAGCCCGCCCCCAGAAGACTGTTATGTGAATTAAATCAGTGAACACACACGAACTACTCAGAACAGTTTTGAGCATACAGCAAAAACTCATAGGGGCTGGAAAGATGGCTTAGCAGGTAAAATCACTTGCTTTGAAAGTGTGGCCACCTGAGTTCAGTCCCTGGGACCCACATAAGGAGCGGGATGTGATGTCAAGCATCTAGAATCCTAGCTTTCCCATGGCAAGATGGGAGGGAGAGATGGAAGGATCACCAGGAAGCTAGTGGGCCAGCTGGCTTGGAGCATATGGTCAGGCGGCAGACAACAGAAACCGTCTCACAAACAAGGTGGAGGAGAGAACTAACTCCCTAAAGTTGTCCTCTGACCTTCACACACGCATCATGGTAGGGCTTACACACCCTTGTGCACATACGCACAGGAAGACCATAAATACAGAAATAAATTTCAAGTAATCACTCTCGCCCTCACTGTTGCGAATCTAATTCCCACAAAATTTTCCCTTTTATATTTTTGCCACTTCTTATCACTGTAGAACACAGACTGAGGTCATAGCATTATGCCATGCGACGGTGCTGAGCCTCAGTGTCCTCGTTTGCAAAGCGGCGGTAATGTCTGCCTGCCGCTCCAGAATTGGTGTGAATGTCGAATGACTTATGAGAAAATGCTCTTCAAGGTATTAAGTGCTACAAAGACCGAAGGTGCTGTATCACAGCGCTCACATCCAGCCTCGCTGCCTGGAGTCCCCTGATACAAGTTAACTAAATTACTAATTTATTGCCAAAATACCTGCACGGCTCCTACGCAGGCAGTCCAAGCTGACTGGTGGCTTCACACAGCAGCCTGTGCTGAGCAGGCCTAGAGCTTCCAGCTCACTAAGACACCCTCTGCTTCTTTCATACTGCCTGCCCTGAAGTTACCGCAGCTGGGCAGGAGCAGGGCCTCTGGTGTGTAGTTCTAGCACCTGAGAGGTGAAGGCAGGAAAACCAAGAGTTCAAAGCCAGCTGGGGTAACATCGGAACTCCAGTCCAGGTTCAGCTAAGAGACTCTGCCTCGAAAACAAGAAACAAAAACAAAACACTCCCAGCAAGAGATAAAATGACCTTGGGTTATTTTTATTTCTTTATTGAGTCAGCATGCTAGGATTCCAGGCCTCTGTTACCACACCCAGTTTATCTGAGATCATTTTTTTAATTGAGTTTAGTTAGTTTAGTTTTGTTTTGTTGTTCGAGACAGGGTTTCTCTGTGTAGCCCTGGCTGTCTTGGAACTCACTCTGTACACCAGGCTGGCCTTAAATTAAGAGATCCTCCTCTTGTCTGAGATCTTAAGTCTTGAAAAATACTACATTGTCCTGGCACACCAACTCAGGCTAAAACTTCAAGGGTGTGTCATTCAAACTCCTTGTTTTATGATGGACACAAATAAGGCTCGGAGAGGTGACGCAACCCCTAGGATCATAGTTAGGATCGGGACCTGGTTCTGTTTCAGCCCTGATCCAAGACAAGCATGCTCTACATGGACGGGGTCCCAAATTCCAAGTTAACCCCCACTTAGCCCCACAGTATGTAAATATCTCGTCTTTCTTCAGCTTTTGGTGAGGCTTTTATTTTACTTTTTTTCCCCCTCTGCAAGTAAGCTGGGCCGGGGGGGGGGGGGCGAGACTAGAGAAGAGGGCATTCTGTCCAAGGCCTATTGAAAAAGCTGCTCATTTTCTGGAAAACCAAGGTTTGCATGTGTGCCACTTTGTATTTCTGTCCATGGGCCGGTTTGGAAGGAACAAGCTAGTGACTGAACTTTGTTTAGGGTTTTGGTGCCAACTGGTTCATATGGCAACTTGGATTCGAGCAAGACTTTACAGCTCTGAGCTCTCTATATAGACTGGCATGGACAGAATGCTTGCGTGTTGCTAGCTCATACGGAGCCAAGTCTAGAGGGACAGACTGGGACAGGCATCCATCTTCTGACTTGATGTGTGTTTCCATGACTGTCAACTGCTCTGGAAAAACACATAAACACAGTGTAAACATTGTGTCGTAACCGTGAGAAAGAGCAGAAGGGAAGGGAGTCACAACGGGGCCTCTGCTAGCTGAGCGTATTTTCACACCCATTCCACCTAGTAAACTCTGGTTATGTTTCCAAACGAAATGTCCTCAGGATTATCACAAGTTGGGGGTGGGGAGCAGTGTTCTAATCTTTCAGATGTTGAAAACCTAACCACTGGGAGCTGAACGCAGGGGAGAAGGGTATATGTTGGGGTCCATTCATGGCACTCACTCACATCCCAGTCTTAAACAAGTCATGATCATGGTGCTAACCAGCTGAGTCACAGCTAACTGAGCTGAGTTCTCTGTTTACATCAGAACCCATGTAGTTACAGTCACTCAGCACCCTCTGGGTTACCTATCTGCCTTTCCAGCCTTAGAGTCAAATCTCAGGAGAGGGATATTGTTACATGTGGCAAGTTCTGGTTGGACACTAATGCTACTTAACGAGCATACGGCTGTGGCCAAGGTCAGTGAACTGATACTGAGAAGGCAGTGGGAATGGTCTGTTCCCTACCAGCTTCCTGCATCCGACTCAAGACAAGGCGCTCCAGACAGCACAGCCAGACAGCGGGTGTCTGTTTACCCCTGCCTGTCTAGACCTTAGAGAGATCAGAGCTTCCGCTGGGGATGAGCGAGCATTTCTGCTCCAGAGGACCAGAGCCCAGCGGGACCGCAGTCTTCTGGTGAAGCCTCCTCTTGCTGAGCATGGATGATAAGAGGGGCCTGTGGCCACATGGCTAGAGACAGCACCACGGGGAGGCAAGTGGGTGAGGAAGCCAAGGGTTGGAAGCCTACAACTGTAGACAGAAGGCTGGGAAACTGGGAGGGCCGGTGACACAGGAGCCTTAGACTCACTAAGGACAGGAATCCAAAGCAGGCTATCGGGCAAACCTTGACTTCTTGTGAAAAGATAAAGGCCCTGGGGATGGAAGGACAGAGCTATTCCTCAAGCAGAAACTCTCCCTGTGTCTCATAACCAGAAGTCTGTCCCTTCCTCTTATTCCTCCCTCAACCCCATTTTAGTTCCATTTCTGTTGCTGTGACAAATGCCCTGATGACAGCAACTTAGGTCAGGAAGGGGTTTGCTTATGTGGCTTAAGATTCCAGGTTGCAGTTCATCACACGGGGAAGCCTCAGCGGCAAGAGCTTATAGAAAGCGCTTTGTAAGTAAAGAGCCCATCTCCACTGTAAAGAGAAGGAAAAAACAAATGCACCCATCACATTTCCTGCTTGCTCAGACGCAGTCAGCCCTCTACAGTCTAGGACCCCAACCTAGGGAATGGCGCTGCCCACAATGGGCTGAGTCTTCTTATATCCATCAACAATCAAGACAACTGCCGAAGACATGCCCACAGGCCAACTGATGGGGAAGGTTCCTCAACTATTCTCTTCCTAGGAGATTCTGGGTTCTATCTGTGGACAGCTAAAACTAACCAGCACACACCTATAAAGTGTTAGAAGCACCCTGTAAGATCTCCCTCAGGCAGGGACACACTTTACCCCTCGGCCTATATATTATAGGTGACCAGTTGCTCCCTCTGAACAAGGTCGATGTTCTATGTTTAAGTAATGGTGCTTAAATGCATTTATTTTATCGATTTTATAGCCTGATGGGAGGACAAGGCATACGGTGTCAGTGCCCCTCTGTTCCTCGCACGGGCTTGTCTCTGGCACTAGTGAGGGAGGGAGCTCTGCAGCAGGTACGTTTAGCCACTGATCCAGCTCATACCCAACTACATTTTCTGAGGGATGGCTCAGTGGGTACTGGTGCCTGCTGCCAAGGCTGATGACCTGAGTTTGATCCCATGGTCCCACATGGCAGAAGAGAACTGACTTTCACAAGTTGTCCTCTGACCTCCCCACATACTCTGTGGCTTGTGCTTGCCCACACAGATACAGGTACTCATACCAGATAAATAATAAATACATTAATGTAATAACACTAAACTTCTTAAGATTTATTATCAACAGGAAATGTTTGATTTGCATGTCGATATACCTGAGGCTATGTAAAAATTTCTCAGGTGACAATGGACAAGTGAAGGACATTTAGAAGCCCCGCCCTAGACTGTGACAATGTGGCATCGGGCTTGGCAGCCCTGAAGCATGGTGGGAAATACAGGATCACAGAGCTAGACAGAGCAGCGCCACACAGCAGGCTCCTTGAGTGTGTCTCTTCTTCATGGCCCCCTTTCCTTTCCATGGGCTAACAAAAGCATCATCTCATCTAACACATGCAAAGTCAAGGAGAAGTCTTCCCCCTCCCACAATCCTGATTCTGAGATGTCTAAGAGATAGAACACAGAGCAGATGCAAATCCTGTCATTCTAGGTGCTTCTGAAATATGATTCAATCTACTTGATTTTTGTGTGGATTATTCATGGCCAGGTTTTATTCAGAGTGGATTCTCTGCTGCCTGGGATGATGAAGGCACATTATATCCCTAATGGCACAATCCAATTGCACTCAGGAAATGCAGTTATTTTAATATCATTGAAAAACAAACATAATTACGAATGTGAACCTTCCCAGCAAAACATCACGTGACATATTCCAGAAAGAAATCTAAATGCCTTTTAGTTGAGCTGATGATTTGGCTTATCTAGGCTATTTAAAATGTTTAAAGTATAAATGTTAATCCAATGGTTATCCAAATGTTTAACATGTGATGCATTTAGAAACATAACTGGATTTCTTTACATTAATTTTGGCATTTAGCATCTTTATTTTGTTTGTTGTGTTTTATTTATTTGTTTTTTTTTGAGACAGAGTCTCACTATGTGGAGAGCTCTTATATAGACTAGCCTGGCCTTGAACTCAGAGATCCACCTGCCTCTGCCTCTGCCTCTGCCTCTGCCTCTGCCTCCCAAGTGCAGGGACTATGCTTGACTGCATTTTAGCATCTTGGAGACATGATGTGGTGAAAGAAAACGAGAAACAAGATAGAACTGGGCTCGAACTGATGCTTACAAGTCCAAAATACTCAGGCAAAAAATGTACCCAGTTTGGATCTAAAAGCTCCCTCTCCCTCTCATTCCAGATCACAAATATACTCAGGGTGTGCCATTTGCTTGTGTCGTTTTTAATGTCCTCTGTGACACTCCGTGATTTCTCATGCAACAGTCAGGTGCCAAGAGGAGTTGTGATGAGAAGATCAGACATCAAGGAACTGGCAAGGGGGCTCAAGCTGCAGAGCCAGAGTCAGGGAGCTGCATGGGAGCAGTGAATGAGGCTGGGGAATGGGGGGCATCTTACCACTGGACACAGAATCTCCCTCCTCTCTACGACTTCTGGAAAATGCATCACCTAGTTCACAGAAATTCCTGCTTTGACTCTAAACACTAACCACTTGATCTTATCTATCAAATAGACAGTCCAGGATATTTCTAGGGAGATCGCACTAATATTCCACTTTTAAGGAATTTGTAGGTATCATCATCAATCTAACAACTAAGCAAATAAAATATGTATAAATTCTTAGCTCAAAAATTGAGCAAATATCTTAAAACCTCACATTTTTACATTCTGCACCATCCTCTTGAAAGAAAGTTAAAATATCCTTTCATTAAAAGAAAACTGTCAACAACAAATGAATAACCACTCAGTGCAATCTACACAGGTGTGCTATTTGCAGCCCAAGTAATATTAGTTAGACCTACAAAAGAAACTTCAGATGTGACACATGGAATACTTTATTACTTCCAACTTATTAGTCTACATGCGTAAAAAACTTTTGACATTTGATTTGGTAGAAAAGAAACAGACACAGATCTCATGCATTATTTGTGATTGAAGTCCAATGCAGCATTTGAACAAAATAGTAAGTCATTCTATATGTTTTTATTAGTTAAACTTCTACCACATTTACGGAGTAACAGTAGGATGTAGAATGCCATTGGAGAGAGTGGTTCGCCCTGTTCCATACTGCTTCCTTCCTGCCTTATCCCAACAACACATCTCTCACCGTTGACTTTCTTGCTATGGTTTTTTCACATTACATTCAGATATTTTCAGATCATACTCTCTAGGGAGAAATAAAGACCATGTTAAATGTAACTTCATCCAGCCGAGTGTGGTTAGCATGTGCTTACAGTCCTGGCTCTTGGGAGGCTGAGAGGCAGGAGGGTCCTGCCCGTCTGAGGCCAGCTTGGACCACCTACTACACAATATTATCTCAAAAACTGTTTAAACAAACAGTACAGAGCAATTGGATACCTATAGACAGAAAAAGAGAGGAGGGGGAGAGAAGGGGGGATGGAGGGACGGAGGGAGTGGGGCAGGACACAAATGAACCTTAGCTTAAATCTCACACTTTATATAAAAATGAACTCAAAATGAATTCACAAACTAGGCATCAGAGTTAAAGCCTTCACTTTGCAAAAGACAATGACAAGATGATGAGACGTTAAGCTATGCAATTGTCCTGAGACCCGTGTAAAGGTGAAAAGAGAGAAAGGGAGGCCTTCAAATTGTCCCCTGACCTAGACACGTGCACCGTGGCATGCCCACCCCTCCAACATGCCATGGTCATAACCCTCACAGATTTAAAGACTCGACAGTGAAAACCCAATCTAAGTAGAAAGTGGGTAGATAACATAAGCAGGCACTCTATGGTGGCTAACAGGCAGATAAGAAGATGTTCTATGTCATTGGGAGCTGGGGAGATGCTCAAATCATCCTATCTAAAGTAAAATTAAAGCCGTGATGAGCTCTCACTGTAAACATGCCAGCATAGTTGCAATACGAAACACTGGCACGGGTCAGGCATGGTGGAGGTTGCCTGTATTCCTACTTCTAGGGAGGCAGAGGCAGGAGGATTGGGAGTTTAAGGTCATTCTCAGCTACATAGTGAGTTCTAGGCGAGTTTGGGTTATGTAAGCTTCTGCCTCAAACAAACCACACACACACACACACACACACACACACACACACACACACACACACACACGGACCTTAATGAGGATGAGCAACTGGATCATTAATTCCTTGCTGGTGAGATGTAAAACAGCAAAGCTGCATTGGGAAAGCCTGGCAGTTTCTTTGATGCCAGATCCCCCAACAAAAGCAACACAACTATCTTTAAAAAATAACTTAGCATTCATCTCCTCCTAGATGTTAGCATCGCTACCTATGCTCCTACCTCTTTTGGTAGAGGGCTGTTCTAGTTTCATTTCTATAGCTGAGATAAAATATCCTGGCAATAAGCAACTCAGAGGAGAAAGGGTTTGTTTTCATTTTCAAGTTCAGGCTAGGATTAGGGAAGGTAACAGGGAAACGAGCCCGATGCAGCCAATGAGATCACATCCACAGTCAAGAGCAGAGAGAAATGGATGTGTACATGCTCACTTGCTTTCTTGTGCTCGCCTTGCTTTTTCTACTTTCAGGCAGCTCAACCCCTGGCCTAGGGAATGGCACCACCCACTGTTGGCTGGGTCTTCTTATGTCAATAACCTTAATTACAACAATCCCCCAGAGGTGCCACAGGCGACTCCAATTAGGCACTCCCTCATTATCCCATGTAATTCCTGGTTGCATCAAGTTGACAATTAAAGCTAACCATCCCGGGTCCCAGATTCACTATAGGCCATTTCTCTCAGTTATGGTTCTTACCACTGTTACTACTGTTGCTGTCTCTTTCTGCTCATCTTCCCCATCCTGCTCCTCCTCCTCCTCCCTCCACCTCCCTCCTGTTCCTCTCTATATACCCAGCAGGCAATAGTGAAGTACCTAGCACACTGCCCCATATATGGAGCTGGCTGGACAGCAACACAAGCCACTATCAAACAGAATTATCAGCAGGATGTAAACAATATGAGCCTTTGCCTGACTCCCATCTACTTCCCAGCCAGCTGGCTAAGCTGAGTCCTGGCGTTCACTGTGCCTGTGTAGATGCCAGACTGGAAGTCCTTCCTTCGGCAAACTTCATGTGAGGTTGAGAAATACTATTTGCACTCTAGGTTTCTGATATTTCCAAAATATTCATTGTTTCTTTCATAAAAGTCCCTCTTTTGGCTGATCACTTACTAGACTCTGCACTGCCTTTCTCCTAAAATTCTTAGAGCTATCAATAAGGGAGTGGGGGTAACTTGCGTCCTTTCTCCTTATTCTATAGCTACAACCCAGGCCTGACTGTCAATTCCAGTGCTTCCCCTGAGTTCGATTCAACTATAAAACTATATTCATTGTGTCTCAACAAAGTATCGGAGCCCTGAGGCTCGTCTGAGCTACACATGAATAGAAACTGCAAACTCTCAAGCTTTTGACTTTCTTCTTCTTATGTGTGTTACCTTTGGATACACGAGAAAAGTATTTATCTCCTAGCAATACCACTTGAAAGAAAAAAATGCAATTTTTAGCAACTGGGAGCTTTACATACTACGACGAGACGGTGGGAGGAAAAAGATGGAGAGGAATGGTTGTTGGGTATCAACAAGGGGTGGGGAATCAGAGGACCCAGTTGAGCACAGAATTTCACCATATACTAGAGTACAATTCCGGACAGATTCATCTCTTAAAGCTTCAGCTTTGCTTCTGAAAATGCAGATATCAACATGTACCTCAGGGGATTAGAATGAAACACAGTACCTCACACAACAAACCATCTTTTGGTGGTCACAGTCAATGGTGCCTGAACCTTATAACCCAGCACTGCACTAAAGTTCTCCGCACAGGCTGCTGCAGCCCCTGGCTGGAGGGGAGCCAGCTCTGGAGACAGCTGTTTCCCAACAGGTTATGTGGCACAAGCCTCTCATTCATACCTGATGCAATGATTCCAAATTAAGAGCTCAGAACCACGTCCGCACTCCTCAAATCAAGCACTATGTTTGAAAGTCAGAAAACGCACACGGCTGGCTCCTGGACAGGCCACAATGCAATTCATAACACAATCAAGGTATGAAGGCGTCGGCTACTGCAGCATACATCATACAGCTGTTTCCACTTGAAGAGCACAATGAAAATATGATGTTTGGCTAATGAGACAGAGGCTCTACCAGACAAAATGACAGTAACTCCTTTTATGAGCCCATGCAACCGCTCTCTCTGTTACTTCTGAAGGCATTAAGAAGCTTTTAGCTTTTAAACATGTTTTCACGAACGGGAGGGGAAATAAGCAGTGAGGGTGTGCATGCAAACATGGAAATGCTGAGCTCTGGAGTGTGCTGAAGTCACCAGGGAGTCAGAGAGCAAGCATCCTGGCCTGCTCTGGCAACCACTGTCTTCTTCCCAAGAAGCAGAGCCTACTTCTCTTTTATGCTCTGGGCCAGGTTATATCCCAAACCATGATGCTTTAAAGTTATCTTTTTCCTCATGTGTGTATTGTATATGTGTGTGCTGTACACTCGTGTGTGTGTACACACATGTTTATGCAGGTGTATGGTGCCTGTGTGTGCATGTGTAGAAGCCAGGGGAGGATGCTGGGACTCTCTCTCTCTCCCTCTCTCTCCCTCTCCTCTCTCCCCCCCCATCTCTCTCTCTCTCTCTCTCTCTCTCTCTCTCTCTCTCTCCATCCTATTCCCTTGAGACAGGGTTTCTCACTGGACCTGTTTCTGCTGGGCTGGTGGCCAGCAAGCTCCCAGGACCTGCCTGTCTCCGCCTCTCAGTGCGGGAGCTGTAGGTGCACTCAGCCACACCTGGCATTTCACACGGGTCCCAGGGATCCACACTTGGGTCCTCACGCCTGTACAGAAGTGCTCGTACCCGCCCAGCCATCTCTCCAGCCTGGATTGGCTTTTTATTAGTGCTGCCTTTGATGACTTAGTATTTCTGAGAACTTGAGAGTGAGGTGCCCTAACGTAGACAATGAAGCTTTTGATTGAAACATCCTAGGAGAGTTGTGGCATGTCACTGACAGGAGAGAGCAATGCACTGAGGGTGCTGGGAAAACATGGTATGGTGACTCTTTGAGCCTCTGTCAGAGTCGGTCCCGGCAGTGCATGGTACTGATGCTGCCACGTGAATGCTGCCCATACCTCTAGACTGCACTGTGGTCAGTGGAGGAGGGTATTGAGCTGGAAAGTGCTGGCTTTGAGAGCGAAACTTTATGGCCACACAAAGTATTCTTGGTGGGAAGAGGCATCTCCCAAAGAAGGCAGAGTCACTGTTGTAAAACACTGAATGCTGTTGTGATATCTCTCTCTCTTTCCTGCATTACTGCCTAGGGCCAACCCTGTTGTGTATAAACTGAGACAAACATCAAGAGATGTGCAATTCAACCTCAGTTCACAGGTCTCAAACAAGTTCACAAATTCTTGGATGTGCTTCCTACCGAAGGCAAAGGCTTGTTCTGTTTCCCTTGAGTTTCACGTTTCCATGACTCACTTCTAACAACAAACATGATGGAAGTGATGCTGTATAATTTCTGATGCTGCTTACTAAATACAATGTAACTTCTCTCTTCCATACCCTGAAACCACATGGAGGGAGCCTGGCACCTAAGGCCCACATAGGGAGTCCTCAGAGAAACTGAGAATGTAGAGAAATAGCCCTGTGTGAAAGCTAAGGGTCTACAGTACAGGGACTACATTCAGAGGCCTGTGTAGTCTGGATGGAATGTAGACACACCTTTAATCCCAGTATTCAGAAAGCAGTGGTAGTCCATGCCTTTAATCCCTAGAAAAAAACAGTGAAGCAGACACAGGAAGCAGAAATCAGAAGGAGTCACTGTCTGTCACACACGAAGTGATATCTGAGATGAGTCAGAATGAATGGCAGACAAAGTGACTAATCAGAGGAAGAGTTAGCAGAGTAAAGACATACCCAACTCTCAGATGAAAAAGGCGGCTTCTCAGCTCAGTGAAAGAGAGTTACACATGACTTACCAGAAGCAGTCAGTTACAGACAGTCAGTTAAGGATTTGTGGAGAAAAGAGAGAGTTACAGTCAGTTCGGAGGGAATTGTAGTCAGTAAGTTGAAGAGTCAGTTACAGAAGAGTTATAGAAGCTGAGGCTAGAGTGGGTTACAGAGTAGTTAGTTGAAACAGCCAGTTAAAGAGGCAGGATGGAGCAGTGAGAGCTCAGGGAGAGAAAGAGACACAGTAGAGTTCAGCAGAAGAAGCCCAGATCAGAAAGTGAGTTGAACCAGAAGAGTAAGAGTTCAGTAGGTGCTAGTCAGAGTGGCTCAGTCAGCAGTAGGTCTCAGAAGGCTAAGGCTGAAGCCTTCTAGGTCCAGGCTAGCAGGTTAAACGTTCTAGATTGTACGAAGTCCCACATCTACAGGAGAGCAAGGGCTAGACAAACTCAACTGTGCCAGCCTCCAGTGATTGGAGCTTTCCCTAGATCCTCCCAGAACACGGGCACGTAAATAATTTTCTATTAATCTTTACATAAGAAATAATGGTTTTTAGATTTTATTTAAGAAAGTATTTATCTTATACATATACATGTATATGTGTGTATGCGTGTGTGTGTGTGTGTGTGTGTGTGTGTGTGTGTGTGTGACCTGGTGTTAGGAACCATACTCAGGTCATCTGTAAGAACAGAACGAGTTCTTAGTCTTCCACAGGAGCCTAGAGGCTCCATCTGAGAAGACTGTGCTTCCTGAAACCATCTCCGAGTGAAGGAGGAGCTGGATGATCTTCCAGGTCCAAGCGAAAGTCACCTGGGCTTTCAGCATTTAGCATCGCGTTAAGTCTGCCTGGCTCATTAAGATTTTATCTTTTCATTATTCTCCACAATAACGAGTATTGACTATCTGGGGTGAGCATTAAATAATCTACAAAGAAATGCGAAGATTGTTGTATAATTGGGATCCCTAACTTTTTTTAAATTTTGATTGTTTTGAATCAAAAAGCACATTTTTTTTTTAAAAAAAAAAATCTGAGTTTTTTGTTGTTTTTTTCCCTTGTCCCTGAGTCTGACTTTTCATCTTTTTTCTCTTCTAAAACTCTCCATCCCCATTGGCTGTTGGACTTCTCTCCTCCCCGGATCCTCAACAGTCCTTTGAGGTTGCTGTGTTCTGTCTTCCTAAGTTGCCTCGTGGTTTGCGGGGCTCTACCCAGAGGTGCGCGGCCGGGAAGGACCGCGTACGAGCCTGTGCGCTGGCTCTTAGAGGTTCACTTCTCATCTACACGCTGCTGCTCTTTGAAAGGGGCTGGAGAATACTGTGTAAAGTCTTTCAAACCTCAACTTTTCATAGGTCAGAAACACCCAGGGGTTTGGGTTTTTAATGTAACTTCCTTAGATAAAAGCCAGTTTCCTTTTTCCAATCCGGGAAGTGGATGTCTGTAACACGGCATAAATTACAGTTTCTGATTTTACCGTCTAGACGCCACCAACCTCTTTAACACTACCTTCTCTGTCAAGAGCCTGGGCAGAGCCCAAAAAAAGCTAATGTCCGACTAAGCTCAGAAATATATTTCTTCCAACTAAAGCTGGCAACGCTCTGCTGAGCATGTTTGAAGCCAAGGAAAAGTAGGACTGGAAAATTGAGCGAGGGAGGGAGGAAGGGAGAAGAGAGAGAGGGAGAGAGGCAGAAAGGCAGAGAGACAGGGACAGACTGAGACCAATCCCTTTCACAAATTAACAGGGCTCAACCATTGCAGAGCCTCCCTCATCAGTGGCGCGGAAACACGTGCTCACGAGGAAAGCGACACTCCAGCCCCTCTCTGAGCTCGAATCCATCCTTGCTGCCCACGGGGATGAGAGGATTCCAAAAGGAGGCAAGTTCTGCAGACTTCACGGAAGAGGGGCTGCAGACCCCGCAGAGGGCTGCAGATCCTGGCCCTTCACACCCCACCCGCACCCCAGCTGTCGGCTGAGGGAATGCTGCCTTACCTTAGTGAGGAAGATGGCCGCCGTCATACGCTGCACTGGGCCAGTGGTTGACTAGAGCAGGGTTCGCAGGCAGAACGCTTTGTCCCCAGTCATACTTGAGGAGGGGGACTTGCTGAAGTTGCACATGGATGCTCACAAACTGCACTCCAACACTCCAGCTCGCCCTTCCTCTCGTTCTCACAAGAACCATCATCCGGTTTACATGTGAGAAGACTTAGGCTCAAGAGGACTGAAGCCAAAGCCACATGTGCAAAAGGAACAAGGAGAGGTTTAATAAACACAGGGGTCCTGACCTCCAATCTTCCATTCTTCCTACGATTCCCGAGGTGTCGTCTATGTAACAGTCCCCAGGGGGACCTGGAGAAGAATGTGAACTAAACTACATTGAACACAGTCTACTTGGTTCACCTAGAAGTCACTGAGCATTGACAACGTGCCAGAGGCCACAGGTGCCGTGGGAAGAAAGTTGTTAGAAGGCAGAGGAAGATGACCATACAATAAATCACTACAACTAAGTAGTGCATGACGGCCAAAGCAAATGGAATGACTCAGTGACTCTGGGAGCCTATGAAGGTGACAGAGCTGTGTTTAGTAGGATGAATCCCAGAGTCCAGCAAAATGATTACTGTTGATTGTTGTTATTATTATTACTATTATTATTATTAATTTGATGTGTCCATGTAGCTCAGGCTGATGTCAAATTTGCTATGCATTGGTGGATGAGCTTGAATGGCTGGTCAGCATTCCTCCATCTCCCAAGTGCTGGAATCACAGGTGTGGGGCACTACGCTTGGCTCTAAAAGTCAAGAGAGAAGGGTGTGGTGGGGATAGGACCCTGTGGGAGAATGCCTGCCTAACATGGGCAGAGTACGAGCCTGTGTTCAATCCCCAGGACAGTGAGGGGAAGGGAGGGAGGAAAGGAGGAGATGGAGGAGGGGGAGGAGGGGAGGGAGGAGAAGGAAGAAGAGGGGGAGGAGGAGGAAGGGAAGGGATGGGAGGAAGGGGAGGCGGAAGAGGGTGGTAGTGGGGAAAGAGGTTGGTGATTTGTGCAGCATTGGCCCTGAACTGGGTCTTGAGGAAACTTGACATCATTGGATCTGCAGGCCAGATCATCTGCATTGAATTAGGAGAGACAGTTAACATTAGCAAGATGCACAGACGATACAGGAGGCCCATCTGTCCTCCCCACGGTGTGTGTGATGGGAAGAAGATGTTTCAGAGCCAGATGAGTCTACCCATAGCTAAATGCCATCTGCCACTCTGACCGTTTTTAGAATGCGACCTCCAAGTAGCACAAGGCGGTGAGGACATCTGGAACACCCCGGCGCTGGATTCCCGGCACTCCTCTGACTGCGGCTGGTTAGATGTTGACATCTAACATCTAACATGTGGTTAGACGCTGAGCTGCGTCGCCCCCGCCACTGCTCTGTACCATGACTAAGTGCATGCTTTCAGGAAAAGGGAGAGTTAAGCATCAGCCCAGCCCAGGGGATCTAAAGCCATGTTTTTGTATGGCCCTCTGGCAGCATCATGACCAACATGGGAAACAACAGCACCTTGCAAAGCTCAGCGCTAAGTCTTTTCCTTCTTCTCTTAACTCTTACTTTCTTCCACCTCCTTCCATCTCCAGCTCCTTCCTCCTTCCTTCCAGCCCCCGGGGGGTCTAACTTACATCTTATCACATTTCTGAATAGAAACTAAAGGTTTCTTTCCTAGCTGGTTCCGTCCTTTCCCTCCCCTCAGTCCCTCTCTTCTGTGTTCACTCTTCCTACAGTCGTAGCCTTTAGATGATGTCTTATGCTTCACCCAGGGGCAGGCCAACTTTTCACAGGATGGAAAGGAAGGGCATCATCACTGAATTTAAGAAGATGATGCTGTGGTCTCCTCATCCGGGGTACTTTGTCTTGCACAACTGCTGGGTGTTTGGATTCATGCAGCAGGAGGCCAGAAACACATGAGGCACTGTCTGCCTCTTTATATACAAACTATGTCTACATGTAGAGTCTGCAAAACCCACTTTGACCTTTGAACCCTGAAACTAAGCTGATAAAATCCAGGTTGGGAAATTGTCCCAAACCCAGTGCACTCACAGGTTGGCCGGATACCAATGATTTTGATTTGGTTGCTTGACTTAACAAATTAATATAAGCCCACAAGACCTGGGTGGGCCACAAGTTATTAGCCGCTTAAGTTTTAGATAGATGGGCAGACAGAACCACAGAAATCCCTAGAGAGGAGGGCCAGGAGGTCAGACTCCATGGTTCTAGTGATTTTGTGGTTTCAACTTGAGAGCAACTCTAATTGTTCTCTTTCTGAAGTGGGAAAGGGTAGTTCTCTGTTGTTTCCAACCTAAGAGGGAAAAAAGAAGTCTGACTAGAATATAAAATCACTAACCCAGTAACAGGACTGTTAGTCTTAGCCTGGAGGCCAATCCTTTTCATCCCAAGGCTTGCCAAAGATTCAAATTGAGTTACCAGGAATCCAGTTACCAGGAATTACAGGTTTAGTCAGTCTGAGTTATGCAAAATGTTACACTGGCCTTTGCTCTCCGAGTTTCCTATGCACAGGCCAGCTCTCGATGCAAACACTGGAATGGTTTCTTCTTAGCAAATCTCCTTTCTCCCTTCACAACCGGCAGCCAGAGGAGGTGGCGGTGCTCCCGTCTCCATCTCCACTTCAGTCACCCCAAGGAGGCTGTGGAGGTCTCTTACAGAACGTGTATTCAGCAGTAAACACCACCAATTACGGTCGGGAGCTGCAATCTCATTACCGTCTCTTGTTAGAACAGCCAGGCCCGTCATTTCAGGTTGCTATCCTGCCTCATCAACCAGAGTCTGTGTTTTTATCACCCCTGAGCATGCTCTTTAATTCTCTCAATCAACCTCACTCTCAGAGCCACAGAACAGCAGGGATTCTTGCTAAGAGCAGGAGGTTCTGAGAACAGGTTTTGTGTTAGAGGGCCTAAGTGTTCGCTTCCTCCTCACACCGCCCACCTGAGTCTACAAGACAGTGTCTCTCTACTGATTGCGTTCTGTCCAAATCTTCCAAAGAGAAATTCCACGTGATCGGCTGACATCTTTATCTGAGGGAATGTTCAGCACAGAGCTGCCCCCACTCCCACGTGGCCTAGGACAGACGGTGACCCGCTGGCCTCCCTGTCCAAGGGCCTGTGCCACTTCCTTTGTTCCATTCCTCTATATGGAATTGCAATCATGAGAACAATTTTCCCTTTATGAAAAAAATCGTAGGACACAAGAAATCTACAATAACGGTTTTGACAACTGAGATGTTCATATTTTAATTTGCTTAATTAAACAGGGTAAAATTGCTTTTCCATCAGCAAATGGCATTTTGCTACACTGCACCGAAGTCAGTTTAATGAGAGATCCAAGTTTCTTGGTTAAACTTGGTCAGAAAGGTAACAATTAAGCTACCACAAGAGGTGGAGGAGAGAGAGAGGAGGAAAAACAAGGTCTATGCCTCGGTTATTACCTGACTCTAGTCTTCCTGGCAGGTTAAATCTAATGCAAAGCCCATGCTGGATCCGAGTCCAGTCATTAGACTGGCTCACAAGCTCAAGGCCACACCAGGGATGGCTGTGACTCTGGGAAAAGGAAGAAGAGCCAGCAGAAGCTGGTGTCAGAGGCTCTCACGGAAGGGCACAGGCTGGCAGGTACACGCAGAATATGACAGGCTGGTGTTCAGCCCAGTGTATTCACCAAGCAGATGCGTGAGGACGGATGGCAGAACACAGCACCAGAGGTCTCAACAGTAAGTTCCAGGGATTCCACAACTTGAGTGGTCAATCTTTGAGTCTTGTATTTGAGATCTAGATAGGAAATCAGCAGATGGTGGCTGTGATCAAAGTAAACCCAGTTAATGAAATTCGAGCATATGGAAGGAGTAACGGTCACGTCAGGGCAGGCCAAGCAATGACCAGGTTGGCCAACTGACCTAGCGGCCAACGGACCTCTTATTTCCTCTGCTAATATCGAGACACTGACTGGCCCCAGAGCTCGGATCGGGGCTGAGCCAACTGCTTAGAAGGATGAGCTTACAGAGCTAGACAGTGATGTGCAGGGGACACGGCATTGCTCCTTCTTCCTGCGGATGAGAGGCCTCCCTGGGGGAAGGTGGGTTACACGGGAGGGCGTCTACGAACCTGGGAGTTGGACCCAAGCACAAGAAAGCGCCATGTTTTCTGGAAAGAAGTTCACACTGGTGGGCTGAATCTTTGGAGAAAATGGTGGTACCAGAAACAAGTAGGAGCAGCTATAAGGCATTCAAATGTGTGGCGATAAGAGAGTTAGCAAAAGAAACTGGGACACACACGGACGGACACACACACACACACATGGACACACACAGAGACACACACATACACACACATAGAGTCCAGAAGTCAGGCCTGCCTAGAGATAAGTACCTATGGGTTAGAATTTGGGACAGGATTACAGTGTCCTCCAGCCGGGAAAGCATATTATTAAGAGTAAAATCAGGCCGGATGGTGGTGACACGCTCCTTTAATCCCAGCACCCAGATGGCAGAAGCAGGCAGATCTTTGTGGTTCAAGACCAGCCTGGTCTACAAGTGAGTCACAGGACAGTCAGAGTTACAACAGAGAAACCCTGTCTTGACAAACAAAAACACAAAACAAAACAAACAAAAACAGTAAAATCAGAATTGCACAGGAGCAACAGTACAGGTGAGCCACCGATTTCTCTTGAGCATAGAAAACACCAGTTCCAACAGGAGGACTAAAGAGAGAAGAGAGAGTCAAGAGCCAAGGGCTTACCCAAGCCTTTGCATATGCGAAAGGACTTAGTTATGGGGTTAAGAAAGCTAGGACTCCTGCCTCACTCCTGTCATCTATGGGGCTGGCAGGGTCTAGGCCTCTGTGCACCTGTAGCCCCTCAGCCAAGACACAGGTGCAGAGAGATAAGTGGAGGTGCTGCTTCTGGTACTGTTTTTTTGTGTTACTGCTTCCAGTCTGTGACACCAACTAAGCCACGGAGTTAGGGTTAACAGTTACCTCACAACAGTGACCGCCTGAATCCCAACTTCCATGTGCTTTTCAGAGAAATTCCCCTGGACTGAATATGGAAAAGCTGAGCAAGAGATGGTATGGGGGTGAAGGTGAAATTAACCCTGAGGGGGGCAGCTTCTTTCCCGGAGCAGGGAGGATTCTTAGCACTCCTGTTCCAACTGGTTTCTACTCTTCTCCTCTGGACTCACAAGCTAAGGTCAAGACTCTCCACAAGCTGTCTTATTGTTTGGACTAGATCTCTGCCAGTAAATATTAAGGATGGCTAGAGGCAGCGACAGCCTCCTTCCTGTGTTTCTCCTGGGTGTGGAAGGTTTCTGAGCAGCCATACAAATGAGGGGCAGAGATGAACAGCTGCTGGCTGGAAACCATGTCTTCGGTGTGAGAAGCCATTTCTCAGTGTCCCCACTAACTTTGGTTAGCTGACTCTTGGGTGAATCGAACTTGTGGTTATAGTATTTATACCAAGAATGTCCTAAGAGTCTTACTCCCCTAACAATGGGCTGAGCACTCATGCTTGCTCTCTGGCTTAGTTACCAAACGCCCTGGCTTTGGAGAAGAAACTCTGGCTCTCCATCACAGCCTTAGGACGGCTATGGCTTGGATCAGGTTTCAATTTAACCTTAAAAGGTCCCTGGTCTGGGAGCTTGGTCCCAGTGTGAGAGGTCACAGTAGTTGGGTCACAACTACTCTAATGAATGGATTGAGACCACCACAGGGGAGATGAGCCTGAACCAGCTACCAAGAGAGCGGAGATTTGCAGTGAAAGCAAGTAGGTACCTCCCTGGAATCCCGCTTCCAGTTTTACCATCTTTTCTCTTTTGTCTTCTCATACTCAGGCCTCTTATTGGCACAGAGCCCATTCCCTGCTGGCATGGTGTTCTCACCATGACATTTAGACCATCCAGCCAGTGGAACTGTGAACCGCCTCTGCCTTATAAATCACGAGACTCAAGTGTTTCCTTATAAACATACCAACTTGGAGGAGTGTAAGTAAATAACGCTGTGCAACTAGTTATTCAACCTTAAGACAGTCACTGGTCCCTTGCTGGAGCAGATAATGGGAGCACATGGAGTGAGATGGGGGAGTTGCCCTGGTGAGATGAGACAGAGGGGTACCCGATGCAGCACACGGGCATCCCTGACAGTCGTCCTGGGAGCATACCTGCTTTGAATTCTGCTAACAAGGTGCACGTTCTGACCATCATCTGTCTCCTGGTTCTCTCCTAACCTGAACGCCTTCCCATTTGCTCAACAGTCCCTTAGCCTGGGAAGACTCCATGCTCAGAACTGCCCCTGAAGACTGAGGGCCACCCCAGGAATCCCAGAACTGGCTGCAAGCTTCTGGAGAGAACTCCGGGGGCTGAAAGCCCATCTTCAAATATCCTGGCACAGCAGGCTGCAGAGGCAGCCGCTCTCTAATACCCACAGCCACGATCCTTACAGACAACTTGACAATCATGTCTTCACCCAAACTTTCCTAGTTTACAGGTAGGAAACTCACAGCGGTCAGTGTTAGCCCCCAGAGACTTGGCATTTAACAAAGAGGCTTGGGAGCTGGTGAGATGGACCAGTGGGTGAAGTGTTTGCCACTCAAGCAAGAATCTGCATTTGGGTCTCCAGCACCGCCATAAAAAGACAGGCATGGTGGCAAAGGCCTGTGATCCCAGCTATAATACCATCTTAACTTGACTTACAAATGAATGCATACTTCTAAGTGCACGGATCAACTCTATGGTGCTGTGTGAGCAAGCCTCTGTATGTGAACCTGCCTGCTCACTGGGAAGAGTCTAGGGCTCTGACTACTAAGAGCTGGCTTTCCTTGTTCTGTCTCTTATACTTTGCCACACTCGGGAGGCAGAGGCAGGCAGATCTCCGTGAGTTCGAGGCCAGCCTGGTCTACAGAGTGAGTTCCAGGACAGCCAGAGTTACAACAGAGAAACCCTGTCTCACAAAACAAAATAAAATAAAATAAAACATCAAAGATTGACAACAAAGACTGAAGTGATAATGTGTAAGTTTTATTTGGGTCTGTATAAACAGACTTCAAACCTTTACAAATCACAAGAAGACAAACTTTACTGTGACCTACAGCACCCAAGGGAGTACGCATGGAAATCCATGTACAAATGAAACAAAGTTTACATCCGACTGTCCCTGGTGACACTGTGGGCAGAGGGTATACTCCACCACATCTCACTGTGCTCAGGTTCATTTGCTAACGGACAAACAGAAATATTGGTGTGGTCCACTCCAGGGTCTCTGCAATCCACTTGTCCTTTGAACATAAGCACCCAGGCCCACAGTAAAAGGGCCAACCTCTGGCATTCCCAGAAGTCCCTGGAAAGGTAAAGGAGAGTACAGGAGCCCTGGGAACTGCATGTACCAACTCTCTAAAGGACAGTTCCAGAAAAGGCCACAGCAAAACTGACACCAGAGGAAGGAATCGACATGAAGGTGCTACTGGCAGCTTGTGAAAAAGCCACTCGTTTTATGAAAACCTCTCCTGGCTTCAGCACGATGTAAGAAAATACAGCTAAGAAGTTCTCTGAGTATTTTCGATGACCAAATGTCATTCTCAAGGCAGGTGATGTGAGAAACTGATTTTATCCCAACCTTATTGTGAATGTGTTCAACCGTGTGGTGTGTGTGTGTGTGTGTGTGTGTGTGCGCACACACATAAGAGACAGTGGCTGTTAGAGCTGTGGTTTATAGTCATTAGGCTGTCCTCGGGGCTGGACTGGGTTTGGAAGAGCGTGTTCTGAATCCTAATTGAGCCCTCAGCTGCATCAAGGCCAATGGCCCGTGTCATGTATGTTTTTCCACATTCACTCTCAGGAAAGGCACTGAACTAAATCCTCATCACTCCTCCCCCTCCACGAGAAGCTTCTTTGGGATCCAGAGTAGAGTAATACACAATGTTTGTGCGAAAAACGGAGGCTCTGTGAATAAAGGAAAACACAGACATGGACACAGCAATGCCCACTTCTGTTGGTCCAGGTTGCACAACTCCGAGCCCCTGTTTGGACAAACACACAATGTCTTCAGTCATCACCGCGTAGTTCGGCCCATCGTTAACCTTACCAAAGTCTCCAGAAGACTCTTCGAGGAGACAGCATTGCACGTGTGAAGACATACCATCCACTCTTAGGAGTGGGCAGGCAGCTGGGCTGAACCCAGGAGAACCCAGGCACTCCAACTTCGTGTCCCCAGTTGTAGCCCGTCTCTAAAGAGTCACATATATACACCTCGACTTCAGTCCCATGTCTCATGCTGAACGGATACCACCATCAACAAAAGTTGAAACTGGCTACTTAGGGGGGAAATAGCCATTTGTATGCAAAGGCTGGACTTCTACCTATCTAGTATTGAAGACTATGAAAGAAAAATTATGAAATGAGTGATTTTTCAAAGTCACCTCTGGGCTCCGGGCAGTGACCTGAGAATGACATGAAAATTATAATTGTGCTGTAGCAATTCTGTGTCTGGACAAGCTGGAGTTTCTGAAATGAAAAAAACACTCTGAGTTTCCATCCCCGTTTGAAGATAATACTAGATTCTGGAGCATGCTGGTGTCGGTAAAGGTTACAACCTCCACACGGACTGTTCTGGAAGGAGGGCTGTCTCCTGGTGGGTGCAACCTCTGCATGGAGATCAAGGTGAACAATCACTGCTGAATCTACTCTAAAACAATATGAAAGGAGCTCAGATGGAAGACTGTGCTCAGCCAGCTCACTCGGTATAACCTTCCCTTAACTGTTTTAAAATGTCACACAAGAAGAGAGAGAATCCACTTCTAGCTAAGGGCGGGATTGATACCTTGCATCTCTTCATGTCTGCACGGACATTCACTAGGCCGCCATGGAATGGGAGACTCACCACTGGTGTACAGACAGGGTTCCTACAGTAAGGAAACCATCACCATCAAGAGTCAATCCAAGTGAGTGGGAATCCAGAGAGGCTTGGTATATATGGGGAGCTTTCCGAGATATTGGTTGTGATTCCCAGAATCCACCTGGCTCATAGGCTTGACCCTCTATGATTTCTACAAAAAGCCCAAGCAGAGCAATCTAGATGAAGAAACAGAAGATTTTCCTATTTTGCTTTCATCATGAACCAGAATAAGAAATTTCATTTCATTTACTAAGTTAGTATGCACACGAAAACAAATGAGCCGAGTTTCATGAAATAACACCTTTTCACATGGCAATAATATACTGATTTAAAATTTAATTCTATCATTGAAAAAAATCAAAGATATAGTCATGACCCTCTAAGTTGATTTGCTGACCCACTAGTGGATACAGGACCTGGAGAAGAGGGAGCAAGCAGTACAGAGAGCCTTGTCTTCAAAGTGTGCCCTGTTGATAGCTAAGCTGGTTATATATTTAGAACGACTCAGAGCTGCAGAGAGGCTTAATGCGAGAGTAACAGAGAAATATGAAGATTCGGTGATGGCTTTTAAGTAAAAATCCTCCATTTCCCAACATCCTATTTTTCAGAGGAAGGGAACTGGAACCCACCAGGGTCTCTGAGAGGAGATTAAGACATCATGATAGAAACTAGAAAATTACAAAATCGGTCTGGTGGGATGCTCAGTAAGGAAGGTACTTGCCCCGAGACTGACAGCCTGAGCCCTGTCCTCAGGACCACATGGGGGAAAGCAGAACTCACCCCCCAGAGGCATCCTCTGCCCTCTACATGAGCCCCATACACACAGAACCCGAACAAATAAAAAGTCTCCTGGACCTTGAACATCTCTTTAAAAACCAAGAGCAAAGATAGTATAGGTATTTAGAACAAAGTATTAGATTTAAATTTCTCATCTAAGTCTCCTGAACTAGAAAATATGATTACAACATACACAGCCTAAAATATGACCCTCAGCCACACTGGAGCCATATTATTTCTTTCTTCCTGAATCAAAAAATTAAGGGAAGAAAATGGATGTGTTTGCCTTCTATTATTATTTTACAGCTATACGATGATTAATTTGCTAATTTCAGCTTTTAAAAACAAAAGAGTTTCAGAATAATAATTTCTAGATTTACCACCAGCAACAAATGCCCTCCTTCTTCTACCTCTTGTTCGAATCGCACCTATGAAGCCACTAGAAATCAAAGGGGTTGTACCAGCTTGGTGGATGGGCGGGTTCAAGGGGCAAGGAAGCCATCGGTCATAGGCATCAAGCCCTCTGAGTGCAGCAACCAAACACGATTTGATATGCATGCGCAATCTTCTGAGATTTTGGTCATTATTCTCAGAATCCACTAGGAATTCAAATACAGGTAGGCCTATAGTATACAGATAATCTTTCTGTGTGCACAGCTAAGCACAGGAAGGGAACATTCAAACAGGTGTTCCCTCACTTTAGATCTTTATTTAGGAAAAACAACTGCATCATACATTTTCAGAGGACCAAAGGTAAAAGTTTTAGAGACAAGAGCAGAAGTCGGGAACCAGGAACGGAATACACAGAGTTTACAACAATTACCTGGGCAAGTCAAGAAGCTTGAAACAGAAAACCCACCCGGAAGCTCCTCCCCCATCTCTGAATGCCCTCCCCCTTTCTGCGGGCCATTGCTCTCACACTGACCACAGACACAACTGGTGAACTTGTGTGAGAGAGACGGGGAGAACGAAAATCATGGGGACCTCGGATCTCAGGCTAGTTCACGGTTTTTTGTTGTTTTGCTTTGTTTTACGAGAAAAACTACTTATCAGGTGTGCTTTAAACGGTTGAGTAAACGGAGCCTTTGTAGCAGTTAGCAAATCCAGCTTCCTCTCATCATGGATGATCATTAGCAAGACACAAGTTTACAATATAGGTTAATTGACTGAAACAAGTATCATATCTTGGGCTGGGTAAGACCCTGTGTGTATTCATGCAATCTTACCTCCTTACGGATGTGAGACATTGTTACCTCTCCATCTGCCCCCCCCCCCCCGCAATCTCTTTATCCCACCCCAATACAACCTGAGTTTCAAAAGGAAAGGACAGCATCTTCCATCTAAAAGAATGGTGTAGGTTAATATCATTTCAGAAATCAAAACCAGCATTGTCCTGCACCACTCTGCCTCCTGGAGTATGTACAAATCTCAGCCCATGATTACAGCTGCACATCCAGCGTGGGCTACTTTATCTTCGTATGAGGCTCAATGCTGAGTGCTGCTAAGATGTTATTTGTGAATAAAAATACATTATAATACCAAATAGAAACGCACATTTTTCTTACCTGTCATTGGCGTGGCCAATGCTGTACATAGACAATCTTGTATACAGTAGGCATGAGTAATGTTGCATGCAGTTACCAGGATCAGGTTTGTCTGATACATACTTCTGTGGACAATTACGGGTCAGAGAAGAAGGTGATTGAACAGCAAAGAATACACCAATAGCTGACAGGATGAAAATAAGAGTGTCTTTCTCGAATCTAAATACCAACTAGAGAAATGAGTCTCAGGCTTACGTCCATTGCAGGGTGGGATTCAGAGTTGCTGAGGTTTGTTACTTAAGAATCCTAGGAGAGCCAGACCGTTAAAGAGCATGTGGGTAAGAGAGAGGAAGGAAGTACACTTAGAAACGGGGTCTGTGTGCTAGAGTGCCAAATCTCTCCAGGGTCAAAGTAAGAAATACAGTTACGGATGTGGCAGTGGAACCCAGCATCTGAAATCCCAAGACCAGAGAGCGCTGGCAAGTGTGGCTTTTCTCTATCCTGCATCTTTCCCAACACAAACGAAATTCTTTTCCACTGGCCTGTCCCTCCCGTTCTGTATCAATGTGTTTCCCACACCTGGAAAGGCTGCCTCTGTCTTCCCTAGTTCTTAAACAACTACTATTCTTCTGGGAGCCTGTGATAGGTCAGACACTCCTGGAACATCCCCAGTTCCCACCGGTTCCACGACAGAGCCTATCCCTGTCCTGTCAGTGGTCAGCCCTGGACTAGGGGCCGTGATGTCGTCTAACTCATCTCTCCAACATTAAACATTGGGTCTGCCACGTACAGGTGCTAACTGAATACGCAAACACCACTGATTCAATGATCCCTTCCCTTTCAGGATCAAAGGTGTGTTTAACGTGTTCGCCACGTTCACAATCACTGCCATCCAAGTTTTAAAATTTTATATTTCTTAAGCAATAAAAGAACAAAGAACTAAAGCAAAAGTATTTTAACGACGGCAAAGGTTACTTATTTGTGTGTGTTCGACATAGCCGAAACGCAACTTCACTGATATGACAGCTCACCCTTATAAACCCACTGGGCTCAAAGCAGCTGAAATGTCCCATCTGACTTGTGCCTTAAACAGAGTCAGGCCCACCACAAGGATTTGTTCAATAAATTAAACATGTAACTCTGCTCTGCTGTAGTGGTTCCTGTCCTTGCTTGGATGACCTGGGCAGTCAGAGAGGAGTCTAAAGCCTGGTGATTTATGCTTTTCTGTGGGACGCTACAGTTCCCTCAGCACTCGGCTCCAGGAAGACAATGGACATTATTAAATTATCCGACAATGATAAAGTACACTAGGATAGCATCGGATCCACACATTTTAAAGTGGGATTTGCTGTTTGAGATCACTCTTGACTACCTAGATAGAAAGCGCCTGCATGTGGGCTGAGCCAGAGGACTGACACGTTTAATACCTGACGGTTTGAGGAAAGCAGCCGGAGCTAATGTCAAAGGTCAACTGAGCGTTTTTGTGGAACATGGTGAGTCAGTCATGAACACATGTGTACAGACAACCTGGGGTGAACAATGCGCCGGGGTGTGTAAGATGATACTAGAGCCTTTCCCTCGCATTGCAGCTTTAGCTATTTTATTCTTGTGATGCCTTCTTGATCAAAAAGAGAACTAGTGAATAGCTACTGAATATGTAGATCCTCATTCAGAAAATACGACCTTCTGAATGGTGACAGATCTTTTATTTAAAAGGTCCACAAATCGAAGGCCAAAGGGTTGGGGAGATGGGTCAGTGACTAAAGGTTTGTCTGGAAAACGTGAGGACTGGAGTTTGGGTCCCCAGAACTCACACAGATGCTGAGTGGGTGTGGTGGCCCATCTGGAAATTCCAGCCTCACAAAGCAGGATAGAGGATCCGCTGAGCAAGCTGACAAGAGAGGAGCCATACATGTGAGCTCTGGATCCGAATGGGACCCGGCCCTGGTGAACGAGGTAGAAGAAAGACTGAGGGTATTCTGGATATAAGCCTTGAGCCTCTGTGTGGCTGTGTCCACACATACATTTGCATCCCCATGCAGTGTGCCCACACACTTTCAAACATACACACACAACACACAGACACACACACGCATACACACACACATACACACACACTCCATGAAATGGAAAAATAAAAACTAAATATATCCCCGAATTACTCTAAGGTGATATGATGCCACAAATAATTTTCTTATTGCAGAAAGACAGAAGACAAAATTTCTCCCCAAAATCTTAGTTAGATTTTGCTGTAGTCATGGCTTATATAAAAATAGATAGCTTCCTACCGTGGTTGTTATAAAACTAATTGGCAAATAACAGACTGTTATGAACAAACTCTGGGCAATTAGGAAGCTCCTGTAAATGACAATCATTATTATAGACTCATATTTAATTTTACATGGACGTGTGCACATATTTACCAGCATGTATGTATGAGCACCATGTGAATGCCCGGTGCCCAAGGTCAGAAAATGGGATATCTGGAGTGGTTATGAGCCACCATGTGAGTGCTGGGAACTTAACCGGAGTCCTCTGCAAGAGCAACAGGTGCTCTTAATTGTTGAGCTATCTCTGCAGCACCCAAAGTATTACTTTTTAACTAAAATGAAAACAACCTGCTCATATTAATGAGAGATAGGAAGAAAATGACTCACTTAGTCAAGGTCCAGGTTAGACTACACACTATTAATGGGTAAAGGGAAGTTCAAGCAGTCATTCTGTTTAATACTCCATTAAGATCAACCACTGACAATAACCACTTCAAGCAAGCAACACCCTTGTGTTTTCAGGGAACTTCATCTCTAGAACTTAGAAGTTGTCTGTGACTTTGGTCACGTTACTTTAACCTGGTTACCCAAATCTAGATTTCCTTGTCTTTTAAAGAGAGCAGCAACAGTGCCGTCTTTCAGGATGCTTATAATCAAGTGTCTGACGCTGGATATCTGCTCCTATTCAGCCCAACCCTGGTGTTCACATGGCCTCTGGGAGCAACATAATTATGCCTTTTCCTCACCAGAGAAGAGACCTAGGACCATACATACGGTCCTAATATTTAAACGTCCCAATAGGAAGGGGCCATTGGCCTAAATGTACACTCTTTCAAAATGCTTTATTAATTCCTTGTGAATTTAATACAGTGTATTTTACCATATTCCTCCCCTCAACTCCTCCTAGAACCATCACCAGCTCCCTAAACACCTGGCTTTGTGTCTCCTCCCTTTATTCAGTAACTCACTGACTCTAGTTTGTGCTGCTCACATGCTCCTGGATGCGGGCCATCCACTGGTTGTGATCAACCTATCAGGAGTCACACTCTTAAAAAAAGTCACTCTCTCTCCCTCTCACCCTGAAGCCACAGACTGTTCACAGGTACTTAGTCAGGGGTGGGAGCTCAAGAAACACTTCCCAGCCCGTGCTAGAGTGTTGACTGTCTTGATCCTGCGTGGGCAGCCGTGCTAGAGTGTTGACTGTCTTGATCCTGCGTGGGCAGCCACAGCTGCTGCACATTGGTGACTCAGATGGTTCTCTTCTGTTCAGGACACACTACTGCATTCTCGTCCTCCCCAACCTCCTGGCCTCTCTTCCACGCTGATCCTAAACATTGGTGAGGAGGTGTGTTATTCTGTATCGTTCCCTCCTTCCATCTACACCCCATCTTCCCACTCGCCTCCTCCTCTTTCGGGTTTATTATCTGATGCCAAGTGTTGTCTTCTTCCTAAAGAGGTCCATAAAACTCAAAATGGTTGAGGAAAGAATAATTAAAGCCATTATCAGTCTATGAGAATAGATTGGTGTAATTTTTTCTCCTGGACAGAATCATCCCACGTGTCTGGGAAAAGGATAAAATCACTCTTAGCGGGGAGGAAAGGGCAAAGGATACATTGCACGGTTTTGTTTAAGCAAGCTTTTTCAGTTAATCATTTATCAGGCGCTAAAACTCTTCAGAGAAGAAACGGAAGAAAACGGAGGTAAGGCTGGGACGCACACCCTCTGGTGCACCCTGAACTTATGCAATCATTATCCACCCAGAAAATTTAATCATTAAAATATCTCTCAATCCATACACTGACTTCAGTCCTGCTTTTTGGCTTTTAGATAGTTTATAGGACTTTGACGTTCAAGAGTTGACTTTTCCCTTAAAAAGTACACTGGATTCATTTGCAATATGACCGGCTTCTCCAAGTGGATTTGTTTCCTAAATATTAAACCTATTAAAAATACCCCAACTCTAGAAGACACAGAACTGCCAGTGGACACTGTCTGCTGACTCTCCGTGTGAACAGTGGTCTTCACTAATCTGCAGCTTCCTGCTGCTCACGGCACCAGGTGTAGTTTTTCTCCTGCACAGAATCAGCCCACGTGTCTGGGAAAAGGATAAAATTGCTCTTCGCGGGGATGAACTACGTTCTATGTTCCAGGAATCGCTGGAAACCCAGATGAGGCAAACACTGGGTTTTCTCAGAAAACCTATCTTAAATCCGGGTCTTGGTTCTTTCTTTTAGAGAAGAAAGGTTATTAAATCCAGCACAATGCTTTGATTAAGAAGTACTTTCTCAAGACTTTTATTAGAAACAAAGCAATAACAACAAGAAGAGTCATGGAAGGACAGAGTGCTAAAGTTATAACCACCCATGCTCATATGAAATGTCTGGGACTCTACCAACTTGGGGTGCTTGTAAAATACCAAATATACCATTAGAACCGGGTGTGTTGGATCATGCCTGTAAACCCAGCACTTGGTAAGCTGAGGCAGGAGGATTGCCACACGCTGAATGTAGCCTGGGTTGTATGGTGAGTTGAAGGCCAACCTGAGCTACAGAGTGAGACCTTATCTCAAAACAAAACCCAAATCTCTCATAAGGAAGAAGAAATAAGATTGGGCTAAGTCTTGGAAACATTTGTCCAACAAAATATTTTCTGCGAGTCTGTTGTGTGTTGGACTTTGGAAACAAAATGTGAAACACTATAGACAAGATTCCTGGTCCTTCAAGATAGTGCAGGGCAGAGAGCATCAGGCAGGCAATCACCGGGTATGAGAAGGGAGTGGGTGGAGGGCAGCCATGAGGAGAAAATTATTCAGGCCGGGAAAGGTGATGTCTAATATCAAAGAGAGAGGGAACCAGAGCTTTAGAATCCTGCACACCCGAGTTCAGACCCTGGTTACTGACGCCGCTCCGTAACCCTGGACAATTGATGTAATCTGACTGTTTCATCAATATGATGCTGCTGAATGAGCATTGATGAAATGCATGTCACAGACCTGGAGGTTTGTGGCAAACGGCAAACACCCAATAAATGTTAGCTGAAATGGTATTGGTGACAGCAGGCCAGGTAAAGGGAAGCTGGGAAGGAGGTGTGTTCCAGATAAAGGAAAACCTGTGTCCAGAAAGGCAGTCCTGCGGATGAAAGAACCAAGCCTGAGCCAAGCAGTCCTTGGTGCTTTGAGGCAGAGGAGCAGGGACAAAGTTGGAAAGGCATGCAGAGCCCAGCTTAGGGGTGCCACTCAGGAACTCGTTCAGAGGAGGATCAAATCTGAGTTGACCACCCCAGCCTTGGTCTGGAAATGGACTCGGGGCAGTTTCGATCAATGATAGGATTTCTAAAACTCCTTGGCTGCTGTAGGTTTTCACAAAAAGTAATGTATCTTAGGTGGCTGGAGAGATAGCTCCGTGGTTAAGAGCACTGGCTGCTCTTCCAGAGGACCCGTGTTCAATTCCCAGCACCCACATGACAGCTCACTACTGTCTGTAACTCTGGTTCCAGGAAAATGCTCATAAAAAAAAGTTTTTTTTTAAAAAAAATGTATCTTAATCCAAAAAAGACCCTGGAGTAACTATTAGATTGTCTGCTTAGCATTTCATTGACTAACAGACTAATAGATTCACTCACTCAACAAGCGTCTATACATGAAGTTCAGCATTTCTTTCTTCCATCTGTCCATCATCCATCCATCATCCATCCATCCATCATCCACCCATCCATCATCCATCCATCATCCATCCATCCATCATCCATCCATCATCCATCCATCCATCCATTCACCCATCTACCCATCCATCCATCCACCCATCCATCCATCCATCCATCCATCCATCATCCATCCATCCATCATCCATCCATCATCCATCCATCATCCATCCATCCATCATCCATCCATCATCCATCCATCCATCATCCATCCATCATCCATCCATCCATCATCCATCCATCATCTATCCATCCATCATCCATCCATCCATCATCCATCCATCATCCATCCATCCATCATCCATCCATCATCCATCCATCCATCATCCATCCATCCATCATCCATCCATCATCCATCCATCCATCATCCATCCATCATCCATCCATCATCCATCATCCATCCATCATCTATCCATCCATCATCCATCCATCCATCATCCATCCATCATCCATCCATCCATCCATCATCCATCCATCCATCCATCCATCATCCATCCATCCATCATCCATCCATCATCCATCCATCATCCATCCATCATCCATCCGTCCATCATCCATCCATCCATCAAGCATCATGACCTGCCAAGCTGGCAAACTGCTGTGAGAGGTATCAGTGAGCATCAGCCTGCACAGCCTGGCTCTCCAGAAGCATCTCTCCCATCCACGACTACCCATATCCTCTCTAGCTAGGAGGTGCCTTACTCTAGTTCTCTGTAGAGGGGTCAGATGGCAGTGCCACAGAACAGATTAAGAAGAAGCGCAAAGCATGGGCGTGGCTTGCCTTTGCCCTGGGAAACAGAAGCATCATGACCGACATTAGCTTGCAGCTGACTACTTCCTGTTCGTGGAGTGTTCTTCCTCCACCCACCGCCACTTGTAGAGTAGCAGCCGCTGTTTACTGAACACCTTGTCTGTGGACTTCAGGTGGATTTACATATTTATCACAACTTTATGAAAGAGGTGTTACTATGCCCATCACAGAGTAAGAAAATTGAGTCAAGGGTACGTCCCAAGAGACCACAGAATTAAAGCAATAGAGCTGAGACCCAAGTCAATGTTCTCTGTAGCTGTACACCTACTGTGTGAGTTCACAGAGGCATATATATTCAAAGGTGCAAACCCTGCCAGACTTCAGCAGAGGGAACCACTATCATGGCCAGTGCCATCCTTGACAGTGGAACCCTGAGCATCTATCTCACCTCAGGGGTTTTTATTGATACCCCAGCTCCTCCGGTGTTCTACTGATACCACGTGCAGGTCATGAGCAATCAAACATCCCTCGCATAAAGCCAACACCTGCAGACAATACAGAACACCAAGACCTAGGCAGCCCCTCACCAGTACACAAAACAACCATTTTAAACATAACTAAAAATAAACTTCTACAACAATTCTTTTTGTTTGTTTGTTTTTGTTTTTTGAGACAAGGTTTCTTTGTTGTAACTCTGGCTGTCCTGGAACTCACGCTGTAGATCAGGCTGGCCTTGAACTCACAGAAATCTGCCTGCCTCTGCCTCCCAGGTGCTGGGATTAAAGGTGTGCTCTGCCTGCTGGGATTAAAGGCGTGTTCTGCCATAACCACCACCACCTGGCTCTACAACAGCTCTTAATCTCTATACTATGTGATCTCTGAAGCCGGGGCTGTAAGCACAGTAGTAGAATACTTGCCTCCTATGGGCAAGGTCCTAGGTTCAAGGCTCTACACAGAAAAAGAAAACACAAGAGTTCTGGGTGACCTTTGGCGCAAGTGTGGACTACTGAACAGACTGCAGAGGGAGTCAAATTCTGACATTTAGAATATCAAAATCTCGACAGGAGAAAGAGCACTTTATTGGGGAAACCAAACTTGGAAAATTGATTCCACGAATAATATATTATTTGCGTTACAGAGAGATGTAATACGGAAGTAAAACGGAATTAATAAGAACAGCGACGGTCAGGAGAAGAAATGAAGACTCCCATCAAACGAGCACCATTTGGAGAGGCCTGCTGTCCATTTTACCTTTGTAAGTACTGCTGTAGCCTATGGTAAGAATGCATCAGAAGCTATCCATCATGTCTACGTTCGGATTAGGTTAAAACAGAGTGGGAGCCTTTTGCACAGGTCAATCTGGAAAGGTGTGACCGAAGTGAGCTGGCTAAGAGGCCTGTTACTTTCGGATTTCCAGTCAACCTAGTGTGTGGAGAAAAGCTGACTACCTAAATGACACCGAGGTAGACTTTGGTTCTATTCGGATGCTGTAGGGTTTCACCAGGCAAGCAGAGCAGTGTAGAATAAGCATGTTTGAATCATAACCCCTAGGAACTCTTTCCAATATGACAGAAAGGGGGAAAAGTCCCTCCAGATATGAAAGAAACCACCTGCGGTCCTGTCACTGTGCTGGATGCCACGGGTGAGGGAGACTCTTGAGGCTGGGCTCTTCCCCGGCTGTGAGAAGAATCCCAGGCCAGATGGCATTTTAAAATCTAATCTCGCTCTACGTGTCTCTCCCCCACTAACCTACATTATGTTTAAAGCAGTCACAGCCATCTCCACAAGACACGATAATATGTAGGTACTAACCCCCGCCCTTCGAAGACCACAAAAAACAGTCTTCATTGCCGAGGAGGGTGGGAATAAAAATTACAGAACTTGTAAAAAAAAAAAAAAACTACCACTGCGAACTCAACACACACACCCAGCACCCGCAGGGAGCTCAGCTTTTCAAACCCGGCCCATTCACACACAAACATTGAAACACAGCTCACTAACAAAACACCCAGCACACTCGCTCGCCAGGCGCGTTCTTCAAGATGCAGCAGCCACCACCAAAAAGTAACTCGGTCGCCCCAGGTCGCTGGGCGCAGACTCTGCCCGCTGTCACCGGGAGCGCCCCGCGGGACTTGGGGTATCCCCAGGCTCCACCTGCCCTCCTGGGGGGCCCTTCCCTGTCCCCGCAGGCAAGGAAACAGAGTAGCTTTGTCTCCACGCCGTGCAACTCGCAAGCCTGGAACGCGGGCGAGCTGCGCCCCCAGCCCAGTCACCTGCCCGAGTGAGTCCGCGTCACCACTCTCCCACGGAGCTCGCCCCTGAGGCTGCCCGACAGCCAGTGGGGGGGGGGGGGGGCGTAAACTTGTCTGGCTCGGATCGCCCCCACACACCCCGCGGCACCGGGTCCCGCGGGGGGGTAAGTTGGGGGGGCAGAGCCCGCGAGTCCGGTTCCACGCGCGGAAGGGCCCACGCGCGTCTCGCGGCCGCGCCCCTCGCGCCGTCCGCCCGGGGCCTCCCCGGTTACCTCCTTCCTGCGGCTGGGCGCCCCGGGGCGGGTGATGAGGGCGGTCTCCTCGCACACCACGGCCACGTCCTCCACGAACACGCAGTCCGGCAGGCTCTCGTCGGCCGGCAGCCGCACCACCTGCAGCCCCAGCTTGCTGCCCAGCACGTCCACGTAGAGCTGGTGCTGCCTCTCGGCGCGAGCGAAATCCACGTCCTCGCCCTGCGAGCGCTGCCGGAGCGCGTGGCGGCACAGCGACTCGGGCAGCGCCCGCACCACGGCGTGGGTGGCCCGGCCGAAGGCGGAGAGGTGGCCGAGGCCGGCCATGGCTCGCTCGGACCGAGGGCGGCGGGGGTGGGCGCGGCGGCCGGGTCGTGCCGAGAGCCCGCGAGCCTTCGAAGGAGCGCCCGGCGGCTCCCCTTGGCAGCCGATGAATGTGCAGCCGCGGGAGCCCGGCTCGCGCCCGGAGCCCTGCCCGCGCCACTGAGCATGCCCAGAGCTCGGGGCGCCGGCCCAGCGCCCGCGCCTACCCCTGCGCTCCCGGCGGCAGCCGCAGCCCGGCCCGGATCGCTCCGGATGCATGCGGAAGCCCGCGAGGGGACCTGGGGCGCTTCTCAGCCTTGACTCCTTAGCCCGGCCTAGGCGTGGGTGTCCCGCCGCAGGTGCACGCCTCACGGGGTCGCCCGTGGGGACTTGGAGAGCAGGCAGTGTTGCCCTGGACCCGCTGGAGGGGACTTAATGGTCGGGGGACTCGTGAGAAGTGATTGTGGATAAACTTCGCACTCTCTTCTTCCCTCGTTACCCGGTGCGTGGAACCTAGGGTCCCCGCGTGGCAGCCGGTCTTCGCACATACTGCCTTGACTTTCTCCAGATTGACCTATTGCCCCACGTGAAACTCAATGTTGTACGGGGGAAAAATGCATTTCTTCCCACTCATGAGAAAGAGTAATCCAGGAGACCCACACGCATGTATAATACATATCTAGAAACTGCTTTCTCAAAAAACACGGATACTTAGCCCACAAGGCAAATAAAAACAGAAGGAAAGCCTGGTGTCTCCTCCTTCATCTTGGTTTTCTCCTTCACCTGTTTATCCCTGCCCCACACAAGTCGCTCATTCAAGGAGTGTCTATCCGCAAACCAGCATACCAACATACCTAACCTATCTCATCCACAACTATCCTGTCTCATACCTAACCTATCTCATCTCGGTGCCGGAGGCACAGAGATAAGAGGCTGTTGCTGTGGGCTTTAACAGTGTCTTATTCCAGACTTCCCAAAATGCACCTGGAAGTCTCCAGTTGTTGTTATAAACCCGTTGGTCACTTTGAATGCCAAGAATAGCAGAAGCTGGGAGACACATCAGCCCTGATGAGCTTACAGTACCCCCTCCAAGTAGGAACAAGGCTTCGTCAATCCCCCCAACCACCTTAAAAAACTGAGACTGCAGTAACAATGGCCAGGCCACACTCCCGCCAGGAATTGCGCAACCCCACCCCCAGCCGCAACACTTCCTATAGTTAAAAGTTCCCGTGGGGATTCCAAAGATAGACTTGAGGGTCTCTGAGTCCCCTTACCTGTGCTTCTAATGAAGCCACATCGATTAAATCTCCTTTCTCTGCCTTTTACTACTACTCCCCTGGGGACTGGTGGCTGAGCTTAGCCCATGGGGACTCCCAGAACTGAGGACTTCTGCCCTAAAACTCAGGTAACATAAAAACAGACCCAAAAATACTTTTTCCAACGTAATCAGTTCTGAAGAAAATATGATTCTAATGTTTGTCTCCAGGGCCTACAGAGTCAAGAGCAAGGACTTCATTGTCCCTACTATAAAAATGTGCACACCGACATTGTAGCTTTTGTCAGTCTGTTGACCTTGGAAAAGAGATTCCAGCTTCCTCCCAAGCCCCGCCTTCCTGTGGACAAGCAGGCTATGTGGAATTCCTGTTATTTGTTGGCCTTCCCTTTTTTTTGTCTCTCAAGAATCTGTCCCTTGTTTCACCATGATAACAAGCCCTCCATTTTTCCTCTTTCACACATCACTTGTGAGAGGAAGGGAGGATGCTCTGTTCATGGAGCCCTCAAAATCCAGGCTGCACCTCTGAAATAATCTAAGGGACTCATCTTTTTTCACCGTCTTCTGTAACACACTCCTAATTTGAAGATCATTTTGATCATCCCGTATTAGATTTGAACCGGATGTGGTGGCTTGCATCTGTAATCCAAGTACTAGGTGGGGCAGAGGTAGGCTTGGGGCTAGCCTGGTCTACATAATGAGTTCCAGGTCAGTCAAGGGTACATCACAAGGTCTTGTCTCAGACAGGTCAGTTATATTTACATTACACACACTTTTACAGACACACAAACCTGTGTGTGTTTGGACAGACGCCTATGATTTGGATTCGACCTTAGGAACCCTCTCCTTCGACTTCCTATCTAATGTTTTGAAATCCATCTAGGACATTCTAGTATATGTATCAACTTTTTGCTCATATGTTGTAAACTACATATGAGCTTAGCAAACAAGATATACTCCATATTCGAGTATCTATAAGCTTAAAAAATGCTTTGGTTTGAGCTTAAATTCCCTTGGCCTCAATGCTGCCTCCCATTCCTTCACAAGACAGGATTCACACTTTTGGAGGCAATTCTGTTATCTCTGACCTCCATCCTGACCCCGGCACGCTTGAAGCCTGACCCAGCAGAAAGCAGCTGCTGATGCAGTTCCAAAGTCCCTTTAACACCCTAGCATTCTTCCTTTTGATGAATACCAACGTGGCCGTACCCCTTCTAAGGCATGGTAGCTGGATGAGAGATCGCTCTCCCTGTGTCTAACTGACAGGCTCTGTGGCAGTTTAATCCAGAGACTTTGTTGTGTCCAAAGGGATCATCTTCAAAATCCAGGCTGCACCTCTAAAATAATCTAAGACAATATAGCCTTCTCCCCTCCATGTTCTGTAACACACTACTAATTTAAAGGTAATTTTTGTTGTTGCTTTGGTTTGGTTTGGTTTTTGTTTTGTTTTTGAGACAGCGTTTCTCTGTTGTAGCTCTGGCTGTCCTAGAACTCACTCTTTTAGACCAGGCTGGCCTCGAACTCACAGAGATCCCCCTGCCTCCACCTCCTGGGTGCTGGGATTAATTTTGTGTGCCACCACCACCCTGCTAAAGGTAGTTTTGATGATTAAATATTAGACTTGAACCAGATGTGGTGGATTGCACTTGTAATCTGAGTATTAGCATCCGTGATGCTAGGCTTTTGCTAACGATGCATTCGTTTTCCCAGTGGTCTAGTGCCAAGCCCCATGTCCCAGCGTCTTGCTAGAACTCCGATCCCAGCTTTTAGGAGATCTGGATTTTCATAGGAACAAGTTCATCTGGCCATCCTGCATTGGTTGTCCCACCCAAGCACAGAGCAGATACAGTGTCCCTTTTCTTCTTCCAAAGATGACTTGAGTCTACAGTTGATGTAGGACCTTCCAAATTCTAAAATGAGAGGGCTTCAGTGAAAGACAGCTCTGATTAAACAGTAGAAGCAAGGCCTCTAAGACCTTCTAGGTTCTTCTTCTAAATCAAAACTTTCAGGGAGTGCAGAGTGGGGCAGCCTGCCCTACTAGTACCAGCTTAATATCAGAAATCACACAACAGTTATGTACAGAAGATGCCTACTAGCGTTCAAAAGGTAAAAATTCACCCATGTGTCTAGCTTAGGTTAAAACAGAAGACTTTGTTTCTCCTCCGGTACTTTGTTACTATGACCTTTATTCAACACCGAGGTCATATCGACCTCCGATCCAGACCCCGGATTCACGTCTGTGCCACTGGAGACTCAACATTTTTTGTCTCTCTGTGCCCTCAGCCAAACTCTGAGCAGGGCCTGTGCATCACTCAGGGTTCGGGTTAGCCTCACATATGATCAAAACTGGTAAGTCTTCCCCACAACTAGATGTTGTCTGTGATTTCTATACAGAAATTGCCTAGCTTGTTTTTCGAGAGTCTAACTTTGTAGTTTATCCTTATTTAATGTCATCTGCTTCACTCCAACTCATCAAGGTTTGATTCTGTCATCTCCTACATTATTTATTACTTCTCGTCTATGCCATCTGAAATTTGATAAGCGTGCCTTCTGTCTGCTCTAAGCAGTTGTCAAGAATCGTTAGAATGTGCATACTGCTGAAAAGAGTAAGAAAAACACCCCAAATCCAGTACATTATAGTTTATATGCCTTCATGCTTCAGCAGCGAAGGACCCTTCTGAGGAAAATGGACTTCACTGAAGCTAATACATCTATGGATTCGTGTTCCTCATGCATATTCATCAAAAGCTCTCGAGGCACGGCACGGCACCGCACCATACACTTCAGAGCCATGCAAATAGCATGGAGTGACCTTTGACCTTGAAGCGGTCCCATCTTCCCAGGAAACGTCCCAAGATATTCAGACTAGAGCTGGGATGAGTACACAAGAAGGATCTAAGGACAAAGCACTATAGGCAGCTGAGAGAAAGAGCTGCCACTGTGGCTGGCAGGAGTGGAAGAAAACTGCTCCGAGGTGGTTGGACTTGGTTTAGGCCTTGAATAATTATTTTAGGGTGTGAGTCATTGAAAGATGGGGAGAGAACGCTAAGGAAAGTACTGTCCGAGGTGCTAGAGACACATTCAAGGGGACAATAAGTAAATCAACGTGATGTCGTTGAGGTAACTCTGGCTGCTGTAACAATGACAACAGAGCCACCCCACATGGTGGCACAAGGTGCCCGATGCTTGTCCCTCGCTCTCTCAGCCTAACGCTGGTGTTCCTTGTTTCTGCAGCTCTTTTTCTAAGTGGTGCGAAGGATTCGTCTTTTACTTCCTTGCTCCAGATCTTCAGCACGTGGTCCCAGGTCCCCATGCTCATCTTCCCCTTGAGGAAGAACACGGAGTACCATGTATGGAAGGTCAGGTCTGGAAGGGACACACAATCTCCTGGCCATATTCCTCTGGCTAACAATCATTCACCCAGTTATAACGAAGATGGGACTGCATGGAAAACGGAGCCTCGTGTGGGTCCAGAGAGGAGCAAGAGGCTGAGGAAACTGCAGGTAATACCTGTGCCCGGCACAGTGGAGAGAATGGGAGACGGGCAGGTCTGTTTTCTCATCCATGAGCCCTGGAAAGACATGTTAGAGAAAGTAAGAGCTAGGACCTGGTGCCAGACTGCGTGGGCGGAAGTGAGGAGCCGCTTCTCTTTTTACACGATCTTAGACACGGCAGCACTTTGTCTCCGTTATACCCTCATTTATAAAATCAAAAGTAGTGAACCCATTCATTATCAGAAGGTTACATTGAAGCTATTATCAAGCAAAGTGCTTTAAAAGTATTTAAAATAGTACCTGCAGCCCATCAGATGCTCAGTAAATACTATCTATGAACACTCTCTGTGTGTTCAAGTGTGCACGCAGGTATATGTGCCCATGCGGGGGCCAGAGGTTAATCCTGGGTGTCATGCAGCAGCACCATCCACCTTGTCTTTTGAGCCAGGATTTACAATTACCCTGCAACTCACCCAGTAAGTGAGATTGGCTATCTGGTCAACCAGTGAGCTGAGGAATCTGCCTCCCTAGCACTGGGATTTTAAGTATGAGACACCATGGCTTTATATGGGTTCTAGGGATCAAATTCAGGTCCTCATGCTGGCACAACTGCCTGATCCCCCATTAACAAGGGCTGAACAGAAGACTTTGAGCATGATTTCTTGCAGAGGAAACCAGCCTTTTCTGCAGATGGGTTCTCAGGACTCTACTCAGGAGGGAAATAGGGGCGAAAAGGAAAAGTATGGCAAATGAACAAGATAGTTCGTTCTTTACGGCAAATGAACACAGTAGTTCATTCTTTATGGGACTCAGACATGGCAGGCTTGCACGCTTTAAGAAATGACATGTACAATTGTGCTTTAGAAATAAAAACGCAAAAGTGTTTTTAATAGAAAAATTTAACAGTGTACATATCAAGGGTGTAGAAAGAGATAGGAGAAGAAACAAAGCACACTGCTAGAAAATGGAGCCGCGCCCAGAAAGAGTGAGTTGCTGCTGGCTGAGAACTTTAAGGGCCAGTCATCTCAGCAGGGGCCTTCCCAGTATGTAGGTGCAATCCAGGATGGAGCCAGCATCATTCCTCCTGGGGGCCTGCAAACCTGCAAAACCTGAGGTGATTACAAAGAGCATTTGAAAAGAACATCTGAGCCACCAACAGCTTGGAGGCTCTCCCTGACTGAATTCAGCTCTTCTGGTGCGGATTCATTTTTTGGTGTGCTAATATTAAAGGCTATCTCTCTTCCTGGAGCATTAATACCTGTCCAGGAGCAGTATGCCAGGGCTTAGGGAAAAAAGGGCCTGCAAGGTTTCTGCGGGAAGCGGCTACATTCCTTTCCCAGCCACCAAGGCCAGCTCGGGCAGGCCGCGTAGGCATTCTCTTTAAAGATGAAAATTCAGCAAGGGGAGCAGTGTAGCTGATGGACTAATATTTCCCCAGCTGAGGAATCCGGATCTCTGTCAGACAGACTCTATTTAGCATCAGGGATATGCATAGGCCTCAGCAATTTCTTATGAAAGGTCAACCGCATCTGCACATACACTGGATTACCAGTCATGCGTTCCAGTGGAATAGAGGCCTCCTTAGACTGATGACCAGAATCTCCCCGGGTGAGTGTGATCAGAAATCCAGTTCATATTTCCTGCACAGTTGCCCTCACCGGAGACTGTACTAGGCACTGAGTGTGTAACCATGAATAACAAAGTACGGTGTACTGGCAAGTTGCTCCATTTTGCCTTTCAGAGATGTCAAAATATTACTACTTTCATATTTAAAATTTGGCATGCCTAGAGCTAGTTCCAGGAAATAGAGCACCATGGGTAAAGTAAGAGAAAGGATGGGGAAGTGACCAGAATAAAGGATGGAGAATTGTTAAATTCTATTTAACAAGTCTAGAGTCCTTTCTGTTCTCCCGACTGGATATTGAAGACAGGCAGATTTTCTTTTTCCATTGATAATATTGCTCTGCATTTGAAATCAATTTAGACATAAAATACTTCAGGATGAAAGCAGAATTTCCTGCTTTGATACAAGAGGATCTTGTCTTTTGGGATGGAATTGGGAATATTGAAAGAGACAGAGGATTCAAAAGTGTTCATGTCCATCACAAGTGCAGAAACACGGGTCTAGACAGTGCCATGAGTCTGTGAACAGACATTAACCCCGAGGAATTCAACACAGAAGCATTTACAGAAAGGTGAACTGTGGCGGAACCCAGTGCTGGAGATTTCCTTTAATCTCTGTAGGCTCGAGTGATGTTTGGTCAAATGAGCAGCCGGTGAATTACACAGGCTGTATGATGATGCCAGGATATAGGTTCTAAAATCAAGACACAGCTCCAATTCCAGTTTCTAAAACTAGCTCCTGAGATTTAATTCACTGAACAAGTCTTTAATAAACAGTAATAGTGTCAGGGTAGAGAAATACATACCCCGCCCCCGACTCAGTATGAGTTTTAGAGGCATATATACTTGAATTAGATTTCCACTCCTGCTGTGTTTTGTAACCTCTACTTGATCAAAAGTCATATTTTACTACTTTCCTAAGATATATTTACTATATCTTACTATAGCCCCAGAGGACTGGTCTTCATGGATTGTGTCACCTGGAATCCCATTTCTAGTGGGCTTAACTTATGGGGTGTTCTTATAAGGGAGATAGGAGGAAAGCAGAGAGAGGTTAAAGTATGAATCCTGTGGCTCTCTTTCTGCCTTGTCATGACTCTAGCAACAATAGTTCCTATTGGTGAGCCCTCAGCTGGGATCTATACTGTCATTTACATCCGTTATCCCGAACAGGAGGTGGCATCGGCTGCTTCCTGGTGCCTCCGTGTTCTTTGCTCTCTTTATTCTGCCCACACCTCTGAAAACATTGAATAGTGTCTCTCAAGTTCTTACTTGCCATTAACAGGCCAAGTTGCTTGGACATGTAAAGTGGAAACCAGAGTGTCCACAGGGCTGAAATGTGACCAGATGGACAGTATCATCTTGTGCTCTTGTGCCATTCCCTAGGACCAACACCAAAGCATCCACCTGCCCTCGAGTACAGTGTCCACTCCCACACTCAAAATGCCCAAGTCTTTTCCCATGAGAAAGCCTATAATATGCCTACAGCTGACAGGATGTGATCAGAATACTCAATAAATGCTCTACAGAGCCCAACCTTCTCTACTCCCCACCTCTTCGTGCACAGGAACATGACCCTTTCAGAAATTCCAGAGCTCTCTCTACATCTTCTCTCTGCTGCTCAGCATCTTCTAGTGCAATAACCCTCCCACGCTAGAGTCCTCTACCACACTGCAGACACATTAGTGGCTAATGATAAAAAAGACATCCTATGAGGACCATTTAAATGTGTTGAATTTTACCAAGAGATCCGTGACATCATCCGTCAGAAGATGGTTATCCACCGAGATAGGCACGGCCCCAGACTTTTGCCGTTTTTTATTCAGTTTCGCAGAGCTTTTTGTGACATTGTCTTTCCAGGGTATTTTTTTAATGGCAATTTCATACTTGTGTTCAGGAGTGGGGGACTGCGGGGCGGAGGTGGCTTGAAGGAAAAGCCTTTGCAATTCTGAGGTAATGAAGTTTATGGTGCATGTGCATGTGTGCATGCGTGCGTGCGTGCGTGTGTGTGTGTGTGTGTGTGTGTGAAGAAAAACATTTCTCTGCAATTAGTTAGGATGGTTACATGTCTCCTTGTTTGCACTTGCACACGCACACTAACAGGGCCAACTGTAAAGCGGCTCTGTTTCCTTATACAGACAATGGAATGCCAGGTTGGCAACAGCAGAGCATGGCTGTGTTTGTTCTCATGCGGACAGAGACCTGTTGTGGTGTGGCGCTGGTGTATACCTGTCCCAGAAACACCTCACCTCGGTGGCAATGCTTTCTCCACATTTCTTTCCTTCAATATGTCTGCCTCTGTCTGCTTCTGGTCCATTGCTTTTCTCCCAACTTCACATGTCTTGTCATTTGAGTTGGGTGGGCTACTACAGGCCCACGACTTCCAATGCCAGCTTGATCTCAACAATGCCCAAGTCTTCGCTTGAATCACAGCAACAAAAAATGAAAGCATTTCATTCTAACGCAGCGTCTTCCCTCCTAGTCCCTCCCCGTAGTACGCACAGCTGCGCAAGAAAAACTGGTGATCTAAGTGCTATCCGCCTCTCCTTCTCCTCGGCTTCCACATTTGATCAGTCACGCGTTCTGACAGATTTATCCCCTTAAAATGGTTCAAGTCCACCCAAGTCTCTCCACCCACACTGTCACCACCTAGCTCTAAATTATCAACTTCCTGGACTATTGCAACAGCAGCTCTATGCCGTATGCCAAGTGGGTTTTCCAAACCAAAAATCTGATGGAGCCACTCGCTTGCTGGTTCCCACTTCCCCCAGAATGGCCCATAAGTCATCCTAACCTAATTCATCATCCTTGATTATGTTCAACACCCCCCTACCACAACCTTGTCTTTTACTTAGGAATTTACTTGTGGTGTTTGATATCCTGCAAAGTGCATTTCAAGATGAAACTCATCATTTTGTACAAATAATACATGCTGAAGGGGGAAAAAAAAACATAAAGCAAAACAAAACAAAAAATCCAAAAACAAACCTAAAAAACACTCCAGTCGATAAAGGGCTTCCCCATAGGCCTTTCCCGAGTCCCCCAATCTGGATAGCATAACTGGATCATGGTGCTCCTGTCTGTCTTGGCAGGCAGCCACATTGTCTTACGGCTAGATCCTCAATTCGGGCATTCAGAGCACAGTTTAGTTGACCCAGAGATGGGATTTCCCTGGCCAATTCTCTCATCGGCCCACCTCCGTAAAACTTTCAGTTTTTATGAACTAAGGTTATACCAGGCCCCCTTCCTGTTCCAAAAGTCTGTGACTCTATTGTTCCGGTTGCCTGTGAACAGTGGTGAGTGGTAGAGTTCCCAGTCTGGGTTTGAAACCCAGCCCTGCCACAGCTGTGTGGTATCACACACAATTTGCTTGACTTCCCGAGGCTCAAAGTCTCTTATTATTATTGTTATTATAGGAACCAAATGAAGTTAGCATGTTTCCCATTTCTCTTCTACTAGTTAAGATAGCCCTTTATTTCAATGCTGGCTTCACCAGCTTACTCTCTGAACAGTCCCAGGAACTAACTTTATCACAGACTTGTCCACAATGACCATGACACCTGCCCTGTGGTGTTATACACACTGGTCCAGGTAAGGCTTGTATACAGTAAGTGCTTAATACAAGTTAGTCACCACTCCTGTGGTGACATGGGAAAATGAGAAGGCATCGAGAAGAAGGAGGGAAGAGGGGAGGAAAACCTGTAAAGTCTGTAATACCGCCTTACGATGGTCACCCTCATTCTTTCTGGTGCCACGCATTCACTGTTGGTGACACTTTCAGATCCTCGCTGTGCAAACCCTTGCCTCTTTGGCAGTTCATATGATTCTCTTGACCTCACCCTTCACCCATTTTCTTTGTGAGTCCCTGAGGCTCAGCTCCTCCTTCTTACCCGCTCGTTTGTTCCTCTTTGTTCCAGGTTTGCCCGCTGCTTCATAACCAGCTGTCTCTGAACTCAGTGGCTTAGGACCGCTCTTATGCTTTGCACATGATTCACGAACCAGAAACTTGGGAAGGACAAGTCTAAGTGGCTCTTCCTTGACTCACGCAGAGTTGGCTGTGGCAACGAGAGCTGGAGAAGCCACCTTCCAGGAAGCTTTCCTCATTGACATTGATCGCTTGTGCCCAGGGTTCGTGGGCCTCGCCTGTTCAACACGGGCCTTTTCCCCAAGGACCCCTGCGTGTGACTTGGGTTTGTCTCAGAGTCAGAGTCGCACTCCTGACGTGGCAGTTGGCTTCCTGAGGTGAGAAGTAGAAGCTCTCAGGCCAGTAAAGAGTTCTTCGCCGATATAACACAGCTTATTTTCCACTCTACTATCTTTATCAGAATGACCACAGTTCGGGCCAGACTCAAAGGGAGGGAAAGAGACGCTTCATGGAAGGACTGTGTATCACTAACCAATCAGACTCACGTGTCCCATTCTGTTATTATTCTGGTATAACATTTAAATATTATTTTCAGAAAAAAAAAGCCCCTCTCATTTTCTGAAGTTTTGCTAATTTGTAAATTAAAATCAGGGCCCATGCTTGACAGATTTATTTATATATTAGTGTTACTTCCTGAAGGGCGAGGGTGCTGGTGCTAACAGGGGTGTGGGCATTAGTCAACCAGTTCAATACACATTCACAAACTATATGCTGCAAAGGACTGGATACCATGAGCATAAATAATAGTACAAACCCTATATGTCTTGGGGATCAAGGAAAGTTTCCACGAGGAAGTGGCTTTTGCACTGAGAATGAAAAGATGTGTAGGGGTGTTTACTCGGTGTGGAGACAGCGCACCAAACTGAGAAAGGACTTAATGAAGTGAGAGAAAAAGTTCATGTGCTGTGTCTAAAATGTCAGTGTTTATCTCATTTTAAAGTGTGCTGGCAAGACATGTCCAATGATGCAATAGTGGCATGCCAGCAATGGGAGCAACCAGCTGCTTTCTGATTGGATATGAGAGCTATGGGAGCAACCAACTGCTTCCTGATTGGATATGAGAGCTATGGGAGCAACCAGCTGCTTTCTGATTGGATATGAGAGCTATGGGCGTGACCAGCTGCTTTCTGATTGGATATGAGAGCTATGCAGTGACCAGCTGCTTTCTGATTGGGTATGAAGCCTGCTCCACAGCTGGGATTTTATGTGGCCATTACTGAAGACCTGGTTAAAAGCACCTGACTGGGAAGCCCTATGTTAGGAATGACTTCTTGTTGATTTCCTAAACTTCGTGCTGTTAAAATGCATTCTAAGTATCTGCGTTTATACCCAAGGATTTATACATAGCTCCTACTGCTATCTGTACAATCTGTGCACATTATGTGTGTTTTAATTTTTACATGAACACTAAGGAGAAATAGCAATTTGTGTCCACACATATGTAGTTATGTACTATGTTTTTCAGTGAATCTATTTAAATGTCACAACCATCAAGCTATCTTATGCAAAACTGAAAAAAAGGCTGTGCAGGGTCGCTCTGACTTAGCAGATGGAGATATTTTATGCTATCTTGCAGTGCATGAGCTTCAAACCTCTTTTCAAGCCTTAGGTTATTTCACTTTATTTCTATAATTGAAAAATTAATTAGCACAGCTATTCGGCAGAATATTAGAAAGACCTTTAATGAAAGAATGTTTTAAAGTTGTTTTGTTTTGTTTTTTAGGAGAAGAAAGATGCCTTGGGAATAAAGAAAAAAGAATCCCTGTGGGAATACTATGCTTATATACCAGTTTAGATGGAAAATGGGAAGAATAATATATAGAAAAGTCAGAATTTCACTTTTAAGAGAAACCTATGAGTTCCCACTAAAGAACATGTAGTGGAGGCTCGAGGGATGGCTTGTGGGCTCGCTCTTGCAGAGAACCAAAATTTGGCTCCTCGTACCCAGGTCAGGCAGTTCACAACCACCTGCCACGCTAGCCCTGTGTGCCCAACCCTCTTCTGGCCTCCACCTAGTACCCAGACACAGACACTCATAGAGAGACATGATTAAAAACGTAATTTAAGAGGAGCATGCCATGCCATTTTAGGAAGGAAGGACGAGATTTTGTGTCTACGTTGCTTCTTACCAAGAACTCTTTCTGATGTCTTAATTAATTTTGGGATCATCATGTTGGCCGCTTTACCCTTTGTGTTACGACATTTCTTTTGTCTACAGCTTCATTGTCTGTCGTGTTACAGTATTGCTCTGATCTTCATCAGAAATGGTCATTGCCTGATAAGCTAGAGGCAGGGGAAGAGGGGAGGTGTTGTCAGAGAGCATTACTGAATGCCAGTTGATGAAGAAAAGCCTTTGAATTTCAAAGACAGTCTTCAAGGCTTCAATCTGCAATATAATCCTGCATTCGATACATTCTTATATTGCTTCATATTCATTAATTATAAGAGCTATTAATGTTTTCAAGCCATTATGCTCTTGTGCTAGAGTCATCTGACGGGGGAACCTCAATTGAGAAAATACCTCCATAAGATCCAGCCGTAAGGCATTTTCTTAGTAATTGATAGGGGAGGGTCCAGCCCACTGTGGGTGGAACTCTCTATAAGAAAGCAGGCTGAGCAAGCCATGGGAAGCAAGCCTCTGCATCAGCTCCTGCCTTCCAGGTTCCTGTCCTGTTTGGGTTCCTGACTTGCTTTGATGATAAACAGCAGTGTGGAAGTATAACCCTTAACACACTCACCTTCTTTTTGGTCCTGGTGCTCATCACGGCCATAGAAACCCTGACTGAGCCCTTTGAAAGAAACTATACTTTCATTGTCTTTGAAACTTTAGTTGTAAATTTCATTTTCCTGTATTTTGCTCTTCGCTTTTCAAAGATCCCTGGCTATAGCCCAAGACATAGTAGCTGGAAAGCTCCAAGTAGTTAATAATCAGAGATTATTTTTTCTTTCCTCCTGCTTTTCTTTTATACAGATGCCAGAAGGAAATTAACTGATTAATTAAATTACACAAATTAGGTGAGCACTAGGATTACCAGGACTGGTGTTCACATCACTTATTGCTTCCTAGTGTTACAACAGTGTTTACCAGTCTCAAAGAAGAGCACAATTCCAAACAGGTGGGTCCAGTGGTAAGCGTCGAGGTACCAGATGTTCTGAAAATGGGTATGGGTGAGACTCATCAGAACACCAGACAACTGGGTATTGCTAATTCACTTTGCTGGATCATATTTGGTTCCTTTACGGTAAAAATGGTGCTCTCAGCCTCTGTCTGCTGGACTCTGCTTGAGAGTCCGCTGCATCTCCTGGGAGTTTCATGCAGAACCGGCCTTTGAGTTTGCGGAAATACTAGTACCCATGGTGCTCACCGAGTCTAAGAAGATAGCATTTCTCATCTGTTCTCTTTTTGAAACTTTAAGTAACTTTCATTGTAGTATGTTATCGTAATTGTTCTATTTTATTACTGTGGTTAATTTCTTACTGTGCCTAGTTTTCAAATTAATCATTTAGGTGTAGGCAAAGTGTTATATGTTAGGCTTGGTAGCAGCTACAGTTTCAAGCATCTGAGGGCTGTTTTAGAAAGCTCCCCTCAGGAAGGAAAGGACTACTTGGGACTCTTGCCATCCCTCTGTGTGTGTGTATGTGTGTGTGTGTGTGTGTGCATCTTTGTCACACTGTTGTAAAGCAGACATTCAATTAAACTCAAAGAGCACATGGCCGCTCTCAGAGGGACAACTGAGCATTGAAAGAGAAAGCTGATCATGGGACACAGCTCCTTCTGCAGAAATGTGTGGGAACTTTGTAGCTGGTTGTAGCTGATGTAGCTGATTCAGCATGTCTGTTAGCTAACTCAACTGTGACACAGTTAGAATTCGCCTCAGGAAGTGTCTGTGCTCCCCTCTCCCCACCACCCTCTGCTGTTCCCTACCCTTCTCTGAGGCAGGCTGAAACATCTCCCCTTCAGAAACCAAGTTTTTATCCCTGTGTTCTCTTCAGAGTCTCTGAGTCTGTCTAAATCTAAAAGGCCCATTTATGCTGGAATCAGTGCTTTTATGTCAAGTGACTCTGTGGCTAAGACTCTGTTAACTCTCTTGCTCTTTCACCATTTTAAAATTTAGAAGCAACTTGAACCCCCAACCCTGAAGTTGGGGGTTCAATAAATTGCATTGCATCCCTACCTGTGGGGTCTGCTGTAGCTGTTAAAGATAGTGCTTTTGAAAAAAAATACTGTGTTCTTTATAAAGAACAAACATACAAAAGAAGATTTAATGTCACAACTTAGGTTATCTCTCAGAAGGGGGATGGTGTGTGTTTTTAAAATTTTGTTCAAACTTTTATTTGTTTCCAAATATTCTTTATACTTATGCTGTAATCTGAAGCAACGAAGTGTTTATTTTTTTTTTTTTAAAAACTCTCTCTGGAAGAGTTGTGAGAATAGTTCAAACTGAAAGGCAAATCATTACTATGTTGAGTGTTAAGTACAAGGTGTCATGAGAACAACCAAGTACCACGCAGTGACGAGATTTAATAAGACTCTTCTGTTCCACGGATCTGCAAAAGTCTTTTTGATTTTAAAGAAGGTACAATTAACCAGTCCTTAGCCAAATCTTTAGTACTGGCTACATTTCAAAACTTAAACATTTTTGGTTAGGAAAACAATGTGAATATATTCGTTTTCCTAACACCTCGGGTCAGGGGCAGCATCGCAGGTCACACATAGAAAACGTCCCAGTGGATGAGATGAGCAAGGTTTATATGGCTTCACCAGGACTCTAGCCCTCAGAAAGTCCTGCTGTTCAGAGGCTTTTGCATTTCAGAATTGCAGATGACCGTGGCTCACAGCCTGTGGCAGATGCCCACGCATTACACATTCTTGACCTTTCTCGTTCATTAAGGTCAGTTCTTGTTGGATGCATTTAGGTGTCAAAACTGATATTTCTATTCTAGCATGGGATCATATTGGATCTGAAATATTCTATGAAGAAAAATCATTGTATTCTGCGTCTTGAAGACGCAAGAACCAGATAGACTTGGGGTATTTTTTATTTCATTTACTTTTTCCTCTTTCATACAACACATCCCCTCCCCCTCCCCCCCAACCCCTACACACACATACCCTTCCTCTCCCTTAGATCCACCCTCCACGCCCTGCTTCCCCTTAGACAAGAGCAGGCCTCTCAGGGTTACCAACCGCACAGGGTGCAACAGGACTGGCAGGAGCTGCTGCATCAAGGCTGAATGAGGCCACCTAGCAGGAGGGAAAGGGTCTCAAGGGCAGGTAAAAGGGCCAGAGGACCCCCCCAACCCACACACACACCTTTAGGTGTTTCAGAAGAACACCAAGCCAAACTGAGGGGTCAAAGTCACTGGAGTCTTTTGTTGTTTTGTTTGGAGGGGAAAGAAATGTTATTATAAACTCAGTTTAAAAAAAAAAAACTATGTGGGTTGTCTAGGTAGCAGTAAGATTACTATAATTGTAGAAATGTCCTTCTTGGTACATTTTAATGTCATCTTTAGGCTAAACACTTCCTACCTTCTCTCGGAAGAACTCTGAGAACAAGTGACCCCAAGGCTGTGGTTTCAAGATGTACCTTTGAAACAGCTGAGGTTATGAATGCATGGACGGGGGAGTTGGGGGGGTGGGGGGAAGGGGGGTAGCGGGGGGGGAGAGTTTCAATCTAGCTGTCTTCTGTCTATGTAGTTCTCTATTTTAATATATATCATATACTTACATGCAACATATAATGTCTTTAAATTTCATGGTCAAATGAAGCATGTGCAGCGTCTGAACTAATATTGCATTCCACTGAGGGCAAGGAGCAGTCTGAAGAAGAGACAGATAGGCAGTTTTGGGGTCAGACATTGCCCAGGGTGACCCATTTGCAATCAACCTTGACAATTTTCTTACGGAAAAAGCTAATGAAAGACTGGATTCTCCAGTTCTCAAGTCTGGCCTTTGGCTTCAAGGCTTGCTTCCTCTGCTAGTCCTTCACCTCTTCGGGAAGATCTACCATGGAACTGTGCTCACAGAAGCAGGAGTTCCTCTGTGATTCGGGAACGGTGAGTGCACTTCGTGTGTTCAAGTTCATCAACGAGATCCAAAGTCCACAGTGAGGCCAAAGTACAGTTTAGTGATCGTTATGGTCTATCTCCCTGTTGATCCATCATCAGAACTACCAGGGTGTAGAAAATGGGTTAATTTAGCAGGCCTAGTGGCACAGGCTCATCCTCCCAGCTACCCAGGAGCTGAGGAAGGAGGAACTTAAGTTCAAGACCAGCTTAGGCTACGCGGTGAATTTAAAGCCGGCTTAGTGAGACTGCCTCAAGTTAACAATTAAAAAATGAGCCTGCCCTCCTCTCTCATAACCCCGGGGAGTGGTTCTTTTCTGGGGAGAAGGGGGGATGTTTGTGGGTGGTGATAGGGGGTAGATCTGGGGGAGGTGAGGGGAGCTGGTGGGTGGAGGTAGGAGAGGAGAGGGGATGGGATGTACTCTATAAGTTGTATGAGAGAAGAAAAATTTTAAAAAATAAATAATTAAAAAAAAATTGAGCTCCATGGTAAAGCACTTGCTCAGCTCCTGTGAGGCTGAGGCCCTGTGAGGCCCTGAGGTCAATCCCCAGTACGCACCCCCATCCCCTAAAAGGCTAATCTGGCCTCTCCAGGATTCTTTTAGCCTCTGGATGGCATAATAAAAAACAGCACAGCTTCTCAAGCAAAAGTGGGTGAACCGTGAGAGGGCGTGCGTGTCCCATGAGTCATTGGAAAGAGCTGATTCTGAACATCTTCCTCACTGCCTTCATAACACGCGGGGTTTCTCGGTGACTGCTGCAGATCGTTGTGTGCTACGGTCATCCTCTAGCTTGCTTTCTATTGCTGTGACATGACCAAAAGCAACTTGAGGAGGAGGAGAAGGCTTCCTTGTCTCGTGCCTCCAGATCACAGTCCGTCATTGCGAGGAGTCAGGACCTCAGCAGGAGCAGAGGCAGGAAGCCTGGGGTGCAGCTCACGGGCTTGCCTTTGCGACTCTGCCATTTTTCTTTCTTACAGAACCCAGGACCACCCATCTGGGGGTGGCACCGCCAGTGGCAGGCTGGGTCCTCCCACACCAAGACTTGCCTCCAAGCCTGTCTGATGGAGGCATTTTCTCAATAGAGGTTCGTTCCTTCTTCCCAGATGACTCCAGCTTGTGTCAAGTTCATAAAAGTCGAACCAGCTCACGTAGTGCAAGCAGACCCTCGGCAATGCTCACAGCTCATCAGCCAACCGTAGGTTCCCGTCTTCATCACCGTCGCACGAAATGAATATTACCCATTTAATACCATAGGTGGCCTTAGAATTTGGGACAACAGTAACAAATAGAGACGCACGAGGTGTATGATACGTCACGGCATGAATTAAATAGGCAACACATCATGGCATCATGTAGAGAACAAACTGGTGGCCGAAGCTGTCCTTTACACTTGAGTGGAGAGGCACTGAGAGCAACAAACCACAGGAGAGCGACCCATGTGTAGAAGAGCTTAATTAAGTATTTAATTAAGACTGTGTTCCCTCCAGGACAGGAAATCTGGAGACAGTGAAACAGTTAAGGTCCACCTGGAGACTGCCCAGGGTTCCCGTTACCTTTATCTTAAACTTTGCCACATGTGACATCAGAACTGAAGTCCAGACGGGAGGTGCTAGTGCACGCCTTTGATCCTAGCACTCGGGAGGCAGAGGCAGGCGGGTCTCTGTCAGTTGGAGGCCAGCCTGATCTACAGAGTGAGTTCCAGGACAGCCAGAGTTACAACAGAGAAACCCTGTCTCAAAAAAAAAAAAAAAAAAAAAGAAGGAAAGAAAGAAAGAAAACTAAAGTCCAGCAAATTCTGTGACGTGCTCCTGTCAGCCAGCCGCATGCCGTGAAGAACAAATGTGAGCTTGTGCTCACGGCTGTTGGATGTTTCTCACTGTGACAGAATACGGACACGAACACTTTAGATGTGCCAGTGGACGCTCTTTTGAATGTCCATTTTCTTACTTGTGGATACTCATTGTACATACTGATGAGCTCCGTCAAGACAGTTTCTTTCAAGTGCTTCATATTTCCAGATCACGCACATCCTCGTTAGCGGCCTCCATATCCCCACCCCTGACCCTCTCCCGGTAATCCTTCCCCCAGTCTCCTCTGTTTTTCATGCCCTATCTGTACAAATGGCTTGATGCAACTATATAACATTTTAATAGCTTGCAAAAGACAGTTAAATCTAATATGCTATGAGAACGGCTCATTACGAAGACATGTTTATATGAATAGGTCTGAAGAGCTGGAGTTCTGGCACCAATTTGTTGTTGTTGTTGTTCAGAATAAATTGAGTTAATCAAAGATAATGAGCCTATTTCTAAAAATCTGTCTAGATAGCATTTGTTGATTCTGCTGAAAGTTGCCCAAATCAGCCCCATTAGGAAATTATTTTGGCTAGAAATTGTCATTTCCAAACCTTGCGTAGCATTTTAAGAATTCCATTGAGAAAGACTTGGAGGCACAGAGTGGGAGGGGCCACCCTACTGCCTCCTGCCTCTGAAGAAAACGTAGAACTGAGGTCCCAATCGAAGGCTGCCTTCCACGGGGTGATTTTGACAGATACGGGACTCAATACCACAAAGCACAAGAAGTGTATTTTTGGAGATAAGGATGAAAGTCCCCAGGTTGAGAGCTGTCATTCATACTTTAGAATGTTTGAAGTAAAACGTTCAGACAGAAGAGATTGCCAGAGGTGTCTACTGTGGAGATGTATGACAGAGTGTTCAAGCCACACCCACAGAAATCTACAAAATTGAAAGGTTTGCAAAAAGTCAAAAGCCCCATGGAGAGTTGTGCTGACAGATTTCGTCTCTTATAAATCCGTCTGAGGCTGAGTGACACTTACAGTTCAGAGATGTAGGATCCGCCTGCCAAGCATTTTACTTAAGCCTCGGTTTGGATTGTGTGAGAGGTTGCCACACTACTTCTGCCTTTAAAACATGCCCAGCTGTGTGTGTATTCATTCATCCAACCATCAAGTACTTACTGGATGCCAGCACTGGAGACGCAGTGTGAGTGTGCAATGCTCTCTAAAGCTCGGCGAAAGGGGGCAGAAGACCTCAGTGGTGTGCAGTGGCTGCAGGCGATGCCAGAAAGCATGAGCCCGCTTGGAAGGAGCAGCACCAAAAGGAAAAATGGAAGGATGGTCCAGGAAATTAAAATGGCATGGTGGTCTGGGAAGCAAAGACACTTGGGGGTCATGGTAAAACACCTTGGAGCTGATGGGGTGCAGGCAGAAGCAAGACCGTATGACCACAGTCCTCACATAACACATGGGGAGTTTGGATTTTATCCTGAAATAAATTGAAAAAAAAATCAACAGAAGTGAAAACAAAAACAAAAGCGTCAGAATTTACAAAGTAGGAGAACACTTTGGGGCGACACCTTGCACTGTCCTGACAACAGCTAGGTGCTTTAATTGGCGAGCTGCTCATGAGCAGAGTTGCATTCTAGCTCCCTAGACGAGACACGAACTACTTTTTTGTAGATTTTTTTTTAAAGTTTATTTTTATTTTATGTGTATGAGTGTTTTGCCTGTATGTGTGCATGTATGCATGTATGTATGCATGTATGTATGTGTGTTTGTGTGTCTGTATATATGCATGTATACCATGTACATGCAGTACCTGTGGATTCCCCTAGTGAGGGAGATGGAGATACAGATTGTTGTGAGCTACCATGTGGCTGCTGGGAATGGAATATGAGAACTCTACAAGAGAGACGATTACTCTTAACCAGAGTCTTCTCTATCCCACATGACTTCCCTAAAATGAATGAAAAGGGCCTCTTCCCAGCTGTTGTACTTGCATGGACGATCCCCAACCAAGTCGATGTTAAAGTTGATGTCAAAGGCCATCTGGGAGTCCCTGAGAGGGTGCGTGAGATCTTGTGATCTTTATCTTCCAGTCACACAGATGTCACCGGGGGTCACACAGATGTCACCGGGGGACAGGTTCAGCTCAGATCCAAAAGGGCATCGGATGATCAACACCACCCAGTGCTCATGGAGGACAGAAGAGGGCATTGGAGCCTCTGAAACTGAAGTTACATATGGCTGTCAGCTGCTTGATGTGAGCTGGGAACTGCACTTGGGTGACAGTGCACACTGTGGTACCACCCAGTACCACTCAGTGGTACCACTGGGTCATCTCCCGAGCCCCATACGGTAGGGTTCTAATGAGAGCTCTGGACTTGGTTTGCAGCAGAATGCCTTCTTGCTGTGTTCTTATGTAGTGGAGATAGACAGTAAGCTCTTGGTGTCTCCTCTTACAGAGCACAAATCCCCTCACGAAAGCCTCGCTCATATGACCTCATTAACCCCAGCTATTACACTTCCCCAAGTCCCGTCTCCACATCCTCACACACTGTTGAGGGGGACACCACCGCTCAGTCACTGACAGATCTTCCCACACAGACACAGACAGTTTCTCCGCTCTTTCCCCCAGCTGCTCAGTTCACTCTCATTACGCCACACATCCCTCATGTCGAAACTAGGGACCTGGAGCCATTCTTAACTATCCTTGGTTAATAGGACCTGCAGGAAGAAAAGAAGAGCTGAGTCCGGGAGATGGAGAACTGATGATTCTGATGAGGTTGGACATGAACTGGATCACACGGGGGGTGAGGGGGGTGACTGCTGGGAAAGCGTCCACACTGATCCAGTAATGAACCGCTGTCATTATTGTGCTGGATCCCCACATTTTTGTCTTTCTGAATCGGGTTTCAGTGAGATGTCCCAAGATGGAAACATGGCTTCTTTAAAGTTGAAAATTATATTAATATAGTCACAGAGTGCAGGGATGTATTTTTGCTTTTGCTCGTGAACAACACTCAACTCACACCTGACTGTCATTGGCCAGGAATACCGCACAGGCTCTTCTGAGAAAGTTCAGTGTATATTTAAGTTCTGACAAAGATACTAGGTAGAAAGACTCAGTACTTTCTATTAATTCTATTCCTATTAATTAATTAGTTCAAAAGGTTATTCAGTCCAGAAAAAAATAAAAGATTTAATTTAATCAAAATTTAATAAAAGATGCAATTTAATCAGGAGCTGTGTAGAGAGTACTGTCAATAAATAGTTGATATTGATACATTTCATGTGGTTTTGAAGAAGGAAGGTAGGGTAAGGAAATTCTGTATTTGCACCCCACTTTGGAATGTAGAGTGCTCCCTACACATGCCCTCATCTGATGACACCTCAGCGGGGCAGTCCTGTAGACGGATGAGTACGTGGAGAGGGGTTCTGAGAGGGGCAACTGAAGGAACACACAGAGAACTTCCTAGCGGCATAGCGGAGGGAAGGGGTGCCTGACCCCACGGACTGTGAGAGGGAAGAAAAAGTGAGTGTGCAAAGACAGGAATGTTCTGAGGTAAAAACAGAAAGATTCAGACAAAAGACCAAATGCTAATCCAGGTGACCTTGAATTGAGGGCCAGGCTCACAAAAGAAACTCGAAACAAGTGAGGAAAATGATGTTGGCAACCAAATTAAAAAAAAAAAAATGCTTCCCACAGCTTCTCAGATTTCCTTCTGACACAGAATTGTGAACTCACCGAGTGTGGAGTGGACACTGAGCCATCGGAGATGAGAAGGAAACGTTCAAGGTCAGAAATACGTCCACAGAGACAGCAAGAAAAGTTCGCTCATTTTCTGATCCAATGAATAATTCTGTTTCAGGACCCCCCCCCACACTCCACAGGGAGGCAGGGGAGAGGGAGCCTGTTAGAAGGGCATTCCAACGAACAAGCTACCTTTCGGCTCGCACACAGCAGAGATTCCCGGTACCTAGCTATGGTCCTGCTTCCGTTACCATACTCCAGTTCATAACTGTCTTCTTTAAAAAGTGTAAAGGTTAAGAAGGACATTCATACACTGAGCACAATGGCTCACATCTGTAATCCCCACACCCAGGAAGCTGAAGCAGGAGGATTACAAGTTCAAAGCCAGCCCACACTGTGTGTATGACTCTGCCCCTGAAAACAAAATAAGGGCCTGGGCATTCTGTGCACGACTGGACCAACCAGGGTGAGTCACATAAAGTCAGGATCGCAACTTACACCAAAAAAGGGTTTGCTGGTTGATAATATCCAAATACAGGATGTGGGCTGCTGCCCTGGGGTGCTTGGATTCGGTGGCAAGAGCATTTTGGGGAATCTGTAATCGGTTTAATTAAACACACACCACTCTTGTTAGAATAGACATCATAACAATAAGCAAGCAAGACAGTCACACATCCTTTCTCTTCGTGCCACAGAGATACCGGTGTTTAATGAACTAACACAAAGAACAGAGCTGGTTCAGAAAATCACCGGGTGTCGGACTGAGATAACAGGAGGCCTAAGTGGACGTGTCCTGTAGGCCACTCAGCCCCGAAGAAAGGTCTATTATTCTCTTGATTCCTAACTATAATCTTATGGACCACAGCTCTGTGTTGCTTTTATTTATTATTAGCGCGCACGTGCTTGTGTAAGTTGGAAGCTCCTCAACTCGTGCCTTCATAAGCACCCCCATTCATTAAAATATAAAGACAGTATTTTATAGCCAGGTCAATATAAAGACAAATAGAAAATTCTAAAATGATTTGCTATAGCAGTAAGTCTCCCATCTATGGAATCAACCAAGGTCAGACTAAAATTATTTTAAAGCGCGTGTCAATATTGAACGTGCATAGACTTTTTTCTTGTTAGTCCCGAATAACGCAGTCAAGCGTGCCTTTTACAGAGCATTTGCATCCTGGTGGGCGCTGGAAGTGACCCAGAGAGCATTTTAAGTGCAGAGGAGGTGTGTGGAGAGTATATGCAAATCTTACACCATCCACAGACGGGACTTGAACACCTAAGGATTCGGGCATCCCAGGGAAGTCCAAAACCAATCTCCCAAGGACACTGAGGGATACCGGCTTTGTTAAAAATGGTGATTTTTAAAATAAATTAACGTGTTCCTAAGTCTCTAAATGTATTGCGGTGACAGGGGCCGTGTTGGCAGTGTCTGCCGCTTTCTGTTGCGATAACAAAATACTGCCAGAGGCCGGGAAGTCCGAGAGTGCTGGCATCTTGGCTTCGGGAGACATAGGGGAGATTCATGCTGCTTCATAACAGGTGAGAGAGCGAGCGAGCACATTCCAGGTGGATCGAGAAACTGGGCCACGTCTCTCTCTCTCTCTCTTTTAAATTAGGATTCTACTCTTGCTACAGCTAGCCCATTCCCTTGACGACAGTGTCAATCGATTTGCGAAGGTTCTGCCCCCATAACGTAATCATCTCTCGATGCTCCTGCCTTTTAATACTGCTCCAGTGACATTAATTTTCAACTTGTGCTCCGGAGGGGGCCACTGAACCATGTCACCCGCGGGTAAGGCAGTGTCAATATGTGTTAAATGTATTTTCATTGAGTGAATGAAATGGGAAAGTGATTTAAAGTCACCGTCTGCGGAACCGGTGGCTCTTACGGCTGCTGTTCCAGCATGACTTTCAGCTGAAGATATTTTTCAGAGGCAACCAATTAATAAAACCACGACAAAAACACAGACATTCAGTCTAATCCAAACCCAACTATCGAAGCACAGTACTATAAACAAAATTAAAACTCAAGAACTATGTAGAAGGCTGTCAAACTGGCAAAATAAATATTTTTCAATAACATCAGACACTGCTATAATATTGAACAAATACAGCACACCTTCTCAACAACAGAATCCAAATATTTTCTTTTTAAAATTCTAACATTCCATGAGCGTCTGTTCATCAAGTGTGGACTTTGAAAATGTGGGCTTGTGCTTGGACCATATTGTTCCTGGGGTTAGTTAACTCTGTGGGTTTTTCCAGAAACATCTTTTGTAAATAGAAAATTGACTGAAGAAATCTTGGGCATGAATAAAATGTATGACTGCATATAATAAATTAAAATAAGTCATTTTAGAAGAACGATTTAAAAGAACTGCGGGCTGAGCAGTTTCTTTTAACAATCCAATGTGCACTGTTTAATTTCAGGACAAAATGCAGAAGCCAGCTATGTAGTTCCTGATGTGGCGAAGCTGGTTGTCAATGTTATGTTTTGGGAGGCAACCAGACTAACAGCTGTGGTCTTAAAATATAGATGGGCTATCAGAGCGAAAATGTAGCCAGCCTGTCCGAGTGGTTTCTAAGCTTCCAAAGGCAATGAACAGTGTTCAAGCCACCAAGAGGCATCTAGTATTGTCTGGATAGAGCTGTGTGCACATTAGTACCCAGATCATAATTCATATTCACTCTTCTGAAAGGAAATTGTACACATGAAGTCATGTTAGTATTTATGGGATAGGCATTTACCAGAACAGCTCTCAAAGGCTGCGTAATGAATTGGCATTAAAGCCGCCTAAATTAATTAACCATAATACCGGAATGGATTCAGCTAATGGTTCTACTTCCCAAAGACCACTCTCTTTTAATATTTTTCAAAGGAAAACAATCACATTTTTCATCCCTTTTTAATGACATTTAGCCACTCGACCAGGAGCCCATCCACACTCCCGGGACAGCAGGAGGGAGAGGTCACCGACTGGTCACACACTCCTGTGCCTCTCCTCTCCAAGGGCACAGGCTGCCTCAGCAGCTGACACATCTTGCCTGCACTGGAGACAGGAAGCCAGTGTAGAGTTTCGGACTATCCCCAGCATTGCATTACCAGGTCATCAGGATTTGTCAGACCCTTGTGAATGTCTTACTAATGAAGGAGGCAAAAGCTCCCAGGGACCGGTGAACAGGGAAGGGTGTTTGTGTTTGGCCGGGATAGGACCTGGCTTGGCTGCTAGCCATTGTGGGATCTCTGGAGACACCACACACAGAGGAGGAAGAGGACACACCAGGTCTTTTGGTCCGTCTCACAGGGGTGGGCAGAACTGACATCTGCTCACCCTTGGACAGCTCAGGTGGTTAATGCCAGCCATTCGAAGGCATGGTAAAGAGAAGTTCAGATGCAGCATGCGGTAGACACACGGGTCACAGATATTTAACTGGTTGTCCATCAGAGCAGCAAGTCACCGTCCCACGTGCCCGCTTGTGCCACCATCTCACCGGCGAGCAGCGCCAGCAGAGGGCAGCCGGGGAAAGCCGAGGAGCCGTGCCGCAGTCAGAGCTCCTCGGAACAGGTTAAGGCAAATTTCCTGGGTTACTCACAGCAACAGAGGACTTCCTGTTCTCCAGCGGCCACCCCTATCTCTCTGTGTGTTTCTAGTCCTCTGGGTCCTCTCTCTCAAAGGATTTATTAGCTGGTTTATGAAAGAGGCAGCGGGGGAGGGGCACAAGCCATCCCGGGTAACTCTTGCCAGCCAAGGGAAGAGTGGGTGCTGTGTGCTAAAGCCGGTGACGGTGTTTGCAGATAGAAGCAAATCTTCCCTCCAGACCCTTAAGTTGCACTTGATTTTTAAAATAAACAGATAAAAGTGGGTGTGGGGGAGCTTGGAGGGATGGCTCAGCAGTTAAGAATACTGGCTGCTCTTGCAGAAAACCCGGATTCAGTTCCCACCACCCTTGTGTTGGCAACTTTAGTTCCAGGGTATCCAGTGTCTCCGCAGGCCCCAGGAGCAAGCGGGGTACAAAGGCCTACATGAAGGTAAAACACTCATACACATAAAATAAATCTGTAAAAAAAAAAAATTAGACAAGAACTGGAAAGATGGCTCAGTGAGTTAAAAGAAGTTCATCAGGAAAGCATGGCAGCCTGGGTTCGAGCCCCGGTGCCCACGTAAAAGTCAAGGGCAGGGGTCAACTCCTGGTAATCGTCCTCTGGTCTCGTGCACATCATGCACACATAATAACAACTGATTTGTTTAATTCAAGGGAAGCATGAAACATACAGAGGTGTTTCCTGTCACTGTTCTCTACAGAGCACATGATAGCATTTGCTTAGTATTCATCCTGTTAGGTATCATGGCCGTGTAGGAGGATGTGCGACTATCTGAAAATCTTACATCAGGGACTTGAGAAATGTCAAATTTAACATCTTCAGGTGGGAGGGAGGCTCTGGAATCAATCCGAAGAGGACTCCAAGGGACCCCCGTGTAGCGGAAAAGACTCAGCAGTGCGGAGTAAGACTCACTTGAAGGGGCAGGTGTGGTTTTTTTAAAAATCCCTGAATAGACTCACAGAGGGGACTCACATGTGCCCTGCTAGTCTTTGGTGGACACAAGAAATGTCTCACAGGCTCTCAGCACCAGACCTTGTGGCTGTCAGCCCAGGTGGAGGAGCTAAGGAATTCAGGATTGGCTGGCATTCCAAGAGGGAAAAATATTCGGTATCTTTCCATATCACTCACGAAGGCTTGTGCGGCAGTGTCGTGAGCAATCCACTACCCGGAGGTCTTCATCAGATAAACAGGGCTGCTAAATTCATGGCCAAGGAATGCCGGCTGGCGAGGCACTCCCAGCCCCAGCTGCTACCTGCACAGCCAAGCGCTGTGGCTGGCGAGGCACCAGGGAGACATGCTGAAACCCGGAGCCCCAGCCACCAACAACAACCCTGCGGGTCTTAGTCCCAAAATGAGAAGTAATTGCTCCTGGCTTAAAGAATAAAGGAAAAACAGGATCGTCTTTCGCTGAATTATGTATAGTTGTCCCCCCTCCCAAAACATCCGTGCTCAACACCAGATTCTGAAAACTTGCTCAGCATTTGAAAATGTGAGAAAATAAATGTGTTTCTGTCAATGTTGTTTAAATCTGTCTAGAAGCAGTGACATGGGAGACTATTTGGCTGCAAATACATTTTGATTATTATGATTAAATCTGATGGGTTTGCCTTTAGCTCTAAGGAGCAGTAGTAACCTCAAATGTAGCTTACCTGAATCTCACTGTAGAAGATCTGGCTGAAAAACAGCCCTTTGGTTTTAATTTTGAAGCTGAGGTTTGATTTTCCTGCTGAAAAGTCTGGGCCAAGGCTGCCTGAACTGGCTTTCAGTACAGATGAAACTGCAGCTCAGAAATATGGAGGCGGGGGAAGAGGAAGGCGCTGTGTTAATATATTCCTGTAGTGGAAATTGTCTTCTCTGTAGGAAAAAAAAAAACTCATAAAAATTCATAAAGGAACAGCTGCAAGTTTAAATTACTGTTACAAGGAACTGAGGATGGTTTTAACCTGCAATTGAATAAGTAATATTTCTATTTTTATTTGTTTGCCTCACAAGGGGCTAGAGATTGCAAATGCCCAGTGTTCTGTATACAGTCTCCATTTTTCCTTAAGGACGGGGAAACAGGGACATTGAGCAAAAACAGCTAGAATGAGAATGAAAAGAACCTCACCTTTCAAGTTCCAAATTTTGAATGATTTGTGTTAATGTACATCATCTGTAGTAAATTCATAATGACACAGAACTAATTAAAATATGTCTTACCCCCTGGAACTGAAGCTTCTGGGTTTTCTGTTGGGTTGAGCCAAGTCGAACTCTTTATACAGCTAGCAATTCTATGAGCCCCCACTGGAGTATCAGCAACCAGTTCTACTCAGCAAGAAAGAAAACCCAGCTCTGTTTCTGCAAGAACTGGTGTGGTAAAGTTGATGTACCAGACACCGCTGGTCAAGAGCTAATGTGGAGGACATTTCGCAGAAAGGAACAAAGTCTGTTTACGCCACTGCTCGCTGTTTGTGTTTTCTGCTTCGGTAATTGAAATCAGAAAAATAAAAGCTAAAGTTGCAGCAGAAATGTTCTGGGCATCACCAGGATGGGTCAACCCAAGAGAACAGAACTGGGGTTCTGGCAACAGCACAGCGTGTCCCACCATGATGGCCAGCGAGCAGGTGGAAGGCCAGAAACAGAACAACAACTTGATACACAACTGTCAAAAGCACGAGGCCTCAGCAATGTGGAAAATGTCACACAGACCAGGAGGTAAAAGACATGGTAAAAGCCATGCGCACTGCTAAGAAGGCACAGAATGGCCGGGAGCCTTGCTATGCTGGTGCGGAACCCTCAGCCGGTGACCCCCAACGCTGGAGTGTTTCGAGACAAGCAGGACTGTGGTGATTACTAACGTGGCAAAGGAGGAAACGAGAAAGAAAAGGGCAACTCTTTCCACACCAGGGTTCCGTACGTGGACTCTGTGCTCAGAGAGGACACCATCATCGTGGATGGTCTCCAGCTGGCAAGCGGCTCAGTGGGTAAAGGCACTCGCTGCCAAGCCTGAAGACAGGAGTTTGATATCCGGGACCCATATGGTAAAAGAGAAGTGCTGAGTGTTACTAGCTGTCCTCTGATGTTCACACGTGCACTGTGACACATGCATCCCCCACATAAAATAAGTTCTAAAAGTATGAAATAAAATAAAATAAAACAGATGGTCCCAACTGACTTTCTCACAGCAAGCATGGATCACATTGACAGGACTTAACTCTTCCTTCTCACGGTATTCATTTCTCATTGTAGGGAATTCTTAGTTGTACTTTACATTTGTACAGAATATAATGTTTACCCTGCATGTGCAGGGTACTGGGTCTGATCTGAACACGGGAGAACAGAAGGGAATAGGCAAAGGGGCGTGTACAACACGAATGTGTGTTTGATTGACAGGCAGAGTCATTGGAAGCAGACTATTAGAAAGTGTGTATTTGTGGCAAGGTGATGAGTATATTTCAACTCAAATGTAACACAGATCTAAGATATTCTCAGTTTTTTACATCAAAAAGTAAGATAAGAAAATGCAACATTATTGCCAAACATAATCTCTCATACGATATGCTGTTAAATAGCTAACAGCCAGCAGACCTTGGGAAGTAAATATCTTTCTGCCACAGATTTATTTGCTTACTCATTTTAATTCTATCTGTGTGCTGAGTGTGTATGTGTGGCACATGCTCACGGGGCCCACAGAGGTCAGAAGAGGATGTCAGATCCCCTGGAGTGAGTGACAGGCAGTTGTGAACTGGTGTGTGGGTGCTGGGAACTAGACTCGGGTCCTCTAGGCGAAGATCAAAAGCTCTCAACTGCTGAGCCATTTCTCTGGTCCTTGCTCAAGGTATTTTTTTTTTTATTGCATTTCATTTATTTAATGTGGAGGTCAGATGCCAATTTGCAGGAGTCTGTTATCGCTTTCCATTATGTGGGTCCCAGGGACTGAACTCAGGTTGTCAGACTTGACAGCAGCTGCCTTTATTGGCTGAGCCATTTGGCTGGTCCCTGCTCCAGAGATTTTGAACAAAAATTCATTGTTAGTATTTTCATTAGGATTCAAAACTAGATGACTAACAATTCTTGTATAATTTTCAGAAGCTCCCAGGGTCAACTAACTTCCTATTTGTTTTCTACAATGAACTATCTCTTTAAGTCATACTTCTGCTGAAGATATGCTTAATGAGATTATTTTTAAAGTGGGGGCTTAGAAAGGATCTCACTGTGTAGCCCAAGGCAAGCCTCCTGCCTCTGCCTCCTGAGTCCTGTGATTACAGATGTGAGCTGCCACTCCCGACTCTTGCTTTATGAGACTTAAAAAATACAACATAAGTGGTTTCAACTTCCCTGGCTCATTGCCATTGCTGCCCCTCATCTAACTCCCTGCTGGCCCCTAACCCTAACCCTGACCCTGACCCTGACCCTCACCCTGACCCTCACCCTGACCCTCACCCTAACCCTAACTCCCTGCTGGCCCCTAACCCTAACCCTAAGTGTGGATTTTAAAGAGATCCTGAGGGTGGGGTAATTGAGACCTCAGCAGTGCTCTCTCTGAAGGATGGCTTCACCAAACTCAGCATGAAGGACTAAGCAGACTTCACATCACGTCCAGCATACAGTGACCAGAGAGGAAACTGAGGACGTCTTCCGGAATTTCTCCAATAACAACGTCTTTTCGTTTCTTTCAAACAAAATAGAATGTCCAAAGTAAAGATGGTGAACCTGGCCTGAGATTTTCTATCAGAAGCAAGACTACAGTGTGCACAACTCCCGAGAGCCGGGGAAAGAGAAGCATACATCTGTAAGTTTTTTTTGTATTTCACATGTTGTGACAGACTGTGAAGCCACTGAAGACTGCAATGCGAAGGACGTCTTTTTCAATCCCCAGCTCAACCCATAAAAAGTAAAACAAAGGGGTAAGGTTTTTAAGCCTATAAGGATAATTATTTTATTATTTTAAAAGATATTTTGTATTCTCTGACAGTTCTGCACGTTTATACAACGAATGTTGATCGTATCCATCCGCCTCCCTCCCAGTTTCGCGTCCTGCTCTGTCGTTATTGATAACTGCCTGGATCCAATTAGTGCTGCTCACAGGAACGCAACTACCCACAGAGGCACAAACAACCTACACGGGGCCGCACCCCAAATAAGAGCGACTCTCCCTCCTCATCAGCTACCACCTGCTCCTCAGGTAAGGGTGGGCCTCAGACTGGGCCTTGGGCAGGTCTTGTATAGGTCACCACAATTGCTATGAGTCGAGGGGCGCCACAGCCATGTCCCCAAAACAACACTTCGCAGGACACCCGTCTCAGGCTCCCCACTCCCAAGACGTTCCCTAAACCCTGAGAGGTTGATGGAGACGATTCGTTCACAGCTGAGTACTCAGTTACCTACACTCAGCACCTGGACCAGGTATGAGTTTCTGCGTTAACCACGGCCCATCTTGAAAAGAAGCTTCTCTGACCAAGCTTGAGAGCAGCACAAATTTAGGGGTATAAGTACAAATATTTAGGATGCAACTTAGCAGCATGACCTTAGAATTAATATTTTTTGGTTTCCAACACACCCCAAGGAAAAACAATAAAAAGAGAAACAAAGGAACAAGAAGAGAAAGAAAGAAACAAAATAAAATGAACAGGAGAAAGCAAGTTACAAAATAGTAGATATAAACCCAATGTCATAATTATATTAAGTATAATTGGACTAAATACATCAACTGGAAGGCAGAGATTGTGACTTTGAGAAAAGAGATAAGAATCAACTCTCCGAAGTTCAGGAGAGTCGTCTTATGGACAAAGGTTAAAAGTCATGATTAAGGCACTGGCTACTGCTCTTCCAGAGGACCAGGGTCCAGTTCCCAGCACCCACATGGTGGCACTCAACCATCTGAAACTCCAGTTCCAGGGGACCTGATGCCATCTTCTGGCCTCTGAGGGAACCAGGCATGCTTATGGTACACATTATATGTTCAGGCGAAACACTCATACACATGATACAAAGTAAATAAATAAATCTTTTTTTAAAAGAAAGGAAAGGGACATATTCAACTCTGTTGACGTCTTTTTACAAATACCTTGAACTAAGAGGGGCATGATACGTGCCCATTTTCTCCTAGCAGTGAGGCGGCAGAAGTAGGTGAAACCTCTAAGTTCAAGGCCAGCCTGGTCTACATAGTGAGTTCAAAGCCAGCCAGAGCTACATAGTGCGATACTGTCTCACAAAACAAAACCAATAGCATGTACTTTATTATGATATCTTGAGCTTAACAACATCCTTAGGTGATTTCATATGCAAATTTGAAAACAGTGACTTGATAGCTCCTTAAGGCATCTGACAATGATCAAAGCTAATATTTCTGAAATCTTGCCACGGCACAAATATGGAAGTCAGAGGACAACCCTCAGTAGTTGGTTCTCTCCTGCTACGTTGGACAAACTGAGGATTAAATGTTGGTTGTCAGGCTCCCAAGTGAATGCTTTAACCCACTGAAACTTTTAGAGTGTTTTTTCCTTTCGGCAGAAAATATTTTTTGGAAAAAAAGAAACAACAGGCCTGTGAGATGTCTCAGCTGGTCAGGGAACCAGAGCTCGAGTCCCGGGACCCACGTTTTAGAAGGAGAGGACTGACTCCTGCAGGTTATTCTCTGACCCCTGGTTGCATGTCACGGTCCATGTGCGCGTGCGCGCACACACCAAACAAACAAAACAAAAGGAAAACAAGCATGCCCAGAACAAGCATGCCCAGAAGCAGTCCTCTACATCATCTTTGTGAAGCAAGCTGGGCACACAGAGAAGCCTTCTGTCTGCCATTGTGACCTTTGAACTTGTCCTCACCGATCTTGAGCTACGACGCACGCTCAGACACTGGGAGTCTGGCCGGACCCTTGAAATCTCTTCTTGTCGCTTGGGAGGGTGTAAGTGCTTGAACACCCTGCAGGCTGTTCCTTGCTTGTCATTCGATCCTTGCCCACTGCCAGGGCCCTCATTGCTTGAGCCTGGTGAGATGCTGCCTCGCATGCCAGCATCTCCCACGGTGTCATTGCTGTCGCTGTGACCGCCGGCCACTGTCATCCCTTCTGCAATGCTGAAGCCACAGACAGCGAGAAGCCAAGAGTCTTCTTGCTGAAAGTCGATCTGCAGTTAAAAACAGCAGCAACAACAAAAATCGAAAACAACAACAACCAGTCCTCACTGGTTCTGAGTTCTTTAAGAGCTGTCCCTGCCTCCCTTGCTTCCCAAGGCTCTCCGCAGAGCCATGGAGATGCCCATCGGAGGGGCATGTTGTCAGGACACTCAGAGCCCCCCCTCCCCCACCCTGTGCCACAGCTGTCCAGGTTCCTCACCATCCACAACTATTGAGCGGAGGATTGATTCCGCCTGGTGGTGGCTCTAGTAGAACAAAGATTCATTGCGTTGCTATAGGTTCGGAAGAACATTTTTATATGTATCGAATCCCATCAATTTTTAAATAAGAAACTAAGAGTACCAACCAGATGAACAGGTGACTTTAAATTAGCTGTTTTGTTTAATAGGAGATCCGTGCTTTGAGAAAGCTAAAGTCTAGTGGATTTCATCAGTGAAACTTCATTAGGTGGATGTTCATTATCTATAACGCTTACTTGTCCCGTGGACAAATATATACAAAGCCTACAAAATACCAGCTTCTAGTATCAGGATCTATCCAGTACATGAATATGGATGAACAGGACTGCTACTCCCACAGAAAATCCAAAAGAGAAATAAATCAACTTCTGGTAAATAATAATAGGAATAAGTAAAATTAACTGACAGGAAGCCATGGAAGGAAAACACTTGATCAGGAAATGAGGAAAAGTCTCTGGAAGTGACGTTCGGGCTGACTGGCATATGAAGACGTAAAAGAACAGTCCAGGCCAGGGTGGGCGTCAGTGGGATACGAATCCACCTTTCATTGCTATAATGAAATACCTAATGCTGGGTAGCTTCATAGAGAAAAAGGGTTGATGTGACTTCTGGTGAGGGCCTAACATCAGGAACATGACTGGGAATCTGGAAGCCGGGGGTCAACTCAGGAGCCAACTTGCTTTTGCAGTAACTGATTCCCCTGGGAAGCAAGGATTCCTCTGGGTTACCCTCACCTCTTCCGAGGGCACACAGCCGATTGCCCACTACCCCTTAAAAGTTGCACGCTTCTCACCTCGTCACACTGGGGACCAAACTCTCAACACATAACATCGTGACTCAAACCGTATGGAAGCACAGCAACCAGCGCGGTGGCGTTCACGGTCTAGGAAAGGGAGTCAAGCACATAGACCCGCCCAGAACATCGCCGTAAGAAGTTTTTAATTCTATTTTGAAAACAGTAGAGAGGACTGGAGGTGAGCAAAGTGTAAGACTCCGAGACCCATGAGGGGTATTGACGCCTGAGTCACAGCCAATGTTTCTGTAAGTACAGGAAATAAATATGTGTTCTGTTGACCCCACTCACTGTCGGGGTCACTGGTCTCAAAACCCTTTGTATAATTTAATGAGGATGACAGATAAAAATTCAAAGGTTTTCATTGAGGGGTTAAGAGATTGACAGAGACTCCAAGGCTTTTGATGACATTTTTTTTTTTTTTTCTGGAGTACAACCCTCTGACTTCTTCTGTCCCGAATCACCACGGTGCTACTGAAGAAGCAAAGAAGCAGCCACTGTGACCAGTGTCACAGTAACACAGCCTGGAGCTGCCTGAAGATAAGAGTTGGCTGTACTTCCTCCCCACCCGGTGCCAGATCACAGGCCAGAACCTCCGAGGCCATGGATGAGCCTGCTATCTGCTTTAACAATAGCACCCATGTGTTTCTTCTTATCATGTCATCTTATGCTTAATAGTATAGTTATTCTTCTTAGACTCCAGTATGAGCCATAGCCAGGAAAGACGAACACAGCTGAACGGAATACAGCACAGGGGAAGAAGCAAGTTACCTGGAGCTTCTCGGCTTCTTGGGAGAGGTACATTTTGAGCTGAATTTTGGCCACAATGCTGAAAGCAACCCCCCCCCCCCCCCCCCCCGCGCCAGAAGAGGAAGGCATGAAACGGCCAAGAATGAGAGATGTGGGGTACAGGGCCCCAGCTGGGGCCTAGTGTCTTAGGGCAGAAGGTGGCTTCATTTCGTGCACCCCTACCACTGGGTTGTTTGATAAGGCTCCGTCAGATGCAGGGAATTCCTGGATCCAGATCCTCGGCCCGACCCTAAGATGGTTCAAGAAAGACAATTCTTGAAACTGTGTTCTTGTCATTCTCTCTGGTTAAAGTGTCAGGAAGAGCAGTGATTCGAGAAAATATTCTTTTTCTTTTAAAAAGTGACCTTGTTACCTGATTACCTATAATACCCAAACAATTCTCAAAGTCAACTTGGACTTGAATTATTATAATAGGGATTTCCTCTTGTTGATTCATAGATGTTATTTTTTAAAAGGATTTCTTTTTTAAAAAAAAAAAAAATATGTGCATGTGTGCGCCTGCGCAGGCGTGTGAGTCCAGAAGACCGCATCCCTGGAGCTGGAGTTACAGGTAGTTGTGAGCCCTACCCAATGCTCCAAACTGCAAAGCCATCTCTCCAACCCCCTAACGGGTTTGTTAAGTATATTTCCAAATGGGTGTTGTGGAAGCCATGTCCTAAATTCTTCTGCAGCACCACATCAACATCTTGTTACTCAGTCAGTTCACCTAGCATATATGAAGTCCTGGGTTTAACCCCCAGTACCGTTTCCACCCTCCCACCCCCCCCCCCAAAAAGCAACAATAACAACCCTTGAGAGAATAAAGACATAAGTCTTTCTAAATTGTTTAATATGAAAAATTTTAACGTTTAGAGAAGCTATAAGGATAATAAGATTAACATCAACCAGAGTTCTCATAGATTTAACAGTAGTTATTTTTCCATATACTGGCTCAGTGTTCTATCTTTACACTGGGGTGCACTTTCTGTGACTTCAGCTATCAACCACCAGCCTTGGCCTGAACATATTAAGTGGAAAATTACAGAAATGCAAATTTTTATAGGTTCTGAATTGCACATTATTCTAAGCAGTGAGATGGGATCTTGAGTCTTGCCCTGCCTCATTGTTATTAGACAGGATTCTCTAGAGTAACTTACTGAATCTAGAATCTACAGGCTGCAGTCCAGCTAATCTAACAAAGATTGACTCTGAACAAAAGTCAAAAGTCCAAGAATCCAGCAGTTGCTCAGTCCACGAGGCTTGGATGTCTCAGCTGGTCTTCAGTATACACTTGAATCCCGAAGAAGTAGGCTTTACTGCCAGTGAAAAGGAATGGACTTACTAGCAAGGTGAAGGCCAGCAAGCAAAGGGTGATAGCTTCCTTCTTACATCTCCTTATGTAGGCTTCCAGCAGAAGAGGTGGCCCAGATTAAAGATGTGTCTTCCTGCCTCAAGATCTGGATAAAAGGTGTTTTGTCTTCCTGACTCAAAGATCTGGATTATCAGTGGATCTTCCTACTTCAAATTAAGAAAAAAAAATCTCTCAGGTGTGCCCTTTATTTCTGGGTTTTATGTAGTCAAGTTGATAACCAAGAGCAGCCAGCACAGCCCCCAGGACAGGGTGTGATCACACAGCATCCTGCATATCCCCGTGTTTGCTACCACCCTTAATTCCCTTAAGCAGTGATCTCATTTACTAGATTGGCTGCGGTGGTACTGAAATGCTTGTGTTCAGATAACCCTTGCTTTACCTCATAGTGGCCCAGTGTGCAAGACATCGATGCTGGCAATTGAGCTTGCTACAGAAAGACCATAGAATGATTCTTTTAAGTGAAAAGGTGAATAACTTCTATTTAATGAACAAAGAGAATGGGGTTGCTAAGGTCTGCAGTCAGAACAAAGCAGTATGTTTATGCAGATCTCAGAACTAACCACTGATTGAGCCTTTCACTGGGGGCTTAGAATGGAACCTCCAAGGATGGGGGTGGCTACTGTATTCTGTATCGTTCCCTTCTCTTTCTGACACACACACACACACACACATACGCACACACACTGGTGGGGGGGATTAAGAATCTAGTGGGAGAAAACAGTGTGTGTGTGTATGTGTGTGTGTGTGTGTGTGTGTGTTACATAGAATTCTCTATATTACATGCTAACTAAATGTTCAGACCAAAATATGCACCTCCTAAAAATAAGAAATATCTTGTATATAATCACAATGTCATTATTCCAATTAAAGAAATTAATATCAGTCCCATTAGCATCATATAATATCCACATCATTTAATTTATAACTCAGGTTCGGCTTTTCCCCAATTGTCCCCAAAACAGCTTTTAGCCATTTGTGTTGAGCTAAGAGACCATCAAAAAAAAAAAAAAAATCATGCATTATATTCCACTGCTATATCTCTGTGGTCTCTTTTAATGTAGCACAGTTCTTATTTTTTCCAGCCCCATGAAGATTCCTTTAACACTTGTTTGCCAGTCTATCATTCAGGATTCCTCTTCAG
>JAMJFZ010000558.1:4497500-4515000 GCA_026225945.1 Cricetomys ansorgei
TTCAGCAGTCATCGGTATAACCCCAAGTTTTACCTTAATAACCACTTCAGAGGCTCTGTGCCCAAGTGAGGTCACATTCTTAAGTACTGGGTGTTAGAACTTAAACATCTGACTTTATGGATGTGGTGGACACAGCTCAGTCTATAACACACAGGACTGGAAAAGGCTAGGTGATACAGTTATATGCCCAAGAAAGTTAGCAAGCCTCTATGGCTGGGTATCATTTCTAGGTGGATGAACTTGGGTAGGATAATTACCCAACAACGGCTTGAGCAAGTCTGAGTTGATGATTTAGAGTGAGTCACATGTTCATCCACACTGCTATGGCCAATGATGAATATTCACAGAGAAAATCGGAGACAGCGGGATACATCCACCCTGTTTCTACTGTTACATTTTTTTTTCCCTAGGCTTTGGACTTGAATCACTATGCTTAGCTTGCTTTCTATCGGAGGTGGGTGGCATTTAATCATTGCCTTTGTGTTCTTTCTTTGGGACAATTATCCCGATGCCAACTGACTCATTTGATACCACCCTTAGCTGTCAAAAATGACATGGGAGTGGCAATGGAGCTACCTTACTACAGCACACATTAAAGAGGGGGAAATAAGTCTTGTTAAGGGCCTTAGAAAGCTGGCACCCTCACTGATGAGGAAAACACAGGCTGGGACTGGTGAAATGACTAGCCCAGGACTCACTCGGCTACTGAAGGGTAGGGCCAGGCTCATCCCCCTTGCTTCCGGTCCCTGTGCTCTTGCTATTCCACCACAACTAAGTAGTTCTAGGTTTCATTTTTCTAATTAAAAATGCTCCTGGATATATTGCTTACAGACAACTTGCAATGCCAGGGAACATTACAGTCCAGTGGTAAAGAAGACAGATTGGTGAGGCCAGCCAGTGTTTGAATCCCAGCTGTAATCCCTTTATGACCGAGCAGCTTGTCTCATGTCTCATTTCTAAAACACCTAGTTTCCCCCCCGCCAATGGTGGAATATAATTATTGACAGTGCCTACCTTACAGAATGAGTCTTAGAACTTTAACAAGGGAAAACAGTGCTGTAAAACATCAACAATGTTTTGCACAGTAAGTGCCCCATAAACAAGAAGTATCAGTATTCATTAGAATAACCTCAAACTTGACAGAATTCAAATTTCTATTCTGGTATCTTCAGTAAAATGAAACAAAGTTTGATAGCCAACAACTATATTGATTAGACGATTTTCCATTTCATAGCAAAAAGGACAATTATTATAAGACTAACCAGTTGTGAACAAGGATTGAAAAAAACCAAAAATATGGTCAAATGATTTTACGTCACTGATTAAAAATCAACAGCATAAGGCAAAACCCAAATCCCCAAGGCAGTAGATAAGACCCATGGAATACCTGGGAAAAGGAAGAAGACAAGGAAAACAAAAAGACACCATCAAATCTACAAGCTAGTGCACCGGTGCAGTACAGGAATTAGAGACCTGCCGTGTCTCGGCCTCTTCAGCCAAGGTGGCTTGAAAAGCAGAGAAGAAAGCTCCGCCTCTTCTAGAGCTGACCCCAGACAAAGGCTTTAAAGACTAAGAAGGCTGTATTCACAGCCACACAGAAAATATGTTTGTGTGCACATATATATATAAACACACTCACAGGAAAGATCACATCACACCCACCCCAGAGGCAATCGCTCCCGAGATAGGCCTTACATCCTCTAAAGCCTACCTGTGAGAAGCAAGCAGTCTTGACCACAGATCCATTTAAGGTTCCTCTGACCAGCCATGGAGAATACAGAAGGCAAGAAGTACTATGTCTGTTGTGGATGTGGGGACCAACAATCAAAGATCAAAATGCAGAGAAGCTTCAAGGGATACTGACACAGCCAGGGTCAGTATCCTGCTTGGTCCTGATGAAGAGAAGGCGGATATTCAGTATAAAGGATGCTTAGACATCACCAACACAATTCACATTGTCTAAACTTAAACACAAATAGCAATTATAGCTTTTTTTTTTTTAACCACCAAGAGAGAAAGGAGACAATAAAGAGAGGAGAAACCGCTTTCCAAGTAAAAGAAGAAAGATTCTCAAAGAAAATCAAAGTCATCACCAGTAAGGAACCTCCACTAAATGCCAGCTAGTCACTGGGCCCTGGAACGTGAACCGAGTGCGGTGTTAACTGTCTTTCATCAGGGATTTCTCTGGCCGTTGGATTCCAGGGCTCTCCTGGAAAGGCCATCACTAGTCAAATGAATGAAGGATTATTTATATGAGTGTCTAATGGTGTGCATTGGTGTCTAATGATGTGACTCTGGCCTCAGTCAAAGTGAACGGTTCTTTGGATGGATGCATAACATGAATGAGCCCTCCTCAAAAGACTGTTTATTTTTCGAGTCTTTATTATTGCAAGGGACAAATAGCATGTCCCAGATGAAAAGCACAAGGAAATGAATTTACCCACAATGCATACGGAGAAAACAGGGCCAGAGGCTCTTGCCTCGCAGCCACCTGCAGACTCTCCATCTGAAGATGGGAAAGGCACCTTTTGTCTGTGACCATGCCAGTCCTACTGTGCCGACCTGGACATCCGTGAGCTGCATCCATTTATACGTCTGCTGGTCCTTCCCTACCAACTTCAGCTGTATGCAAGAGTGCTGCTGGGAATGCTTTGCAAGGAGACTCAACAATATTCACTTTAAGAACTGATTTTAACGTGTGTAACCTTTGACCCAGTCACTTATTTTTTTTTAAAGAATTTCTGTAGAGAAGTGCTAAGCTGTATGAAAATATAAATATTAGCAAATCTGCCCTATTGTTTGAAATCGTGTAAATTAAAGGCAACCTAGATGTCCATCGACATGATGTAATTAAATAAATGATATGTATGTGGATCCCTGGGAATCGGGCTAAGTTTGAGTTTCCATTTCTCTACCATCTATTAATTATGGCTACTTGTATCCATTGCTATTGCTTCCATAACAAATTGCTTCAATTTTATATAACAGTATGAACTAGTTATCTCAGGCACCCACTGTAGCCAGCAATCAGTGTGTGGGTGGTCACATTCCTTGTGTAGTCTAAGGGAGAATTCCCTTCTTCGCTTTTTAGTGTTGACAGAACTCAATCCCACATGGTTGTGGGGTTGAAGACTCTGCTTGCTGGCTGTTGACTGGGGGCTGCCCTTAGACCCCAGAGTTCTCTTGCTGGTCCTGCCTGTAAACTTCCACATTTCCTAATGGTGATGCTGCCCTCTCTGTCATGGCATTTCCTCTGAAGCATCACTCTACAAACCAATGGGAAAAGGCCCCATTTTTAGGTACTAAAGTGATTAGATTGGGCATGCCCAGATTTCTAGTCCAGGATATTCTCCCTTAACCGCATCTGCAGAGTCCCTCTTGCTGTGCAAACTCACATATATAATAAAGGGATTTGGATGTGACAATTAGGGGACATTATTCTACCTACTGCATTCTGAGCCTCAAGTCCCTTCTTTTCAAAGTGGAGCTGCCTTCACACATTGCACACAGTGTGGGCTTTACAGAGATAAAGCTGTTAGCACGGGCTAATCATTCAACACGTCAGCTGTCAGCCTTTGCCACATGTGAATTAAAGAAAATGAAATAGAAATACAGCACTGGCATGAAAGGTGTCCAAATGACACCCTTCCAGTAGAAAAGTAACACATAGATGAGTCTAGAACATTCCACTTTCTGTAAGCTTAAGACACAAATGCTTCTATAGTGAGGGAATGGATGAATACCAACATATTGAGATTGACATGGTAAGCATGGATTTGAGAACTTTTAAAACAATATACAACCGTTTTTTGTTTTTTTTTTGTTTGTTTTTTTGTAAATCAGGATCTCACTATGGAGTCCGGATTGTCTTGGAACATGCTGGCCTTGGACTCACAGAGATCTGGCTCTGTTTCTCAAGTCTTGGAATTAAAGACATGACCAATGCACTCAGCCATAACTGCTTTTTTTTTTTTTTTTGAGTTTAGAATTGTGTAGCTATATGTTGCTGTGGAGTTTAGCAAAGACAAGGAGGCATGTTCATATCTGCAAACCCTACCAGACTTCAGCAGAGGGAACTACCGTCATGGCAAGCTGCTTACCCAATTGGCAGTGGAACCCCAAGCTCTGAGCTCAGGTGTTTTTATTGATTCAGAACTCCTCAGATGCAGATCATGAGCAATCAAACACCCACCACAGATATCCAACAGCTGCAGACAATACAAAATGCCAAAAACCTAGGCAGCCCCTCACCCAACAGTACATAAAAAAATTTTAATCATAACTAAAAATAGACTTCCCCAACATTTTCCCTTTTCTGTATAAGCCAATCAAAAAATTGCTTTTTTATCTCTACAACACAATTTAACACTACACCAGCAAAACTATTTACAAGAAGAACAATCATGAGTGTTGCTAATGCACAAGGACCACATGAAACCAAACATCTGTCAAGCTTTTCATAATGTCTTTTGATAGCAGAAAAACATTATCAATGTCCAATTATCTGGAGTTTACTTGTGATCTTCTGGGTGCCTCCTAAGGACTTGGATCACTTCTCTGGCTCTGCCCTTTGCAGCACACACAGCTTGTCCTCCAGGCTCTGTCAGGCTCCCCTCCACTGCTGCTGCTGCTCTTGGTGGCTGTCCCATGGTGCTGGCATCTCAAAACACTGCTGGGGTTCCTTGCTGCAGCTGGGCTGCACTTTGCAATTGCCTCTCCTGGGCTCTTTTCATGGTGCTGAGCCTCAACTTCTCTGCATGACCCCTTCAGTCTGGGCCTTCAACTGCTACTGAAGCTGTACCTTCACTAATGGCCTCTCCTGGACTTTTACAGTGCCAAGCCTCAGCTGCTCTCCATGACCCTGTCATGCCTTTAAAACCAACACCACCTGAGTGACTCTTACAGTACCAAGTTTGGCTGCCAGCATGAAATACAACCTTGTCCAGTTCTAGAAGACAGCTTCTGTGTGCTGACCCTAAGGAAACACTTTTGAGATTTTAAGATAGAATCTGGTTTGCAGGAAAAATATAGGACACCTTGTCTGCAGGAAGGGTTCCTCATAGGGTGGAGTACTTGTCACCGTCACCAATACCTGGACCACTTGTCTTTCTCTTAGTCAGGTTTGCAGGAAAAAACAAAACAAAACAAAACAAAAAACAAACAAACAAACAAAAAAAACAACCAAAAACTGGTTATTTTAACTAAGAGGCTTCTTGGCTCTAAGCCTTGGCTTCCACAACAGCAGGGGGTCCTGGGCCAGTGGGAAGAATATCTGGCAAAGTCTTGGGAGTTTGCCATTCTTTTTCACCACTGTTACAGGGAAACACACACCCTTCTTCATAGGCCTCAAACACAAGATCTTGAACTTCACACACACAAACAGCCACCAACAAATTCAGTTTATAGAATAGCAGTACGCTCTGCTTACGGTTTTCCGTACCCTGGCTGCTGCCAGCAGCAGGAGGGAGAGTCAGCTCCATGATCAGGAAAAGCTGTGGAAACCTTGCTTCTTTCCTGCTTCCAGCTGAATTTTTTGTTTCTACCATGAAAATGTCTTTCTCTAAAAGCATTTAGACTCTCACTTTTGAACCCTCTTTCTCACTTAATTTTCACATTTTTTTTTCTTCACAGAGACTTGTTTCCTTTTCTCTCTCCTTTTTCCTCAGGAGCCTTCTACTCATTATTTTTGCAAATATATAATTTCTGTCCTCTAGGAGCTGCCCTGAGCATACTTTACAGGACACTGTGAGTTCTGGAGTTTTTCTTCTTCCTAGTCTCCGTGTTAGATTAGTTGGCGTGATGTCCTGCCCCACGTTGATGCCCCATTTGAGTTAGTATGCTGCTGAGCGGCTCACTGAGAGAAGCAAGGAGGCATTCTTCATAGGTACAAATGCTTCCAGACCTCCTCAGAGGGAACCACCATCCTGGCCAGCATCATCCTGGACAGTGGAATCCCAACCTCTGAGCGCAGGTGTTGTTAGTCACTCAGAGCTCCTCAGGTGCAGATCATAAGCAATCAAACATCCCCCACGGAAATCCAACAGCTGCAGACAATACAAAATGCCAAAAACCTAGGCAGCCCCTCACCCATCAGTGCATAAAAAACATTTTAAACATAACTAAAAATAAACCTCCCCAACAGAATTGTACTCATATTAGGCAGAAAATTGAATGTTTATCCTTCAAATAAGTGTGAAAACAGAGAGGAAACAAATTCTCCACTCTAAGAAAAGGAAAGGATTGAAGTGTTTTTTAGTAAGTGAAACATTCGGAGAAGAATGTAGACAGAAGCCTGCGTGTATGAAAGAACCCAACAAATGTAAGTATCATATGTGTTTACTAAAACGAGGAGATTCTCCAGTTGGAGAAAATAAAACCCAAATGTGTGAAGATATTTAGCTATGAAAACTCTTTTGACATTTATTTTTAATTATGTGTTTATGTGTGAGTTTGTGCAGCCAGGAGAGGGTGCTCCTGAGCTGGAGTTGCAGGTGGTTGTGAGCTGTCCAACATGGGTACTGGGAGCTGAATTCAATACTCACTCTTAATCACTGAGCCATCTCTTTAAAACACAAACATTAATCAATAATACCCATCATAGAAAGATATGTGTACTGTTTTCCTGCCCGGCTAGTAGCCCCTCTTCTTGCTGATCTGCACAGTTACCTGGCATACTTTATATCTCCTTGGAGAAGCTTACTGTAGGATTAAATCACCTCAAACCTCCAGCCTTTCTCATGCCTGTGTAGAATGTTTCTGCCATCTATCAGTTCTGCCTGTGGTGGATTCCTGCCCCACCAACAGGGTGCAGATAAGGTGCTTTCTCTTTCTTCAGTGTCTGCAATTCCTGGCCACCGCACCGCTGTATGGGTTTTGTTTGGTTGCTTTTTAGCCTTGCTGTACTGTGTTTAGGTTTTGTATGTTACTTTCTTATCACAGCGATCAAATACTCAGCGAAAGCAACTTAATGGAGCATGGGTCTTGGCTTACAGTTTGAGGGTGCACAGTATATCATAGTGTGGGAGTCATAGCAACCAGAACAGGAGGCTGGTTGATTACAATGCATCAGTAGTCAGGAAATAAGAGGGCTAAAAGGAAATGGATCCATGCTATCCCAGTAACCCCCTTCCTCCATCAAGGTTCCACCTCCTAAAGGTCCCACAGCCTGCCCAAACAGCTCCGTCAGCGGAAGACCGGGTGTTCCAACATGTGAGCCGATGGTGGACATTTCACTCAGATCATGTCAGGAGTCTACAACTGCCTCCCGGTCCACTGCTAAGTTCAAAGACAGAGACTCAGTCTTAGCTGTCCATTAAATAACTGTCTCTGACCTACCCTAGCACATCAAATATTAACAGATTAATTAATAAATCCAGAAGGAGTCTGGAAAGATGGCTTACCACCTTGATAACCTGAGGTCAGTCTCCAGAACCCATGGTTCAAAAAAACAAAAAAACACAAAACAAAACAACCAAAAAACAGACATGGTGGCTTGTATCTGCAATCCCAGCACTTCCAGATGGTAAGCTGAGATGGAGAAAAGCTGGAAGCTCAAGCTTGGAGTACTCCATAGAGCACCAGATAGGAGCGGTCCGGCCTCAGCAAGGTGGATGATGTGGGCTGACACCGGAAGAGTTGTCCTTGTATCTACAGACACACACCATAGCGTGCATGCTTTATGCACCCACATGCAGCAAATAAACAAAATTTAACAGTTGGCAATGCGCTCATCTTAGATGTTAATGTATTCATTCATTTATGGCACTCCTCCAGGGTAAAGAGACTCTTCACGTTACTCAGAGCTGTAGTGTTTTTCCCATTTCCGCTATACGTTCTAAAGAAAAATCTCCCCTCTGATTATTTCGCATAACATTCTCTCGCTAAGTCTTCGCTTTGAAAATAAGGCCTGAAAGTAGTTATTTTCCCCTTATAAAATTAAAAAAATCACCTGGGCGGTGGTGATATATGCTTTAATCCCAGCACTGGGAAGGCAGAGACAGGAGGATCTCTGTGAGCTCAAGGCCAGCCTGGTCTACAGAGTGAGTTCCAGGACAGCCGGAGTTAAAACAGAGAAACCCTGTCTCAAAAAAACAAACAAAAAATTAAAATCAGTTTTAATTTAAAATTTTTAATTATTTTTGAGCATTTCATACTGAAGTATAATATTTATACAATTTTTACCCTTCACTCTCTCCTGCTTCTAACTCCTAGTGTGTCTTCCTCTTTTCCTGTAAAAAATATCGCACACACACACACAACAACAACCAGCTGTGTCTATTTAGTGTTGCTCACGTGTACAAACATTTATGGCCGACCACTTGGGGTTGGATAATCTACTAAGAAGCTCATTCCTGGAGAAGACCGGCTCTCTGTTTCTCAGCAGTCAGTAATTACTTGTTCCTCTTCATTTAGAGATGGGGCCTTGTGAGACTTTCCCCATCGATGTTGGCATGTCAACTTGTGTCATCCTTGTTTTTGTCTTGTTCTGGCAACCATAGTGTTAAGATGTCATGGGTGCATCCCCCTGTCATGTAGAAAACACTATCTCAAAGAATATATCCTGGTCTTCTAGCTCTTACAATTTTTCTTCCTTCTCTTTGCAGTGTTCTCTAAGTCTTGGGGGTAGATATTGTATTGTAGATGTATCAATTAGGGTTGAGCAATCCATGGTCAGGTCTCTGCATTTTATCCAGGTGTGGATTTCTGTACAGGTCTCTGCTGTAAAAGAAGCTTCTTTGATGAGTTACACTTATCTTTGGGTATAATGCAGTTAGAAGTTATACTAGTTTAGAAAAGAGGCAACACTAGATTCTCCTCTGGGGTCCATGACTTCACCAGCCATGCATGGTTGGTAGACTAGGTTTATAGTACCAGCAATGAATTCCCTCTTATTAAGCAAGGCTTAAGTCCAATTAAACAGCTGTTGGTTATCCCCAAGGTTCAAGCACCACTATTGCACCTCGGGGAACATCATTTTGATGGCTCCTTGGCTTTACTGCTGGGTAAGACTGTTGACTGCTTTACTCCCTTGGCAGCTTGCAATACTTTACTCCTTGGCAGCTTTCTGATACTATGAGAGCAAGTTCTCGGGGAGGAGGCTTCCAGGTAAGTTCCAGCTCAATTCCTCTAAGTCCTATGTCTGCAGTATATGCTGTCTTCAGTAATAAGGTCTTGCCTTCAAATTCTGGGAGCCAACCAAGGGCAAGAACCTATAGTGTTTTGGACTCTCTTGGAGCCCTCTGACCAATAACATGAAGGGAAATTTCCCTTGCCTGACAATAAAGCTTTCGTTAGGTGTACGTGTGTGTGTGTGTGTGTGTGTGTGTGTGTGTGTGTGTGTGTGTATGTGTGTGTGTGTGTGTTCTTAAGTAAGCATAAACTAATATAAACACCCTTACTTCCCTCCCTCTGCACTCTCCCTCTGTGTTGCCCTCCTTCCTCTTCCCCAGTTAAAAGTTCTCCCCCACCCCCTTTTACCACATTTTCCTCTTCATGGAACCTGTGTCCTGCTATTCCCATATCTAGAATTCATGACCTGGTCCCTTTTATACTTTCCTGGTTAAAGATCTTCCTTTCTGGCAAAGGGCGTGTACTCGGTTGGTGAGAGGAGAGGGTGGTCTAGCAGTCTCTTCTAAGGTCCTGTGAGTAGGGATGGATGAGTCAGTTTTTAAAAACTGATGACCACAAACCAATAGAGATGATGAGCTGGATGGTGGAAACCCCATGCTCTTCATACTTCCCTCCACACGCTATGCGTTTATTCTAGACGGAAAAGTACAAATATTGGGATAAGAACATTTAAGTGACAGAAACAAGAAACTCCAGATGCTAATCCTGCCTAAAGGGCAGAATTCAATTCTGTTCTAAACTACTGTATGTGGATTAAGAGACATGTTTAGCCAAACATTTGAGAACAAGCAATTATGGCTGCATTTCCCCAGCATATGCTTGCCTTACACACTGTTTATGCATCAAGCCCACAGAGGAGCAAAGGAAAATGCTATCTGAAACATTCTCTTCACCCACAATGTTTGCAGATTTACTTTTAAAAAAAAAATCATCATCATAAAAAAAAAAGGGTTTTATTCCTATGTTGTTGGTTTGGACACCAGTAGGACAGTTTCTCTCTATTATAGGTCAGAGAAATCACATCTCTAACCTGCTTTTGAGGCTGTGCATTTCCTGCAAAATCTTGGTCATCTAAATGTGGAGGTGTATGGTCCCAGTGTTTGACTTATGAAGTGTGTTTAGGGGTAGAGGGGGAAGGATGGATTTTGCTTATTCATTCAACCAATGCTTGAGACACTTTCTCTGTGCCCAGAATTGCACTGGGCTCTCAGGACACAAGGATCCAAACAGGGTCCTTACACTTGGTGAGCTCGCGGTCTAGAGGCGGAGGGCAACCATTACAGTTGTTACTATGTATGTAGTGTAATAAAATCCGACTGGGGCCCTAGGGAATTGCAGAAACATGGACGCCTGCTGGGACAGTCAAGGATGACCTCTTTTGCCATCTAAGGTGTGCCTCAGATGACCCACAGAGATCAGGCAAGTTAGAGGTCAGGAAGGTCTACAGCAGAAAGAACACCTGGGCAAGACCAGAACATGAAAGAGAAAGTGAGAGAGCCCCAAGGCAGGGCGGTGGTTACTGACAAAGCAGGTGCTGTTGTTTAGTGTCATCGCTAACATGATGTTCAGCAAGTTAAACACAAAGGCTGGACTTTGATGGCCTTTCACAACAGCTAACTGTAACAATTTGTGTATTTCCACTCTTCATCCCCATACTTACTGTTAAGAGTGAGGATACAGAGATACTAAGCAAGGATCAGCAGTCTGTTATCAATTCGATACACGTTTATCAAATGCCCAGAAAGCACGAACCGTTGTTAAAGATTAGGGATGCCCTAGACCCACCCAGAATCTTAGTTCACTGGGGGAGACACACAGTGGGGGGGGGGCAAGTAGAAAGTGGTAGTGCTACAGAGAGGTAAGGTCGGTAATCATGAGCAACACCTCAATGCTCTCTCCACACCTCTGTGGTTGTGTCTCCTGTGGATTTTCCCAGATGTAGGAGAAAGTAAGGCCTCCCTAAGAACCGTCTGCCAGGATTTAAAACCGGGGCAGTGGTGACGCAGATGTGAAAGCTGATGTCTAGGAATAGATGACGTCACGAGAGCCAACCAGCAAAGGACATTTCACCAAGATCGTGCTCAAGAGATGAATGGAAGCAGGATGGGGGTGATGCGGGGTCATAGGGGGTATAAAGTGTGCTTTCTGTCCTGAACAAAGAGAGTTTGCTTGTTCACGCATCTCCCGGAGTCTGGTCTCTTGATTCCGCACCGGCTCATCTCTCGGGCAGCAGTAGGGCGGACAGGGCCAGAGGTTCCAGACAGTTGCTAGGAGTGCCCCCCAGGGTGCCCACCAAAGCTACACCCAGGATGCTATACAATTGGGAAGATGGAACCACAGTTCCCAAAGAGCTTTAAAAGGAGAAACTTGCTGGAAACGGTGGCATTATTTCTAGAACATTTTGTTCAACCCTGGTTATCCAGCCCACGGATCTGACTCCTTTCCTAAAGGCACATGGTAAGGAGGCTATGTTAGGAGCTGGGGATCAAGCTTGTTTGACAGGATGCTTGCTTAGCATGTGTGAATCCCTGGGTTCAGTCACCAGCTCTGCACTTAGGAGGTGGAAGTAGGAAGATCTTTGTCTACATAGGGAGTTCAAGGGCAGCCTGGGCTACACAAGACCTGGTTTTAAAATAACAAAACAAAATGAAAAATAGACATTTTAAATAAAATAACAGAATAAGCCTGCCTTTCTAGTGAGCATGTCATCTGACCACAAAACAGAGCAACCATCCGTGAGTAAGGGTCCAGCCACTGTGTGCTATTGCTTCAAGAGGAACCACTCCCCACCCATCATCAGGCCCCCCTTGCCACTCCAATCCCATGTTTCCCTGAAGCTCCTCCTCCCACGCTTTGCCGCACACACTAGGCTCCTGTTCCTAATTATCGGTTGTGTAATTTATTGATAAAGCCCAACATGAGTAAGAAGGAAGGCCTGATTAAGCACAGAGCACTCCGTGTCCCAACAAGAAAAATTCCAGGGCTCCAAAAATAGACAATTAGCGATGCATGATGCACCAGTCTTCTTTCTGACGTTTCTTCTGTCACTGGAGAAATCAGCCCTACTTCTTAACGAGCCAGAGGCGGACTTCAGGGTCAGGGGAAGCCATCGGCCACGGAGACCTGACACCTGTTCAGAACCGCCATCGTTCAGAACCATATGTGTCCGGCACACATGAGGGGGCATGGCGATGTCCTGAAATGAACATCACAGAGAAGCTATAGTAGGAATGCAAAGGAACATGAAGCCAGTCACCATGTGCAGAATGTGCAGGCTATGGGCCATCTGGAAAAGGTGGGGCCGTTTTTCATTTAACGGGACTGATGAGCTGATGTAAACAGTTCACTTGTCTGACTCTAAAAGCTCGAATTTGAATACGTGAAACAGGCAACTACAGCTTTGAGTTGAGTGTGGACACCTTAACTCCTGTAAACTGGCCTTGTACTTGTTTATGTTGTGTCTTTTATGAGCCAGAACTCACTGTTGTGGTCCCAAAAGGGTTCAACTTACAGCCATCTCCCTGCCCCGGCCTCCCAAGTGTGGGATTATAAACAGATGCCACCACATCTGCCTTAAACTTGCCCTTAGATAGAAATGAAACCTTTTTTTTTTTTTTAAATAAATAAATGGAGACACCATTCTTAGGGCACGTGTATCCACACTGTCTCCTCTGCCCACGCTTCTGAATGCATTTCTATGTTGACTGCTGGCCCGAGATGTGTTCTCCACATCCCAGGAAAGAATCCAGGGCTCAGCAGGTTGAAGTCTTTGAAGATGACAGGACTAAAAACTCAGTGGTAGGAGTCCTTGAGTTATCAGATGACCCTGGCCAGATTGTTTAACCTGTTTTCTGATTATCATATCACAACTAAATGAATGACCTTCAGGGGTGCTCATATGCATGCACACACACACACACACACACACACACCCCATATTATGCAGCCGAGACAACTGGCCAGTCAGAAGGTTCTTAGATCTGCAGGGAGAGCACCAAGGACACAGCTTCTGGGTGACGGCATAATCGGTCACTATTTATAGCCCGCCATGCATCCACTGGTGTGCACTAGGGTCGCTGGCTGCCAGAGAGTAATTTTAGGAAATGAGCCTCCTGGTGAGCTTACAGCTTAGCCTTGCCTGTGTCACCATCTTGAGTCAGCAGCAGATAATTCTGTGCAGAATAGGCTAATTTTAGCCATCTGTGGGATTTTTGTAAACACTCCGTAGTGACTCTTGCAGAAGTCAGTGGGAAGTAGCTATCCCTGCCTCATCTCCAGCCCCCAGGAATCTACCAGGAATCTTTCGAGGTGACGTATTCGTCTAAGAAATGCCTAGGTGAGCTTCTCTATTTCAGACAGAGGATGTTCAACATTGTGCCGTTGATCCCAAGGTCAGAAAGTCATCAGGTTTAATGGATCCAGAAAGAGCTCCCCACCTGACCGTCATTGCTGTACACTTTCAGGGACCCGGCTCTAGCTCTGGAGAAGCGAGGAGGAGACATGCTGAGCCCTGGAGCTAGAAGTTTCTCCCACCCTCACTCCCAGCACTCAGCTGTCCATTTGGAGCGTGAAATGATGGCCCAGCTCCTGAATCATACCCCTCTTTCGGCGATGCACCCCTGGGCTTAGAGCTACATTTCCTCCTATAGTCAGTCACATGCTTAAGATACCCTAGGGTCTAATGAGTCTCTGGGGGAAGAATGGGGCTGTCATGTGACAACCTGCACTGGTCAGAGCTCCCAGCTCTGAGGTGCCGTCACAGCCTGCAACAGTTGGCTCCTATTTCACGGATGGAGAGCTGTAGGACCTGGCACTAGGGTTTGTTGTTCAGTTTGGAGCCGGCATCTGAAAGAGACAGAGAAGAACAAGGAAGAGTTATGCCTTTCTGAGTTGGATGACAGAAAAGTGGGCAGGGCAGGCCAGGTGATTGACATGCTCAACCGGATTCTCTTAGGAGAGGAGATAATGCCTTATCTCCACATAGGGGTGCATTCCATTCTTTCCTGTAACTGAGACAGGAGGATTGCCTTGCATTCAAGAGCAACCACGCAGCAAAACCTTAGCTCAAAAAATGCAAACAAGGGCCAGTGAGATGTTAGAGGACCTGGAAGGTTTGATCCCTGGAACCCACATAAAAGTAGAAGGAACCAAAGAAAAAGAAAAAGAAAGTAAGATAAGACAGTGGTGGTACACGCCTTTAATCCCAGCACTCGGGAGGCAGAGGCAGGTGGATCTCTATGGGTCTGAGGCCAGCCTGCGCTACAGAGCGAGTCCCAGGACAGCCAAGACTACGCAGAGAAACCTCGTGTCAAAAAACCAACAAATAGAAAATAAATTTTAAGAAGTAGAAAGAAACGACTCTACAAAGTTGCCCTCTGATCTCAGATATGTACAGTGGCACACGTCTGTTAGCACTCACTCACGTGGTGCACACACAATAATATGTAAAATAAATAATTTTAGAAACATCTGAATATCGGGAGGGGGGGAACGTGGGAACCAAGCGAAAACGCTGAGTTTGGAAGAACTGCTCGGACATACTCCAGGCCAGTGACCCTGAGCTTGGCACGGAAGATCGGCAACCCGGAGGTAGAGGCATTTGGCTACTCCTGAAGGAAGCTCTGTGGGGCTTATCTCTTTCCTGAAAAACCTTCAACCCTGGAATGTTTGAAATCCGTTCTCCCTGTCCGGAAAAAGAAAATGAGAGCATCTCAAATGAACGTGTGTGAGGCCAGCGAGGAGGAAGGGAGCATCCAAGAAGCAGCGAGGGAGAAACGGAGATGGAATGAGGGAAATGGTGCGTTCTGTAATTATTTTTATAAGAAAGGCAGCTAATAAGAGTTCCAGTGTAGTCTATTTCTTGAATTCTTTAAAAGTATTTTCGAGGCTCTTGTTGAGGGCAAGATTTCGCTGAAGGAAACTTTATTTAAATGCCTGTTTCCAAAGAAAACACACATCATACCAAGACACACACCCTATGTGTAGCTTCACTGTGCTGCTGGGAACTTGGCCTCCCTTGTGGACTGTTCTATACTGAGGATCTCAGTGTCCTCAGCTCCCCCGTAAAACTGAGTCTCACGGACTCTGGATTGAGTACAGCGAGCCTTTCAGAGGAAGGGACAGGAGGCCACCCTTGGCTGTCTGCTAATGTGTGGCTTGTGTGGCGGTGCCTGTGAACCCTGTGGGCAGTGTTCTCTCTGAGGAGCCTAAGAAACCAACCTTTTGAGGAAGGCAGTGTTAAGGAATGTCTGGAATGTCTTTAGCCCGGAGAGTTTCCTGGAAACCTGTAAGGTCCCCAGTGAAGAATGGGTAAAGCACTATTACAAAGTTAAGCAAGACTGATTCAGATCAGAGAGGCTGAGGAAGTCATTAGGATGAGGGACAGGACTGTCTCCTCTCAAGCACTGAGAGGCAGGCTCAGAACTACTTTCTAGATTCCAACTACATCTCACAGATCAACTCCCATCATCCCAGGCTGATGAGAGAACCGGCACTAGACAGTCTGTAAAAGTGACAAAAGGCAGCAACCAGAGAGTATTTCCTTTTCTTTTTTCCACACAGGCCTGTATATGAGTAAGCGAGCAGTTGAAATACCAACAGGTCTTCCGTGCTGTAATTTCACAGTATTCGCAAGTGCTATTTGTGGAATCGGGAGGTCATATTTCTAATTACCCGTAAAGCTTTTTATTATATTTGAAGGTTTCTAAAAGTCTATTTATAGCTAGGTGCCTATATGCATGTAGAATGTATAAGGGAACACATTTGACTTGAATGCTTCTTTTGCTTATGAAAGCTCGAAGCCTGTTACAGCACAACACATTGTTTTAATAGACAGGGGTTCATTTAAAGTCACAGCTATTGCATCCTGTGGTCATTGGCTTTGAATATTCTCCTTTTGGGATTTTTCAAATTCTTCTGTCTGCATTCCATGGTGAGTCAATGCAATCAGATACACATGTACATACTATTTAAATACCTACGGAAAGGCATACTGTGTGTGGGTACACGTGGCAACAAAAAAGAAAATCCATGAAATAAAGTTTACCCTTACCTACTTAGTGCATTTTGATATTTTCTAGTCTGCTTTATTACCTACCTCTTTTGTAGTAAATCCAGACGGTTGCAGTGACTCATTTTCTTTTGTTGCCTATTGATAGGTCATGACTGGAGTGTGAGAAATTCTGTTCTTCCTGGCCCTCTAAATGGCTTCAAAACTATGGGAAGGAAAACATTACTACAGTGCACAGTTATGGACATGAACTTGAAATGACTCAAGGAAACGCATGAATGCTACTGAAAGTACTTCAAGTTTTCTCGTGTTTCTGTCTTTCTTGAGATGATATTTTCATTTATTCTTTGAAGAGTTCATACATGCATTCAGTTGATCTTGATCATATTCACCCCAACTCTTCCCCTCTCTTTCCTGGATCCCCTCCTGTTGTGGTTTGAATGAGGAATGCCTCCACGGGCTCATATATGTTCATGCGTGGTTCTCAGTCGATGAACTGTTTGGGGAGGACTAGGAGGTGTGGCCTTGCTGGAGGGAGCGTGCTTCTGGGGGTGGGCTTTGAAGTTTCAAAATCCCACACTTGGCCCAGGGTCTGTCTGCCTGCCTTCCGCAGATCAGGATGTGAAGCTCTCAGCTACTGCTCCAACGCCACGCCTGTCTGCTTCTCGTCATAATGATAACGGACCAACCACCTGAAACTGTAAGCAAGCCCCCCAATTAAATGCTTTCTTCGATGCATTTCTTAAATGCCTTGGTCATGGTGTCTCTTCACAGCAATGGCCCAGTGACGAAGACACCTCCCCCACCACATCTCCCTCCCCACTTCATGTCCTCCTTTGAAATTTTTTTACATTATTATAAATATTTTTTTTAACTTGTTGAATCCAATTAATGCTACCTATATGTGTACGGCTGTGGGCTCATCCATTGCGGCCTGGGCCACAGACCTGTGGCCACACCCCTGAGAAGGAGTGACTTAACTGGAGGAGGCCCTCGGGAAGGGACTTTGGATGTTTGATTTAAGTTACTTATGGTTGATTTTGTAGTGTTATCACATTCAGGAGGCTATCAGCTTTTTAAATAGGATAGTCATGTGCCCTCTTTCTCCCTTTTAGGTAGCATTTGCTATACAACATTTCAAAATTAAAAATTATAACTATCTCAGTTCCTTAGGCTTTCTCTAATACCCTCCCCCATTTCTTTTCCTTTTTCTTTTCTCTCTTTCTTTCTCTTTCTTTCTCTCTTTCTTTCTTTCTTTCTTTCTTTCTTTCTTTCTTTCTTTCTTTCTTTCTTTCTTTCTTTCTTTCTTTCTTTCTTTCTTTCTTTCCATAAAAAATGACACACTTATAAGGAGCATGCAGA
>JAMJFZ010000558.1:4517500-4555000 GCA_026225945.1 Cricetomys ansorgei
GTGTGTGTATGTGTGTGTGTGTATGTGTGTGTATGTGTGTGTGTATGTGTGTGTGTATGTGTGTGTATGTGTGTGTATGTGTGTGTGTGTGTATGTGTGTGTATGTGTGTGTGTATGTGTATGTGTGTGTATGTGTGTGTGTGTGTATGTGTGTGTATGTGTGTATGTGTGTATGTGTGTATGTGTGTGTGTATGTGTGTGTGTGTATGTGTGTGTATGTGTGTATGTGTGTATGTGTGTATGTGTGTGTGTGTATGTGTGTGTATGTGTGTGTGTATGTGTGTGTGTGTATGTGTGTATGTGTATGTGTGTGTATGTGTGTATGTGTGTATGTGTGTGTATGTGTGTGTGTGTATGTGTGCATGTGTATGTGTTTGTGTGTGTGTGTGTATATGTGTATGTGCATGAAACTACGCTCTGGAGTATGGAGAATCTACCAGTAGAGACACTCTCAGAGGACAAGGATTCTTTCTCCCTAAGCATCTATCAACTGCCAATAGCTCCTCAGGGAGGGTGAGAGTTGAAAAGCACCTTCCCCACCTATGCTGGGTTTAGTTGGCTTCATCTAGCAAAGAGTCACAGCAGCTGTGAGCTCACAGGTGTGAGAACCATGTCCTGTCCAGAAGACAACACTTCACACACTCCTCCCCATCCTCCAGCTCTTATATTCCTTCTGTTTCCGCGATGCTCCCTGAGTCCTGGTGGGGCTGGGGTGAAGGGTGGGGTCAGTTGAGAGATGTCTCATTTAGGACTGAGCACTCAGTCTCTTTTCCTCGGCACTTACTCAGTTAAGCGTCTCTGCACTGACTGACCAAAGGTGAGAGCGGCACAGATCTATGGATATAAATAAAAACGTTTAGAAGACCTTTTAACCGACCACTAAACGAAATAACAAAAGCAGGCTCTATCCTATGGCCTATAACCTCACCAGCTGCAGCTTTTAATCAGTATTACAGTGTCAGGCATGACATTCCCTCCTGTAGAGCAGGCTTCAGATTCAGTCGGAAAGTGGTTATTTTAGCCATGACGGTCATGCCACTATAGCCCCAGTGGGCACCCTCGCCTGACAGGTTGGGTATCGTAGGATGCAGAGTCCACGCTGGGCGAGACTGTTGACATCTCTTCTCTCCCAACAGCCTGCACAGCTCCTTCTGGCACCATAAAAGCTAAGCCTTCAGGGAGGGAGTTTCTCAGTTTGAGATTAAGAGACATATTTTAAAACTCCAAAGACAACAAATGGATTCCCAGGCTGTTCTGATAGGGTTACCCTTGGCTACCCTTTAGGGATTCCTCCACTGGACAGGATCCTTTCCCAGTGGCTGGCTATGTCGAATTCCTGTGCAAACTCCTTCCTCAATCTAGCATGGGGAGCTCAAGCGAGAAGCTATCGATAGGCCCTGCTGTCCTATTCCCAATGGATTTCTTCACTGTCTAACTTTGTCCACCATACTTGCTTGCAAGTGCGTTATCAACTCCTGCATCCTTCCTTAGACCTACAGAGCACAGTCAGAGTGTTTATCCTGGTGCATTCCAAACTTAACATGGTGGGCTGGCTACATATATTTGGATTCCATCAAAATATGTTGAAGGAAAGCATATATGAATGAACAAATATTAAATCAATAAATTGCTCTGACTTGTAGTGTCATTTAAGAGTCAACCTTCCCTGTCGGCCAGGCCCAGAGAGGAACAAATGCCTTGGAGCTTCTGGATTGCCCCCATCCAAGCCAGAAGGTTGCTCATTTTCAGGAGGCTTAGAGCTGGTGTGCAAATACAACTCCAGCTCCGTAGGAGGAGCCCTGGGATCTATGAGCGTGACACTTTAGAGTACAGTCTGATGACTCAGGATTTGGAAAACTCTAGAAGCAGCAAATCTGGTGATATCCAAAGTTTGAAAGAAAAAGGAAAATTCAAGTCTCCCCCCTCCCATCTTCTCAAAAGTGCTTGTGGCTAATATAAGGAGATAATTCTATAGGTAAATATTTATTGGCAACATTGTCTGAGTGTGTTTAATCATTTAAGACCCAAACCAGGAGACACGTGCTACGTAGCATTCATCAGAAATCAGAAAGGAATTCTTTAACCAGGTAGGCTCAGCTAACATTGTCTGTCCTAAGTGTTTGTTAAGCCATGTGCAGTTGTCATGTTAGTGGGTAACAAAGATCAAATACCAGCAGTTTCCTATGGTTCAATATAGTATAGGTGCAGACATGACACCTCATCACTCCGAAGGAGTCGGGGCTGAATCCAGCTGATGGCAAGGAAGTCTGCTGGTACCTCAGGCCTCTGGGGAGAGTTAAATACCAGAGAGAATATGGAGACCACACCACTGACTTGATATTTCCATGACATATTCGAAGGCATTTCATCACCACACGATGTTTGAAGAGACAAAGAGAAAGAACCTAGTTTGGAAATGCAGATAACACTATCATTTTCCGAGAGGTTTTAAAGTTCTGCAAAATACAGACCACTGCCGTTGTGCCGAAGAATCTGGATGGCTCGAGAGTAAGGGAAGGCACTCGGCACTGGTTAAGCAGGGCATTGACTAGACAGTGGGACACTCTGAAGGCATGCCTAGCACACAGTTGTCAGTTCAGAGCTAGGAGGACCATCTAAGTAAGACCTTGGGAGAGGGCCTCTAACGTCCCTCCATCTTTGCCACTGAGGCCACACAATTTACCCTAGCAACACAGAGGTCTCTCCCAGGGGCCTCTTCACTCTTCTCTGTTTCCTAATGGGGAAAAGGACAAAATTCCAGAATATTCCACTCTCAGTTATACACTTGTGTTCTCTAGATTTATCTTGAGTTAGTGCCCATCAATTCAGAGCCCTACACTGTGTGAACCACACAGTTTCTGTACAGAGCTATGTTGTACACTTCTCATATCTTTCATGTGTGTGACATTTCTCACAGTGAGCCTGGGGTGTCTGTGGTTTTAAAGATGGTCTTCAAAAATTGCAAATTTTAGCCCAAAGGCCATAGCTGAGATGAAATGATATCAGTTTGTTTAATTCTTTTGATTCATTGATCAACTTTCTGGGTTTTTGTTGTTTTTGAGACGCCATCTTGCATGGTAGATAAGGCTGGCCTGTAGCTCCCTGGTTCTCAGATTGGCCTCGAACTCACAACAGTCCTCTTCCCTCAGCGTCTTGCATGCTAGGATCACAGGCATGGCTCCCACACTCATGTAATATCAATGGTTTATTCTCTACCGTGTTAATAGGGTCTGACGCATAGTGTTTGTTACAAGCCAGGCACCAAGTTTAAAAGATTTAATTTATAATAAGTCAAATGAGGTGCGATTGCTATCTCTGTTTTCCGCCTGGGAAAACAAGGCGAAGAAATGAAGCGAGCTGTCAAGTCGATACAGATGGACAGGGGCAGGGCCAGAATTCAGATGAAGCTGTGCAGCCAGCAGAGCCATTTAGCCACGTTCAGCCCAGGATTTCCCGTACTCCACTGGCTAGGGAAGCGTTATTTGTAGGTGATGTCGACGATTCCAATGATCAGCTTCATCAAACATGATTTGGAGTCACAAGACTGACTGTTTCTCCTGGGTCTGCCTTGCTTCTCCCAGCCTGGGCTCTGTGATCTCCACTCCCACCTCATCCACCACTGCACCCCCCCTCTGCATCCCCCACCCCACCCCCACTACTCTCATCCCCACCCTCACCCCTACAGCAGGGGCTTGGTGTCAAAACCTGCAGCTTGTATTCTTCTCCCTCTAATCTTATCATGGAATAAAACCAATAGAACGTGTTTGCAAAGGTTAACATAAAAGAAATTACTTTGGAACAGAAAATGGCTTGCCGTCTCTTATCTACATAGAGAAAAGCAACCTTTTGTGCTCTGAATAACTGAAATTTCTAGAACACTCAAAGGTCTCCAGTATTATGGGGCTATGACTTGCAGTGTGGATGGTAATTCTATGAAGGCCTCACAGAATAACTGAGTTCAACATAAGTCACCTTTAATTCCAGCACGGTTGGGGTGGGTGAAATCTAATGCTTGTCAAGTGTTTCCTATGGACCAAGCTTTCTGCCACGGGCTTTACATAGATGTCTTATTTCACAATAAATGGATGAGACAGAGATGATTGGTGTTCCCCTCTTACGGAAGCACAAACCAAGGCACCAAGGACTGAAGGAACTTGCCCCAGACCCGGCTATCTGCAGCACATGCTAGATCCAGAACATGAAGGGACAGCCTGGCTTTTTACTGACCCGGCTGTGTTAGCTGCTAACACTGGGCTGCACAAAGCCAGCCAAGAGCCCCCAGGTTCTAACAGAGTAATCGTTTACTTTTTGAAAACCCTCCATTAAAAGGAACATGACATCTACAAATGGTTATCCTTGGGGAACCTCCAAAATCTGTCAACTGGAAATAAGATTCCAGAGGGGAAAACCCGAAAACCTTTAATTGCTCCAAGATGATATGTTGGTTGGCAGATCTGGCTCATCTTAAAAGGACATTTTTTTGGAAGGTACAGCTGGAATTTAACAAACATGATTTGGGTTTTCATCCTTACAAAATCATAGCTGCCCTTTCTAGGTCTGCTGCAAACTTGTTCCGTAATCTCTTACTAGGCTGCAGACCCCAATGCTGCTCACTGGAGGTACATCTGTGTTCTCTTCCCTGACCAAGGGGGCTGTAAGTGTTTTTAGTTTCTCAAAGCACTAAGGATTAATTTACTATATACAGACAATAGAGGGGGGAAATCACTTTACCTCCTAAAGTAATTTATTTTATGTGAATTTATAGATGCTCAATGTTGATATGGTTATATTTCAAGGCTTTAAGAGAGAATCATTATGAGTCGTAAAGAGGCTTTCAAAAACCTCAGGGAGGAGCTGGAGAGATGGCTCAGCAGTTAAAAGCTTATACTGTTCCTGTAGAGGGACATGTTCATGTGTTGGTTTCCACAGCTACACTGGATGGCTCCCAACTGCCTGTATGCGACTCCAGCTCCTCACATCACACACACACACACACACACACACACACACACACACACACACACACACAAACATACACACACACATACATACACAACACACACCAGACACACACACACTCACACCACACACACCACAACACACGTACCACACACACGTACCACATACACACATGTACCACACACTCATACATACACACAAATCTTACACAAACCACACACATACATACACACACACACACCACACCACAGACACACACACACACACACACACACACACACACTATACCACTCATGCACTCACTCACGTGCACATACCTGCACAAAGACACAGACACACATAATTAAAAGTAAAATCTAAAAGACTCTAAAGTTTAAAGTAACTGGAGGTTCTGCTGGTAGTTTGTTGTTTCCTTTAAACACAGGCTCAAACTGGGCGTGGCAGTCCCAGCCTGCAGTCCTAGCACTGGGAGCTGAGACAGGAGGACTGAAAGCCGGAGACCAGCCAGGGTTACACAGTGAGAGCCTGTCTCAAAAAACAAGCAACAAAACAAAAGGTAACGATGACAGCGCCAACACAGACAGAAAAACAACTGTAGGTGGGCATTTGAGGAGGGAGAAGAGACGAAAACAAAAGGCAAGACTTACTTTTGAGTTTTCTTAACTTTCTAACTTATTGTGTACGGGATGCTCTCGGGGACAACGTGCAAGAGCTGGCTCTTTCTGTCCACCTCAGATGTACAGGCGACCAAGTTCGGGTCGTCAGGCTTGGTAGAGTCACCTTTCACCCACTAAGCCGACTCACACATTCATCTTGTGTGTATGAAGGGTACACAAGCCTCCGTACCTGAGTGGAGGTCAAAGGGCAACTTCGTTGGAGCTCTGTTCTCTCCTTCCTCCATGTGCCTCATGGGAATTGAACTCAGGTGGCCAACCAGGCTTGCCAGTAAGTGCCTTAACCAGCTGGGCCATCCAAACAGCCTTAAATTTTTTTTTAACTTAAAATTAACTTTTAATGAGAAATAGAAATGACCTAGGGGATTAACACCTAATCTTTAAGAGAAAGAAAAGCCATAGAGATGGAAATGACCAAAATATATTATATGCATATATGAAGTTGTCAAAGAATTTTTTGAAAACCCATGAATTAATGATTGTAGGAGGTACAGCAGCCAGAGACTAAGAACAAAGGCTCAGAGTCGCCTTCACACCTTACTAGGTGTGACCTTGAGCAAGCTGATTCTCCTGCCGATGGTACTCAGCTCCTTGCTGTTTTGATTGGCTTGCTAATAAATCTTACTGCTTCAGGTTGCTTGTTGTGAACATTAGAAAGTATATAAAGGCCCTCGGGGCAATGTCTGCCAAGGCTTGTTCTGGTTTGGATCTTAAGTATTCCCTCAGAGCTTGTATCTAAAGGCTTTCCCATTCTGTGGTGCTGTTTAGAAGCTGGGGCCTAATGGGAGAGCAGGGCACTGGGCACAGCTCCGGAGGAGGTATTGGGATGCTAATGTCTCTTTATCTCTCCCTGACTCTCTCCTTCTTGGCTGCCATGAGCTAAACCACCTTTCTCATTAACACACTTCACACTGCCAGCATAGGCGGAGAGCAACCAGGGAGTAAGACCTCTGAAACTGTGAACCAAAACAAATAGTTATTCCTCACAAGTTGACCTCCCTCAGGCGTTTTGTTGTAGTGACAGAAAGCTAGCACTGGGCTCAGTAACTGGGTTCTGTTATTCAAAACAGAAAATGCCATTAAACAGTACAATATACCTGGATGAGTGTTGAGAAGAAAAGCTAAATAAAGGTAAATTCAGAAGATAAATTAAATCAAGTTATTCATAGGTCTACACCTAAGGCATAAATCATAGCATGGACACTCTGGGTGTTTCATAAATACTGAATGAAGGATTCTCATGGTGACTAAATAAATTAATGGAGCCAAGGAAGAGAAGTTTACTGGTGGGAAAGCTAAATTCTTGCCTTCCACAGCCCCCTTAAGGCTCCTTAGCCCCCTCCAGTCTACCCATAGGATCTAGGAAAGCTGCCATAATTCAGAATACGTTTTCTGTACTTACTTCATGGAGCACCCCATTTCAGAGAAGTGAATTTTTAGCATTTCCCAAAATTATTCTAAAACACACGCAGGACATAATAAACTTATAAACAACTCTGAGTCACCTCCATACCATGACAGGAAAAACACAGGTTTTAAATAGAAAGTTTTCTTTTGGTTTGGTTTTGTTTTATTTTTATGAGACAGAATCTTGCTCCGTACCTCAGGCTGGCCTTGAACTTGAGATCTTCCTGCTCTAGCCTCCTGAGTGAGGGGAATACAGGTATTCACTGTGGTGCCTGGCTACATAAAATAAAGGTGTAAACTTGTGTAAGGATAATAGTGCAAAATAAATGGCTTTGTGTTAGGCAAGGAGTGGAATGTAAAGGGCCAAGGATGTGGGGTATTTCTCTCCCGGTCCAGTGCCTTTAGTACTTGCACCTCGGTACCGTCATTACCTTCCGAAGTGCCTTTAGGCTTCTTTCCAATTCTGAACCATGAGCAAATTGCAAACACATTTTACAACAATATGTTCCTCTTGCGTAAATGTCTCTTCTAGGCCACATACATAATTAAAATCTTGTTGACTCAGGAGTACTGTCTCAGAACTGAATGTCCAAACTCTCTAACTTCCTTCCTTTTCTAACCAGACGGCACAGCTGCCGAGAGCTCCCAGGCCTCTGGCTCTCCCCTCTGTGTATAATGATTATGCATTACGTATGGATGGTGTATATTGGACTTGCCCACATTGGCCAGCAGAGGTTCCTATGACTGCTTATTTGAACTCTGTTGTATACACATGTGACCAAAACCACAGTGCACCAAAGCAGAGGTGAGAAGGGTCACGGGCTGGGGGGTAGGTGCGGTCTGAGATTCTCTTCTTCCACTAACACTTGGTGTAAGTCTTAAGGCAAAGCAATGTGAGCCTGTATGTTTGTGGAACATAGTTCACTTAAGGAGAAAGAACACTTTAAAAATTCGTGATGCTACTGTACAACACAAATTCTTGTTTCCAACATTTTAAATGAGGAAACCAATCTTGAAAGGTCTTCAAAACATAGGCAAGGCACAAAATGAAGCACTTTGGGTTTCCCTCGACCTTAGGCAGGACCAGATTTAAACCAGACACGTGAACCTATCCTGAGCTGCAGCTCTCTGGAAAATGGGCTTCTTCACCATCCTAGGAAGTTAGCCTATATTCCTCCCAGCCGTAAAATGCGTTCCTTCTGACGTTCCTTTCAGCCTCGTTCCCTCTGTACTGCCTCAACAGTACTGCCTGCGGGCTGAAGAGCCGTCGCTTATTTACCAACCAAGACTATGAAAATATTCCCAGTGGAAGTTAAACACACAGCCTGGAGTTGCCTGGATCTCTCTTATTCCTGCATAGACGTTTAGATATGACATGGGCTCTTTTCCACAAGTTCTCAGAGAGACCTGTCCGTCTTCTCAGGCCTTTACTTATTTTAGTACGTACTTCTATTTAAGTTACAACTAACCGCATGTGTTAGTAGTGTCTACTCAATGCTGTTTTGAACTGGATAGTTACTTATGTGTGCTTAGATTTCTAACTTGTTTCAGAAAAGCCTCAAACTTAGGGTACATTAGAAAATGAAGAGTGCTTTTGTATGTGTTCTATGTTTGTGTGTGTGTTTGTGTGTACATGTCTGTATATGTGCGGTGCATGTGTGTACATGTCTCTGTGTATGTGTGTGTGTGTGTAAGCGTACTTGTGTTTTAACATGTGTGAGTATAAGTGGAGGCCAGAAGTTGACATCAAGTGTCCTTAATTGCTCTTCGTCTTGTCTGTCTATCTATCTATCAATCTATCATCTATCTATCCACCCATCTATTATCTATCATCTATCTATTTATTTATTGTTTATTTATTCTTCTCCCATACAATGCATCCTGACCACCCAGGAATATCAACCAAACACAGCATAACAAAATACAATAAGACTAGGTACAAACCCACATATTGAAGTTGGACCCAGTAGGAAGAAAAGGGTCCCCAGAACAGGCAAGAGTCAGAGACCCACCCACTCCCACTGTTAGGAGTCCCACAAAAACACCCAGCTAACAGCCATAACATATCTGCAGAGGACCTGGCACAAACCCATGCAGGCTCTGTGACTGCTGCCTCAATCTCTGGGAGCCCCTGGGAGCCCTGCTTACACAATACTTTTGGGGATCATTTCTATAGTTCATGACTATTTTTTATTTTTAATTAATTTATTGGAGTTGGGAAGGTGGCTCAATGGTTAGGAGCTTACGTCACTCTTGCAGAGGACCTGGTTGGTTCCAGCACCCACACGATGGCTCAGAACTGCCTGTCACTCAAGCTTCGGGGAGCTGAGTTTCTGTCCTTCGTGGTCACTTACACTCATGTACACAAAACCACATGCACCCGTACATACACACACACACACACACACACACACATAAACACACACACACACAGAGAGAGAGAGAGAGAGAGAGAGAGAGAGAGAGAATATACAAACAATAAAAAATAAACCTGAATGTATTTCATTTGTGTGTGAGAGGGTTATGTGAGGGTCCAGAGGACAGCATCCGGGGATCAGTAATGGCCTTCCACCTTGTTTGGGGGAAAGATCTCTCATCATTTCTGCCTCTTAGCTGCATATGCCATGCAACAGTCTGGGAGAACTCCTCTCCACTTCCCACCTGGCTGAAGGCACGAGAGAATTACAGATGACATCGACCAAGTTCGTCTTTTTATGTGGATTCCAGGGACCTGAGGTCAGGTTGTGAGGCAGGCATAGCAAGCTCCAACTAATGCCTCTCCCTGACCCCCCTTCACTTTTTGAAACAGGGCCTCTCATTGACTTGGAGTTCATTGTTTCCACTAGGCTAGTTGAGCAGTGAGCTCTAGGGATCTCTCTGCCTGCTCTGTGCTGGGATGACAGATGTGTGCCACCACACCAAGCGTGAAGACTGGAGTTCAGACCCCCAGCGAGCTTTGTGTGGCATTCCTTCAACCCCAGTCACCAGTTTCGTTAGAATGGCTGGCTAGAGAGCTCTAGGGGTTTGCCTGACTCCAGGGCCCCCAGGGCTGGGGTTGAAGGTATATGACACCAAGCTCGCTGGGGGTCTGAACTCCAGTCCTCATGCTCCAAGCTCCTCTACTTCTGACCTGTCTCCTAGGGATTCCTGTCGCAAGAAAACAGTTTGTGTCACTGTACATTTCCATTTCCAGATGTCTCTGAACCCTAACTCCTGATAGATAGTGCTAAGATACAAGGTCCTGGGCTTGTTTCAGCTCTTTGAAGGGAACATCCTTGTGTTATGTTAACTTTTCTTAGTGAGTTTCTGTTCACCCCAGACTGGGCGTTGGCAACAGACCAAAGAATTGATCCTATGCAAATCTCACTTTGTGAGTCCATGATTTTAACTGGGGTTAGTTACTCCAGGAGCGCAGCTGAGCGGATTCTCACAGGAGCATGGACAACTTGCTGGCAAGTACGCCACTGAAGAAAATACCCCTCCCCCTCCCCAGAGACTGTGAATTACTTATATTTTCTTGGGAAGGGGAAGAGACTGGTGAATGCCTCCATCCCTCCAAGACAAACCATGAACAGAGCCCAATCTTATTCGTTTTTTGTGGGGTTAACCCCGCTGCTCACTCAGAGTTCAAGCGGGTCAGGGGAATATCGCGCCTGAAGGACGGGACTCGACAGTAGTCCTTTCATGTCTCAACCAACGTGTTGGTGTATGAGCAGCCGTGCATAAACAGAAAGTGGTGACGTCAGCAGGTAGACCCACCCTGTCTAGCTCCCCAGCATGTTTTCTGACGTGTGCCACTCACGGTATCTTCCACGGTCTTTCTGCTACAATTAGTGTTGTTATGCCGTTCAATGGTTGTTAAAGATGGAAGAGAGAAATATGGGTTTTCAAACCATACCAAGCAAGTCTTTGAAACTAGCCTAGGTTAGCACGCTGATAGTAATTGCCCACATTTTCTGCACATTTATATTTATGTTTAGTAACAGTCCTGAGACGTGTACAACTGTCTCAATTTTATGGGTGAGAATGAACACTGAGGCTCTGCAAGGTTTTAAAAAACTCACCCGATACCACACTTCCAGAAAGTGGTGGACTCGGGAGCTGAAAAGCTTTCCTTTCTGATCTTCGTGAATTAACTGCACTGCCTCTCAAAACTATGTGGTAATGGCTATGAGACCGAGGAGTAGCTGACGTCCTAAGGCCAAGTACCACATAGTAATCCTTATACGCTGCTGTTGACAAGGAACCAGGAGAGAGAACAAAATCCAAACTCAGAAGACCTGAGCCTTCTCAGCTTCTGATTCCTCCCCCACCTTCTGAATCACTCTTTTTTCTTTTTTCAGGACATGGTTTCCCTGTTGTAATTCTGGCTGTCCTGGAACTCACTCTACACAGCAGGCTCTGGCCTCGAACTCACAGAGACCCAGCCGCCTCTGCCTCCCGAGTGCCGGGATCACAGGCGTGCACCACCACCGCCCGGCTTCCTGAGTCGCTCTTAACTAAGTCCTTGGTTACATGTTCGGCACACTTAAACAAAAACAAAATAGAGGTGGGGCTGCCGAGAGTGGAACTCAGTGTCAAATCAACTCCTGGCATTTGTGAGGCTCTGGGTTGAATAATCCAGCACGGATCAGGAAAGGAAAGAGCAGGGAATGCTGGAGAGGCTCAGATATCCTGTGGTTTTGAAGAAAATGGCGAGCATCATGGATCCGGGATAGCGCCGGTTAATGTTGACTGTCAACTTGACCTCTAGGACACAGGCCTCGGGTGCATCTGTTAGGGATGGTCCAAGCTACGGTTAGCCCCCGAGGATGTCTGTGAGGGACTTCCTTGATTATGTTCACTGATGGAGGAAAAGATGCCTGAATTTATGCCCTGGACCTCTCCTGGTGGAGCGCGTGGGCTGAGCAGTATCATGAGTCAATTCACTCTCTGCTCTTGACTTCGGCACGAAGTGACCAGTTCTCTCAAGCTCCTGCCGCCATGACTTCCCTGCTGTGGCGGACTGTAATCTGGAACTGTGAGCTTACTAGATCCCTTCCCCCTAGGTTACTTTCAGGGCATTTCATTACAGCACCAGGAAACTAAGTCACAGGATGTGGTGGGATCTACATGGGAGACCTACTTCCCCAGAATGCCATGAGGCAGAGTTGTTCCTGGTCACAAGCACACAAGCAGCTGCCTCTGTGGAATTCCTGTCACCCTGGACCATGCCCCAGAGCTGATCACTTCCCTAAGCCATCCCCACAGCAGCATGAAGTCTTGGTTTCTGTGGACCTGTGATGGCATAGGCAGGTTAACGGAACTCCAAAGAAAGGAGAAGCAGACCCCTTTAAACCAGTGGTGGCAAAACTGGACATTGGCAAGTACCATGGCTCCGCTGGGCATCAGGGCACCAGCTTCCTGCAGAACTACTTGCATAAGTAAATATTTTGAATCAGGTTTATCCATGTTTATCTATAGAAGTAGAGCTCGGAGTAGGAAAAAAGTCAATATTGACATTATTGATAAAAGAGGCTAAATCTCTTTAACTCAATACAATCGTATTGTTCATGGCAAACAGTGAGCGAGCCCAAAGCAGAGACACTTTTCCCCCAGTTGGATGTTGCCTGGGCTTCAGCCAACACTTCCTATGGCCAGGGGTAAAAGAATAGAATTAATTTATGGGCACAGTAAAATGCTAAATATATATATATATATATATATATATATATATATATATATATATATATATATAATTGAAAATCATGTCTAAAAGCAAAATATATTGAAAAGTTTGTTGCAGTTGCATTGTATTTTTTATATATATTTTTTAGTTCTTTGGTATTTGAACTATGCTTACAAAAAAAGAGATGTTACTTACCCCTTGCAAATTGTTCATGGGTTCAAGAGTGTATTATACACTAATACACTTAAAGTGCTACACCTACCTAGTATTTCTGTCTCCTTATTCATTCAAGCTAAACAAATCGGATGTCAGAGGGCTGAAGAAATCTCTGAATAATTGTGGAGCCAGGAACTGGGCCCAGTATCCAAATTTGTACACGAGGAAGGGCTGAGGCTAACGTTGCTCTGTAGCAGCAGCCAACAGATTTGCAAGCGTGAGCTCGTGGCCTTGTTGGACAGGCACGCAGCCTTCCTTCCTGGATTTCCTGCCATCCCTCAGATACAGAGAGTGAAGAAACAAGAACCATGGATTGCATTGAATCTCATGTTTTAAATAAAGCAGCTAAATAAACAGTTCTCAGAGCATCATGTCCTACTGGACATCTTCGAGCCACTGGGACGGCTGCCAGCGAGCACCTAGTTCTAGTGCCAATGTGGAGTGACTGTTCTCTTTGCTCGCTCAGATATCAGGAGCCATGTTGGGTGTTGGTTTTTATTCAGCCAGCACTATCTAGCTTAGTCAGACTGCCAGATGAAGTGGAGAGGGAATTCCTAGCCACCCACTCAGTGGGAACCACAAGACCCAGCTCTCATCCTACAAGCCTTGGGGTGGACGAACATGGCTCCTTTCACCTACCGGAGCACAGTAGCTGCCTATCAGGAAGCTGCCTGTGGCCTCTGCACATTGCCACACTGTTTACACAGCTGATGGAAGTTTGCCCTCATTGAGAAATTTGGCACTAGAGGATTCCCCTTAAAATTCCCAAAGGGCCTGTTCACCCTGTCACACCCACACAGATGCCTGTGGGGAGATAGCAACAGTGGGGTTCCTTTTCTAACTTCCTCTGAACAGGGCTGGAATTCTCCACGTTTATTTAAAAGGAGGGGGTTGGGGCAGCACTAAGGGGGAGTCACACAACCTAGCATTACAAGAGGTGTTTTCGAGAAGTATTTTCAGCAAAGTCAACAACCCCCTTCTCCCGCCACTCAAGCATTCCTTGGCTTCATCCAACAGCCCAAACTCTGCCCTCCTTCCTTGCAGGCACCAAGCTGAGCCAGATGAGACTCCCAGCAGCCATGAACCTTTCAGAAGCAGAGGTGTGTGTGTGTGTGTGTGTGTGTGTGTGTGTGTGTGTGTGTGTGTGTGTGTGGTGGGGGTGGGGGTGGGTTGCTCAAGGAGAGTAGAAAAGCAGGGCCCGAACATTCTTCACCTTTAATAATGGAGAGGCCAACTCTTCAGAGAAGAAAATCCCCAGCCCCTGGTTTTACCATGACGGAAAGACGCAGCAGAGGGGGGTAAGAAGAAGGTGAAGTTTCTTAACGCCTTTTACACTTTTCTTTTCCAGATAAGGATCCATTTTAATTCTTTCAGTTGGTAAGATGTGTTGAAAATGGCAGCTCACGATTAATTTTCCCGTCTCTCCCTGTTGACTGGCAGTCGGGTCTTGGCAGCAGCCGGGCTGCTTTTGCTGGCAGTGAATGCCTCTTTCACTGGGAAAGCTGGTCAGGGAACAACCCTGCATTTGAGACAGAGGCACACACAAGATGTAACTATATCCAGTATGTTCCCTTTCTTAATTTCCTTCCCTTACCCTAGTTCCCCCCAGTCTAAATAATTAATGATATTATGTGGCTCAAATAAGTTCCACTCAAATACATGCAACGCAAAGGGTACTGAGAGAGGAGAGAGGGCGGGGAAGGGAGAGGTGAGCAGAAGAAACGGGTCTTCTTGTGTGTGTTTCCGCTTTTCTGTTTCTGAGGAGGCAAAAGCACAGTCTCAAGTTCAAGGGCTTAGGTTTGGATGACAAACTCTGAGTTAGACCAACTCTGCTAAAGGGCCAGCCACGTGACTCTGGGCAGATCTCTTCCATTTCAATATTCCTATTTACATAGTTTTCTTACTCAGGAGGAACAAGGGTATTTCTAAACTCTGGTGTGGTTGAGAAGGTCAACGTTCCACGTCTTAAATCACATCTATGAAGACTCTAAGTTCCCAGGGTCTCTTTGCTGGGTCTTGAATGTGTTCCCCAAAAACCATGTGTTGAAACCATCGTTGCTGTGGCAGCATTCATGGTGTTACCTTGCAGAAGTCACCCATGAGAGTTCTGCTGTCAAGAATAAAATGCTACCATCTTGGCAGTTGCAGTAGGAATTATGGGAGAGTGTGGGCTCCTTCTTGAGGGATGAGTTCAGCTTTCCCTTGGTTCTGTCTTGCCCACTGACTTTCTGCCACCAGATGGCCCAAAACGATGTCCTTTCCGGATGCAACCAGTTTGACATTGAACTTCTCAGTCTCTAGAACTGTGAGCCAATACATCTGTGTTCACTGTAAACCAGTGGGCTTTTCTGTTGCAGCTGAATAAAGCAGACAGATCCATAGTCATTGGCTCTCCCTTCTCAATATGAAAGAGACTAGAGAAAAAAGTCATACACAGAATAGTTCAAGACTGTTAGTGGGCCAGAAACAAATAAAAAGCCTTTAAAAAATAATTACACATCTAAGCATAGTACAACATATGATTATTTACAGACATATTTTGTAGGAGGTGGGGGGGAGGAGATGTTCTTTTTCAAATACTTGATAAAAAGTGAGACTTTATTTGAGCAATGAAAGTGAATCCAGAAAGCAGGAATTAAACTGGAAGATGCACAATGCACCTTATGCGACAGAGAATATCTTCTTTTGGAGAATCATAATTAAACACTTATGAATTACATGCTCTGAGAAATCCTGCAGAGTATTGGATCACACAAAATCAGACAGGTTCTCATTAAGTAAACCATTCATTTTGTGTAGCCCATAGCACCCTGACATATTAGGGGATTTAACCTCTTTTGTACTCAAACGTTTTCTGGAATTAGTTCCATACAACACGCTTAGGTTATAACTTAATTTGGCCGGTTAAATAGTATCCACACAGTGTGGAAGGTTATGAAAAGTGACTCTTTAGCATCCTTCCCAAGCCCATCGTTCTGTGTTAGTAGTGGCTTTGTCGTTAAGGGTTATCAAACTCTGTCGTCACCAGACTTTTGGAAGGCTTGTTAAATGAAGATCGCTGAGACTAACATCAATGTTTCTCATTCAGTCAACTAGGAAGGAAGCCTGCGATTTACACAGTGGCGATCCACTCATGGTGCCCCTGTCGTTGTCGGGAGCTGGTGAAGCAGGCTTAGATCATGAGCAGAGATGATGTCTGCTTAATCTGTTTCTACATCTAGACCACCACCTTAGCTCACAACTGTCTGTAACTCCAGCTCCAGGGGATCTGACGCCTTTTTCTGGCCTTTGTGGGCACCAGTCACATATGTGATACATAGACATTCATGCAGTCAGAACAGCCATCACAGAAAATAAAGTAATAAACCTTTTTAAAAAATTATCATGTTCGCGTATGTGTCACCTTAGAAACAACATCAGAGAGGCACAGTGTCTGCTCGTGGGTAAAATTAAATCAACTTGATATCGTCAGAAAGATGCAAAACATAACGTCCCGACAGACCTTTATTTAATAAGCCCAGAGAAGGACCCAGACAATCACAAAAACATAAGCTTTAGGGGTTGCCCTTGTGCTCAGGTACCCAGGAAGGCCTCGTTCATCTGCTCCCGCCTGGCCATATCCAGGGCAGCTCCAGGAACACTGTTAGCGGCTGTCTGGGTTACATAAGGCTGTTCACAGAAAACACCCCAGGTTCTGAAGCCCTGTGCAAACACCTTCTCCGAAGAAAGCTGTACTCTGCCCGTGGGGCGTTCTTTAGGGCTTACTGTATGTATAAGCTGCGTTCCCCACCATTATCCACAGTGTCAGCAAGATTTTTATGAATGTGTGACCCTAGGTTTTAAAAGGGGAACACAGACGTTGACATATAATCTAAACCACCCATAAATGTCAGCCTTTCAGAGGGGAGAATGTTAGCGAGGAATCTGGGAGACCGGACAAGGGCGACACAGGACGCTCCGCACTCTGAAACCGCGGGTTTTAATAGCTGCAGGGGTGTGAGAGCCTCCTTGACTGGGCTGCTCCGGGTGCCTCTGGGAAGCAGTTTGTTAGAAATAAACAGCTTCTGTGAATACAGCTCTGCTACTCCGGGATGTGCTGGTTTTCACTGGCTGGTTTCCCAGGCTTCTTGGGTAGCTTTCGCCAACAGAATCCCTAGGTCCTCTAAACAGACTTAAACAGCACCGTTCTGCGCAGCCTTGCTCGCTCTAAGTGTAGGCTTTTCTGGATCAGAGGCAAAGATCAGCACAAGTTAAATGAAGTTCTTAGTTTTCTTCTTTCATTTAACGCCGAATGACCACCTAGCATGTTCTGAATCTTGTGAGATGTCAGTAATCCAAAGAGGCTAAGAAGCATCTGCTCCCTGGAGAGGCCTGGGTGGGGTGCACTACAATAGGAGAGGGGTTAACGGGAGACAGGGCACTGTGGGAAATCAGAAGGCAGCAGCCTGCTGTGATGTACTTTCCAGAGAAGTCACTCGGATGGGTGTTAACGGGACACTAAGGGAACAAATGGAAAAATTCTAGGCAGTGTGATGAGTGTGCCTTGCTCAGAGACTAGTGAGAAAATTGACAATTTGAGGGTATGCTAGAGGGAGCGGCCAAGGATCGAAGCGGACACCGGAAATGGATGGATCGGAGCGGACACCGGAAATGGATAGTTCTCAGGGCCTGTGAGACATACAGTCACTGGCTAGGGGTGGGCAGCACAAAATCCCAAAGGATAAGTAGTTTTACCCAGTACTCAATCTGAATGCATCTGTTCAAGTCTTTGTTGAAGGAACGTTTAAGCCCAGGGATAAGTGGTGTGAGTCCAGGCCATTATCTCGATTCAACAGCAGTATTTTATAGATAAGAAGTCACAGAGAACCTACCCTTTTCTGTCCCGCAGGACTTACTATTCCCCTACTGCCTCCGTCTCTCTGTTACTGTAACATAACACTTGAGACTGGGAAGTGGATAGAGATTTTTGTTGTTATTGTTCTTCCATGCTTCTAAGGACTAAAAATTTTAAGAGCACGATGCTGACGTTTGCCTGCATCCGGCAAGGGCTTCCTGCTGCAAACCTGTGTGCAGGGGCCACCACCCTGTGAGGAAGAACAAGCATGCTGGCCCTGCCTTCTCTTCCTCTCCTCGAGAAGCCTTTAATAACCAAGGCCTAACTCATGACTTTATCTAACCCCGATGACCTCCCAGAGGCTCCGCCCCCAAACGCTGCTCATCTCCCACTTCAGGGATTAAATCTCTAGCACAGGAGTTCTTAGTGCTCAAACTGAGCTCACCCAGGGTCAGTGACAATACGTGTGTTGAGTCTCTGAAGGCAGGTGCGGTTGAACTCACGCTCGGCCGTCCCTATCACGGTCCGGTGGTGCCCTCTCATGCAGCCCAGTGATGGAAATCAATGACTCAAGTGGTTTGCCTAAGTGCCTGACCACACGATCCGTAACATAAAATAGGTGTTGTTTTAAATGGCTGAATTTGGGGATAATTTGTTTCACAGAAGTTAATATTGGAAAATCCAGGGAATGGGTTCCTAACATCACTTACCAATTCAAGATTAAAACTGAAATCTCCCCAAAATGTTAGTGGAGTCTAGAATGTAGTTCAGTTAGGAGAGCGCTTGCCTAGTGTGCTTAAAGCCCAGGCTTTGGTCCCCAACACGACATAAACTGGCTTGGTGGTGCGTCGGAGATGGAGGGAAAAGGATCAGAAATTCAAGGCCGTCCTTGGCTACATATGGAAGTCTGAGGTCAGCCCGGACTATAGCCTGTGTCTTAAAATAAAGTAAAAAACAAACAAATAAACAATTAGTACTCTCTGACAACCATCAATTGACTTGGGTCCTGCTTATAAACACAAGACCAGAAGTGGTTTGTTGGGGACCCAGAGCAGCAAAAGGGGGGCATTGCTCCCCTGTTCCCCAGGAACAGGCACTCGTTTGAGGTTGCAGATGCTAACAGCACTTGAAGAAGCATAGGTCCAATGGATTAGAGGGGTGAATAGATGCATTATGACTGGAAAATCACAAAGGGTAGAGATTGGATGAATATTTGTTGCTTGAATTGGTTGAATCCAGGGACTGACTGTCAGGATTATTGATGACTTTGCTTACACCAAGGGTCACAAGTGTTACAGTCTGATGCAAATTTGGACCCTCCCTCCTTTCCTTCTTCCCTCCCTTCTTCCCTCCCTCCCTTCCTCTGAGACTTATAGTTAGAGTGCTCAGACACTTCAGGGATGGAGCCAGTTTGCTGACCCCTTTGGTGGGATTTTCTAAGGCTTCTTCTGGGAGTTATATGTCTCACCCTCAGGCTTACTGTGGACATCCTGACTTGAAAGTTATGCTTGTTGTTTACATAATATCTACATTCCTCTTCCCCATTCTGTGGAACTCATTAGCTAAATGTTAGCACCCATGGGTCCCCTAATGGTTCTGTAGCCTTTCTCTGTGTACCCTATGAAACATGACTCTCTCCTGAGCTCACAATAGCTTCTTTTTCCTACGGCCATATTTAAAATCTCTCATACTGAATCAACTAACACCTGAGGGAGAAGCTGACTGAACTAACATACGGGCCCCATAGTTAGCCGGGGAAGGAATTGCCTGATTTCAGATCACTCGAACTGGTTCTCCTGGGAGAGAAGATCAGTATCATGGCTTGTATTTTCAGAAGACCTTTAGTATCTTATCTGTGAGATGTTTGGGAAGCCATTTTCCTGCTGAAGAATGTGTTTCCAGGTAGAGTTTTACAAGAGCACAGTCTTGTGTGGACTTTACATGACTGGGATTCTCCTCCAGCCAAATATCCTACTTTTACAGAATTGACAGCAAACTGCACAGTATTCAAGATCATAACCATGCACGTTTCTCCACTGAGACGTTAGGATTCCGCCTCTGGGAGAAGTCTCTCCTCCATCTCTGTACTTTTCAGAGAGTTGTACACTGTCGTGCAACTGAAATGCTAAACCGAAGAGCCTTTCTCTCCAGGGCTCCAGCCAAGGCAGCCTTGAATGAAAACAAGCGGGAGAATTAGCTCCCTAGGCGGACAGGATCCATTGTTTTCAGGTCAGTTTTGGCTTGGGGGGCCTTATGAGGACTGATCACCTAGCAGTGGCTGGGACTAGGGTGCTCACCGGCTGCAACCTTAACCACCGAAAGGCCTCCCAGAGCCTGCTCCAAACATCTGTGCTGTCATAGGCATGTGCCACCATTCTGGGTTGACCGCATTACTGTGTAGTAATAGCATATGCGTTGACTATTCTATCAATAGATCAATGTCAGTTTATTAACGTTCACGTCGATATTTAAGTATTTCAGAAGAACCGCAAGTCACTTGTAAATGACCTACTATGCTCAGTTATGCAATGAGCAACAGCTATGACAGAGAACCCAAGTGGCTCATTTTTCTGTGGTTTGATCTGTAGCCTTGTTTTCCGAGTACCTTGAGGGCAGGATCTGGGTGTGACTCATCTCTAGCTGCTCCTTGGTGTCTGGCACAGTGCCTTGCGCACTGCAGTGGCAGCGTAAATAGTTTTGGAATGAATGAAAAGAAGTCTCCCTGAAAGCCAGATGTAGAGGTACAGGCTTTTAATCCCAGCACTCAGGAGGCAGAGGCAGGCGGATCTCTGTTGAGTACATGGGCCAGCCTGGTCAACAGAGGGAGTTCCTGGTCATTCAGAGTTACATAAGGAGAAGAAAAAGAGAAGAGCCTCCTTTGAACAGGAAGGAGTGGATTCATCTTGGAGGTACAGGCAGGGCCTCTGACAACCATCAAATGGTTGGGAACCATTTGTACAGTACCATGTACTTGGCAACGCTTCAATGCATACAGTGTCTCCTGGCCTAATGTCAGTAAGCTCATCTTACACCTGAGGAAATTCACCTTTACGTCCCAGATGGTCTGCTTTCCCCATTTGTGGAATTAGAAAACAAGAATACAAACGTACATGCGAACATGTCAAAATTCACATAGGTGTTTTGAGTTTAACCCATCCTCACTTACTGAACTCATTATTGCCAGGGCTGTGTGTTTCAGGAGAGGCAGTTAGACAGCATATCTAAACGCTCTGTCTCTGCCAGCTCAAATTCATATAGAACTCAGGGTAGCTGACGGAGTTGACATGGCAGAATACACTGTTTCAAGCACAAAATTCCTTGCTTGGCTTTGCAAATATCTTTAACCACAAGGAACAACTTAGAGAGATAACAAAACACCAACTTGAACTTGTAGACCAAAGAGCTGGAGGCTCTGGAAGCCAAAATCAGGGATTTTTGATCAGAAATGTGTAGGTCTTCCTTGTGATGTTAGCCTTACGGCAGTAAGGTGAGATTCTCCATAATATTCCTTATTTTGACATGTTTTAAATTATTCTATAGGTGACTTAAAAACAATTGCTCTCCAGAACTGAGTATGGCTACCCCAACCCTATGTCTACGAAAGTACTGGATATTGGAGGAGCAGGCAGCAGAGTGGACAGGGGCCACTGGCTTCTCCCCTCCTCCTGAGAACCAAAGCCAAAAGCGTTCCTCACCAGCACGCCTTCTCTGGTCCCCTCGCTCTCTATTTTTAGAGCCTTCTGTCCGACATCCTCTGCCCCACTGCTGTGACCTTCCGTGACATACTTCTCCTGGTGGCTATTTTGAGATCATATTCCTTTCCCAAAGTATTACCGCAGCTAGAATCAACGTATGAGGTATCAGCACAAGTCCTTACTTGACAAAGTACCCAAAGTACATGTTCCCACAGGAGGGTGAGCGAACTGGGGCATGAAGGGTTGGCATATCCATATGCTTAGTCATCAAAGCATTCTAAAGCGATTGTTCAGTCAATTAGATACCAGGAGACAGCTTCATCTAGCTGCAGAATCTGGACATATGAGGTGATGTGTCCAGAACAGCGAAAGGGGTGTGTGTGTGTGTGTGTGTGTGTGTGTGTGTGCATGTGTGCATATACATGTGTGTATGTGTATATGTGTGTGTATGTGTGTGTGTGTGCATGTGTGTATGTGTATATGTGTGTATGTATGTATGTGTGTACGTGTGTGTGTGTCCGTGTACATGCATGTATGTGTGTGTGTGTTTTATTTAGGGCATATAGAAAGAAGAGGAGTAACCATAAGGAAGATAATAAAATTTATTATTTGGGGTTCATTTTTCATACCTTACTTCTCCCTGAGTCTATAAACCACACATAATAATATCCAGTTTCTACAGTGAAAGGAAAGGTCAAAGAGACTGAGCATGCTTTGACTGCCCAGTGGTCCTTAGAAAAGTATTTATGCATAGAATTATTAGAAGTAGAATAAAAACTTCCTTGTTAGAAATAAGAGAAGTATTTAGATTCAAGGGACAAACTTTTCTTCAATGAAGAGACTGGATTTGCCTTTCGTGTTTGTGACTATATTTCCTGTGTCAAACACAGTGTTAGCCAGACGGCTACATTAGAAATATTTGACATAACAATCCCAATCTTTATTGAGAATTTGGCGTTACATTTGTGTAACAACTACTATCCTATAAGTTCTGTATAGATTATATCATTGAATACTGGCAATCACACCATAAAATATGACCTTGTGCCCTCTTTGAGAAGACGATTAAAATGCAGAGAAGTTAGATATTTCCTTGGCCAAGATCAAACAGGTGCCTAGAGTTCACAACAAAGATTTTTGAAGTTATACTAAATGTTGTATGTTATGTTATACAACATAACGGGGGGCCAGCAAGATGGATGGGTGAGTGCAAAGCACTTTGTGTGCAAGCTTGATGACCTGAGAGCAGTCCCAGCCCCCTGCACAGGTGGAAGGAGAAAGCCAACTCCATGAAGCTGACGATTGACCTCTGTATACGCCCTGGGGCACGTGCTTTCCCACACGCAACAATTATAAAGTCTAAAAATTAAAAATAACATAAAATTATACTGGAAGAAGAAGTCATATGAAAAAAGTAAGATTTTGATTCACATAGAATGTTTGCCTTACTTTTATTCAATTAATTGGTTTGAGAGCTATCCCCCAAGTCATTGATCTCGAAAAATTTAATCTTGTTACTACATAATGCCTCCTAATAGATATACTAGAATTTAATAAGCTCAGTGCTACGAAGCAGACAATCTTCTAATTGTTGTTGACATTTTGTGCTAAAACGCTATGATCTGGAGAGGGGTTTCGTATCATATACCCACATTAATAAAATGATTGCTACTCATTGTTCAGTAATGGAAGACACCAGAAAAGTATTTATGTTCAAACCAATTTTCTCAGTAAAGTCATTCTAAATGTCCATTTTAGATTGCATGACTCCTGCAGTCTTAGTGCAGACCTTAGTGACACCTGACGTCATTTAGCAGACCGGCGGTAGAGTCACGTCTCAGTAGCAGCACCAAACTATTTCTTGAATGAATTCTCCTGGAACTGTGCAAGAAAACCCTTTGAAACATTGGGCTTGAGTTGGTCAAGCTGATCTGCATGTTAGCTAACACTTGGCAAAATAAAGCTCAGAACTATAAAAATACAAGCACCAACAAAAAACAACAACCAAAACCGGAACCCCAGTGAAAAGACATGCATAGTTTCCAGTTTCCAATATCAAACACTAAACATGCCAAGAGGACGTTGTGACCTGGAATAAGGAACAGAGTCAACAGATAGGAAGGGACCTAGAAATAACTGGGATAACGATAGTAAAAGCTGACACCAAAGCAGGTATTACCTCTAGGTACCTCTTATATAAGAACAATACAAAGGTATCAAAAATCGTAAAATGAAGAAAATCAACTACGGCCTTTAAGGATGAAGACCGCAGTGTCTGAGCTAAGAGTTTCATTGGATTAATTTAATAACAAATGAGAATTCTGCAGAAAAGTTATCACCGACTTCTAGAATATAGAATATCAGGTATACTGTATACAAGTTATCAGATACATATTATACAAAGATAAAAGTATTTTTATGTCACCAAGACTTTTTGATTTATAGAACAAGCAGGAAACATATATGAAACCAAATTCCTATGAAGAAGTATAGTAATAGAAAATCACTCGAGGAAAAATACAGTGAAATTTTTCCAAAATTGTTCATTTATAGACCTACACATGCAAGAATCTTAATGAATCTCAACAATATAAAAATAAATTGAGGTTAAAATGCATGGTTGTTCAGTTGCTGAAACACAGGGATAAAATATCAAAAGAAACCAGAGGAAAAGACATATAACTGATGGTAGGAGAAATGGTTTCTTCCAGACAGTTTCTGACTTCTGTCAGAAACATGCAAGCCGAGGACATGGGAAATCTTTGAGGCATTGGACGGAGGAGAAAGAGATCAACCTGGAGGTCTACTCCCAGTACCAATACCCTTCAAAAATTAAGACACAATGACATTAAAGTCAGAACATCACTGGCATCCTAAACTATAAGAAACGTTCTAGAAAGTTCTTCCATGTGGAAATTTGGGTTCACACAAGGGACATCATAAACGTGTGTGGAAATTGGAAATACTTTCTTATTGTTTTAAATTTTTCTTTAAAAAATAATGCACTAAAATAAAATAATTTCAAAACAAAAATAATTGCAACAAATTGCGACCCTGATGCCACATAGAGAACTCAAATACACGATACGACACCACAAAGGGTTGGTGGGGATAAAATATTGTTGCGAATTTCCTAAGATTTATATAAAGCTGTACGATAGCATTTGAAGAAAAGACTATGATAAGTTTAAAAATGCAAAGTGTAAATCCTGACAGGATCTGTTATTTTGAAGTGAACAGAGCTAAAACGACTCTCACAATGGAATCATACTGGAAATAATGGGTTGAATAATCTTGGAGTAACTGAGAACCCGTCTGACTTACTGGCTATTGTTTATAAAAAAAATTTGCCAGTCAACTATCAAAAAGCATGTGCTCTCCAAGGAGTATCTTTGATTTACCTCTAAATAATGTTAGCTTATAAACTTTGTTATTTTTCCTGTAAATTCTTTATCTTTGATAGAAAACAAATTTTGAATTAAAAAAAACTGATTTCATCAAATAGATATTCTTTGCATAATAGAATCTTTATTAAGAGATCCTGTATTGCTAAGAGTTATTTTACTTCCTCTAACATAGAATTGTAACAAATAAATAATGCCCTTGCTTTTTGGTGAAGTGTAGTACCGTGGCTGATGGGTAGTCTGGTGCCTGATCCTGGTATCAGCTTCACCTGACTTAAGCATGTTGCTTAATGTCTCCAGAGTCCTGTGATGTGAAGATATTAGTGTCCACCTTCTAGAGCTGGAATCAAAGGAGTCGATACAATTAAAGTGCTTAGAAAGGGGCCAGGAAGAAGGATAAGCAGGTAAAGCCATCTGCTGCTCAGCCTGGTGACCTAAGTCAACTCCAGGGACCCACAGTGTGGGATAACTGATCCACAGACTGTCCTTTGACCTCCAAGTGTGTGCCCCTACATGAATGTGCACAGGCGCATGCACACTTACACACAATAGATAAGTAAGAATGTAATAAATCTAAACCCAAGAAGTACATAGAAAGTACCAGAAAGAGTAAATATATAAGACGTTTGATTGTGGTTATTCATGGAAATTCATTTAATGTGGAAAGAGATTTGATCTTCAAAGAAATGACAAATGTAGAAAATGTTGCAAGAAAATGACTTGAGAACTAGGGAGACTGTTTGGCTCTGTCCTGTAGGCAGCTATGTGATACTTGCCTTCCTGGGGGCTCCTTCCCCATTTCCGGCTTCGCACTTTTGCACGTACTTACTGAGAATCCAATGATCACATTGTGTTAAATATCAGGATTTTTGTTCTTTTTAGGTTGTTGATGGGAAGGTCACATTCAAAATTAAAGTCACATTTACAATTAAAACTGAATCCAGATTTTAAATAATTCAGCATATTAAATATAATGAGAGCGACCTCAGAATTGCCTCCCAGTATGGAAAGCCATAGTCATAATCAAACATGCATTGCTAGCATAAGGAGAGCCACCTTAGACAGCAGACTTTCAGGAACTCTTTTCTAATTTTGATATTGGGATTGATGGCATTAGCTCATGGAACTACATTTATTAGGAGAACAAGTAAGCAATTCTCTTTGTAGCTTTTCCTTAAAAATGAGATATAAATGGAGCCAAGGGTAAACCTGCCTCTCTGACAGAGCCACTTCCAACTCCTCCACACATGGAAGTTGTACTTGGCTTCCCTTTTTATCCACAAGCGAAAAGCCTGTGTGAAATAGCATTGCAAGCCTGGTGTGAGGAAGCACACCTGTAGTTCCAGCACTTGGAGGGACACATCAGGAGGGGTGTCATGAATTCAAGGCCAGCATGGGCTGCATAGCAGAATGTGTCTTAATGAGAATTAAGAAGAAAGAGAGAAAAGAAGGGGGGGAGGAAGGGAGGGAGGGAGAAAAGGAAGGAGAGAGGGAGAGGGAAGGAAGGAAGGAAGGAAGGAAGGAAGGAAGGAAGGAAGGAAGGAAGGAAGGAAGGAAGGAAGGAAAAAAAGAAAGGAAGGAAGGAAGGAAGGAAGGAAACCACAGTAATTACTATATTTTTACTAATTATTATATTTTCCCAATTTAAACTTCTAATTCCAAAAGTTTTCTCTGGTCTAGGGCAAAAAAGAAGATACACACACACACATACACATGTTGACTATTTTTTTTCAAAGTGAGATGTTTCAATGTAATAATCTTGCTATTTTAACAAATCAAATTTAAGACAAGAAATATAGAGAGGCTGGGAACATGACTTAGTTGGTAGAATATTTGGCCAGCTTATAGAAAGCCCTGGGTTCGATCCCCAGCAACACATAAAGGATGTGATGGGTCCTACCTGTATCTCAGTTCTTGGGAGGCAGCAGCAGGAGGAACAGGAGTTCCACTTCATCTTTAGCCACATAGTGAGCTTGAGGCCGGCCTCTCTCCCCCAAAACAGTCATTTTTTAAAAAATTCTACTTATTATTTAAGACAGATTTTCTGTTTTTTGAATTACATTTCTCAAAAGATATATTAAAATCCTAATGTCTAGTGCTCGTAAATGAGATATTATTTTAGAAATAAGATGCTTTGTGGTCTCAATGTGAAATGTCCCTCATTTGCTCGTGTATTTGAACACTTGGTCAACTGGTGATCCCTAACCCTAACCCCACTTGCTAGCTTGTGGTCTGGTATCTGTTCACAGCACCCAGGAAGGCAATAAAGTGTTTGCACATGCTGCTAGGTTAAAATGAGATCATACTCAATTGGGGTAGATTCTAATTCAACGAGAGATGCACTGACAAGAGGGGCTGCACTCGGGTACACAGGCTGAAGGCTGTGTGAAGACAGAGAGTGAAAGCTGCCAATAATCACCGACAGCCATGAGCAACCCTTAGAAGCTGTGAGAGCGATTATCTTGCAGAATCTTTGGAAGTAATATGGCCCCTCGGATCCCCAGATTCCACAACTCTAGCCTATAGAACTGCAAGAGAGCACATTTCTCCTGATGCAAACCTCTCAGTTTGACCTACGGTGCCACAGCAACCCTGGGGAACTCATATTCCAGTTTCAAAACTTGCACTGTCTGCCAACATGCAGACACAATGATCAGACTCCCCTTCCTTACAGGGGAAAGAAACCTGAACCAAAGATGTGAACCAGCTTCTGACAGACGTAAGACACAAACAGCATCAAGATAGTAATTGCACGGCGTAGGGAGACAAGAGCTAGAATTACCCCAGCTCACTGCATAAGAAGCGTATTCAGTCTGCTGGGCAGACAAAGGGAGCCAACCCCATCAGCCTACCAGCCTTCCTGCGTGCATGAAACCCAGCTGGGAACGTGGGAAAGGAAGATGTGGGATATCACGGGAGTGCTGACGGTGAGGTGCTGCACCGAGACAGGGCTCCCTAAGTCTGAAGAAGCCATTTCTCCTGTTTCCAGTGAATACTGACGAGGCAGTTATTCAGGGTCAGAGACTGCCCAGGGCTGAGAAAGGAACAGAGGGAACAATATTTAGAACAAATGCAGACCAGTGGGTATTTTGTGTGCCCAGGATTCAGAGGAGAAATCATAAATTCTAAAACATTGGGAAGGATATTTAGAAGGGTTTTGCCTTAATAGCAAGGACAAATTAGCCCTGGTCTAGCCTGGTCTAAATACTATTCTGTTCTTAAAAGACGTGAAAGGGATTAAACTATTTCTAGATAAACGTGCCACACAAATCAATCCAGGAATATTTTTTAGGAATGTAAACAAGTGTAGCATCCAATAAGATTTACTGTGTCTGACATCCACTAAAAAATGATCAGATATACAAGGCTGGAGAGATATCTCAGTGATTAAGAGCACTTGCATCTCTTACAGAGAATCTTAGTTCGATTCCCAGAATGTGGAATCCAAAACCTTCTGTGATTTCAGTTCCAGGGGATCTGATGACCTCTTCCAGACTCCAGGGGCACCAGGCACAGACATGGTATACATACGTACATGTAGACAAACACTTGTACACGCAAAATAAAATAAGTAATCTTAAAAAAAAAAAAAAAAAAACTGACCGGTGAGGCAGGTTGGAAGAGAATGGCTCCCACAGGTCCATATATTTGAAAGCTTGGTCCACAGGTGGTGAAACTGTTTGGAAAGGATTGGGAGATGTGGCCTTGTTAGAAGAGGTGTGGCCTGAAGGAGGAGTGGCCTTGTTGGAGCAGGTGTGACAGTGGGGGGGGTTGGGAGGCTTTGAGATGCCAAGAGTCCACTTCATTCCCAATTAGCTCTCTCTCTCTTTCTGCCTTGAATTTTCAGGTGAGATATAAGCTCTCAGCTACTACTCCAGGGCCATGCCTGGCTGCCTGTTGCCATGCTTCCTGCCAAGATGATCACAGACTCTTCTACCTTCTGGAACCATAAACCTCAAATTAAGTTTCTTTTATAAGTTGTTTGGCCCTGGTGTCTCTTCACAGCAATAGAAAAGCAACTAAGATAATCAGATATACAAATAAGAAAATGCAATCTAAAATGAGAAAAACTAATAGAAACAGGTCCATAAATTATGCACATGATAGAATTAGAAGTAAGCACATACAAAGATAGTATCCCTATGTTCTACCTACATAGATAGATCTCTCTGTTTAGATGTCTATATGTTCACCACAGTCATGGAAATAAAGCATGTTAAAGATAGCAACGCAAAAGGTATTTTAAAAGATCTGACTCAAGCTTCCGTGGCTAAAGGGATGTGTAAGTGTCTCATGAAGATAATTTTAGCACTTGAGAGGCTAAGTCAGAAGAATCAGAAATGTGAAGCTAGCCTGTACTATAAAAAAAAAGAAAAGAAAGAACTAGGGAAGAAAATCATGTAAGCTTGAAGCTACAGTGTCTGAGAACAGTGGACTAGCAGAGATGAAAAGCAGGCTACACACCTGTGATTGACAAGTACTGATGAGGGCCCTGGGGGTGGCTCGGTGGGTCACACAAGCATGGGGACACAGTACGAATAACAAGTATTGACGACTCCAATCCCCAGAACTCCAGTAATGCCTGACAGCAGCCCTATAACCTATAACCCCACCGCGCCTGGAAGCTCGCAAGCCAGCTAGCTTGGAACACTCAGCAGAGAACAACAACAAAGAAGAGAGACCCTGCCTCAAGCAAGGTAGAGATGGAGCACCAGCACCCAGGGCTGCCCCTTGTCCTTCAAATGCCCCTGTGAGAGCACACGCCTGCATTCACACATACGAATATGCATATACGCCATTCTCTCTCGAACATATCCACAAACACAAGTTTTAAAGTACTGATGAACATGAAGCCATGGCATTAAAACTGTCCAGAAGAAAAGTGAGATGGCTCAGTGGTTAAAGAGCACGTGCAGCCAAGCCTGGCGACCTGAGTTGGATTTCTGGTACCCACGTGGTTGGAAGGAGAGATCTGACTGCTTAAAGTTGTCCTTTCCCTGGCAGGCAGGCAGGTGTGAGCACAGACGCATACACACACATCCGCACACATTAGAGTGTGTACATGTACACAAAGTAAAGTTTTAAATGTAATAATAAAAAGTACATAAACTAAAAGTGAAATAGACGTCCTACCATACACTTGTGAAAACTTCGAGTAACTTAATATATACATATTACTAGAGTCTGGAAAATTCTACAGGGATATGTGAGACCAAAAAAAAAATATTTAAAGAAATAATGGCTGAAATTTTTCCCATATGTGAGGGAAAATCTAAAATCCTAAGTGCGAGAAACATGAGGAAGACTATGCCACACTCGAGTTGCCTATAAATGGTTCGAACATTCTTGAAAGCCACAGAAAGAATACAGTGTAGAGCGAGGAACCGACTCTCAAGCAGCTGCTTTTGGAACAATGAATGGCGTTGTTTCAGAAACACCAGTCAGGAGCAGGGTGGTGACGTCTTTAAATAGTGAGAAAAAAAAAAAGACCCTGCCGGTCCAGAATCCAGAATCCAGAAAGCTATCATTCAGAACTAAAGGAGAAATCCACAAATGGGTGAGATGACCTGTACGAGCCGGCTAAGGTCAATAGTCTAATTAACATTATACTCATCAATTTCTTGGCTCTCCTGTGACCTTAGATGCTACCATCGGAGGGAGCAGGCCAAGGGCTCATGACTGGCAGTACTGTATTATTTTGTAAGTTCTAAAACTCCATAGAATATCAAAATTAGAGGTTTAAAAAAATTAAACAAAGCTTTTGCAGATGCTTGAGAATGGAAAGAATCCATCCCCAGTATACCTGGACAAGAGATTAAACGAAGAGATTCATGAAGAAGAAAAAATAAAGGAAAAACTAAATAATAATAATAATAATAATAATAATAATAAAATAATAAAATAATAATCAAGCCTAAAGGAATGAAGGGTACACCAGAGCTGGCACGTTTGTGAATAAATATACAACTTTTATTTTAGATATCCGTCAAAAAAAGTTGACGGTGTAAGGCTGAGATATTAATAATGTGTCATACAGTATGATGCTATCTATAGAGAGATAAAACCACGCGGGGACGTGGATAGGGAGGCGTGGTGTTTGGGGGTTTGCATGCTGTATACAAAATAGTGCAATACTGTCTGATGGAGGATCAATTTAAACTTATTCTATAAATTCTAAACCACTGAAATAAAACATCAGCCTCAAAAAGTCCAACCCAAGAAAGAAAGAAAAAGTGAGAGGAGAGAAAAGGATCAAAGAAATGAATGAAAGAAGACAAGGATTGTAGATGGATTTAAATTGTACCTAGAGCCACACGCAGTGTGCACAGTCTGAGCAAGTCCGTGAACAACCTGAAGCTGCCACTTGGACTTAAAACGCAGACTTCGGTGACAACAGCAACAACCCTCTCTTTAAGTATATAGTTACAAAGGAGTGGGAAACAAAAAATAAGAAAAATATCATGTAAGCAAAAATTATCACTAGAGATAAGCAATGTGTTTAGATGTGTGAGGCTAATTTTCTAGAGGAAGAGACCCCCCAATGTACATTATGCGTGTATGTATGCATGCATGTGCATGCATGTGTGTATGGTATGCACATATATGGAGAGGTTTTTTTCTTTTTCTACAAGGGATTAGCTTATGTTTGTTTGAGGCTGAGGAGGTCTATGGTGGCAAACTAGATACCCATTACAGCTGATGACCAAGTGTCCAGTCCAAAGGCTCAAGATTCTGAAAGGACCAAATACATAGCTCAAGTCTGAAAACCTGTGGGGGGGGGAGGAAAACACCAAAACAAAACTAAAACAAAAACAAAAAAACAAGCACCGCTTCAAAGGCACTCAGGAGGACAAAGGAAATTTTCTTCAAAAGACTGCATGAGACCCACCTGCATCAGAGAGAACAATATGCGTTAATCAGCCCTCGGATTCAAATGAGAGCTCATCCGACACCACCTCCAGACACGCCCAGAATGATGTCTGACTGCGTGTTTGGCGCCTCTGCTGCAGTCAGGTTGCTTCACGAAGCCAAGCAGCACAAAGAGTCAGTTCATAATTAAAGCCACTGTATCCAAGCATGCAGCGGCCCTTCATCAGCCTAAAGAGTGGGGTAGAGCACAGTGCTTTGGGTCTTGCCTGTCCTTGATACTCTGAGTGGGGTTCACGGCTGCCAGCCTAGGCAACAGCAAGGCTCTGTCTATTTAAAGGAAATAAATACCCCAAGTATGGCTGTACGTGACTGTAATCCCAGCGTTCTGGAAGTGGAGGCAGGGAGGCAGATAGCTCAAGGCTATCCCCTGCTACAAAGCTTGTTTGAGGCTATCTTGGGCTACATGAGACCCTATCTCAAATGAATGAATGAATGAATAAATAAATAAATAAATAAATAAATAAATAAAATTTGATATTATTATATTAATGATTAAAATGGGACTTAAATCAAAAGAGTATTGTCATTAACTAAAAATAGTCAAAAAAAGAAGACATACTAAAAATAGTAACGTTTTATTCTGCCTTTTTTTTTTTCTGAGACAGGGTTTCTCTGTTGTAACCCTGGCTGTCCTGGAACTCACTCTGTAGACCAGGCTGGCCTCGAACTCACAGAGACCCACTTGCGTCTGCCTCCTGAGTGCTGGAATTAAAACTGTGTGTCACCATCACTCAGCAGTAAATTTTTAAAATGTACTATGCCACTAGGTAGATATAAATCAATGTTTAAGCACTTGTGACACCTATGTCAGAAGTTAGAAGGACATCAAGCCGGGGCTGGAGGCTGGGCTCGGTGGCCAAGTGCTTATTCAGAATGCACTAGGCTCTTAGTTTCATCCTTAGCACCAGAAACAAAAAAGAAATCAAGCAAAACTGATCAAAAATGGAAATTAAACAAATCCACAATTTTAGATGGAAGCCTCAAATGCTGCTCTTCAGTTTCCGGGAGAATGGGTAGACAGAAGTTGGGGGAGGACAAAGAGCAACATGATTGGTTAGAGCACTGGACCCCAAAGAGCATCAGCAGCAGCATACTTTTCAAAGAGACCATTTTCTCAGCCATTCAATGAGACTCAAAAATTATCTTGCATTTTTGATCATGTCTCAGAACCCAAACAAAACCCAACAGGAATAAAAGGGACTTATGTCAGTGACCTCAACTTCCACATTAAGACATTTTTTTAAAAAAAAAAGAAATAAGTCAGACCCAAAGTAAACAGAAAAAGAAAGCAATCCAGATGTCGGATCAAGAAAAATGATGGAACATCTCTAAATGCCATCAAATGACAGGTTGTCCCTCACTGTCCACTTCTGTTGAGATAAGGCTTCTAATTTCCAGTCTTGTCTTCCTTCAGCAGAAACTTAAGGTTCTATTATATACCATTTCTGGTAAAGGCAAGAGTATAACTCACAAAGCAACCAGCTGTAGGCAGGGTACCAGAAGATAGAATCTCCCCAGAAAAGTTATAAACATTAAGAAGCTGGGTTGTTTACCAAGGAAAGTGGAGGAACCACTGATAAAAATATCCCGCTAGAAATCCGCATCTCATTTGCTGCTATGCTATAAGCAGTTGATTGATCATGAAGTTCACTCTGGCAAGCTTCACAGAGGAAATCAAGTTCAAGAGCAGCACACCAAGCATGAGGAGAAGTCCCCATCCCTGAGCCCCGAGACCAAGCCCCCTGAGCATGTGGTCACGTTCAGCCGTAAGCCGCTCACACATTCTGTATGTTTGTGAAGTCCTCACTGTCTTACAGATGTTCGGTATGCACACGAGCTCTCACTCCTCTCTATTGAACCTTCCTCAAGGCCCGAGCCCACATCTTAGTCATCAACGGCTCCCCAAGTCCCAGCATGTCAAGGCACAGACATGTCACTTTTAAAAGCTCTTTAACATGCTTGCGTGCATGACGGGGACCCTCTGGAAATACAAACATTCACAGATAACACATGTGGAAGAGCCTGGAGATTAACCCCGAAACAAAACAAGACTTCAGACCAGAGCTTTGAAACCATGAGACAGAGGCTTGCTATCTGTTTTCTGCGATTAGATTGTTAAAGCATTTATTTTAAGCATACTTGTCTGCAGCCTCTGGTGAGAGTTTGGGTGGGTCTGGGTTTTATCTTTGCCCACAGCGTTCTGGGAGAAAGCAGACTGCCGGTGACTCACAACTCGGCACACTTCTTAGTTCCTATGAGCGACACCAAACTGTGTTCCAACAGAGAGGCGTTTACTAAGGAGCAAGACTTGGCTGTCCCTGGCCAGCGGAAGTAGGTCACGTTCTAAGGCTTCCAGCGTGGTACTAAATTAACCGCATTCACGGTCCAGGCCGTTAATGACTAACAACTAAAGACAAGATTCTAAGTACAGATTGTCTCCATTCTCACTCCAGGCCCTTTCAGAAGTCTTCCCTGGGCCTTTTCCCACCTCTGTATTTCCCGTCTCTCTGGCTACAGTTTTCAAGGTCACAGGCATTAAGACAGTGTCAATAGGATGGCCCTACTGTGAGAGTTAGTCCTCTCTGTCTTCCTTACCCAGGGACTCAAGGACGTCTCTAGTCCGGACAGGAAAGCTATGATCTAGAACATGTAGAAAGCTCAGAGAAAAGAACACAGAAGGAATTGGTAACAAGAAATGACAGGAAGCCCCCTGAGTGCTGTCACTGTCGCCGACCTCAGCCTCTCTTGCCTTCCACAACCCCTCCCCTTACACCATCACCCCACACTCTGTTCTCAGGCTGACTTTCCATCACTGGCCATGCCTCTCTCCTCCAAAGACTCTATGGGGGCTTCAGGCTGGCTCTTGGTTCCCAGGTCAATATTAATTCGTTGGTAGGGCATGTCTCAGTTCCAAAGAGCAAAGAGCAGCCCTTAACACAGTTTCATTCCACCATCTTTGCAATCTTTGTGTCCTCAGATCCTAGTACAGCAAAACTATCTTGTAAAGGTTCTTTTAAAAGGCACTAGGGGCCATGGGTGGAGGTGGCACACATCTTTAATCCCAACACTCCACCCAGGAGGCAGAAGCAGGTGGATCTCTATGAGTTTGAGGCCAGTCTGGGTTTACAGAGTGAGTTCCAGGACAGCCAGACTTAGAAAAAGAAAAAGAAAAAAAAAAAAAGCAATAGGGTAACTTTTAAAAATATAAGGGTTCATAGATAACATCCACAAAAGAACTCACAGACTTAGTGGAAAACAAGACTTCAAATCCAAGCTGAAAGAACAGAGGCTTAGAATACACTGAGGTCCTGAGAGATTTGGTGGTTAACACAGCCAGAGCTACCTGCTGGCTCTCCCTCCCCCATCTCTTACACACATACACCCACACACCCCAATGTATTTGTCCCATGCCCTCTTAACATAACCACCTAGCAAACCTTCTAGAAGTGGACTTCCAGGTTATACCATAATGCTCTACGACAGCCTTGGGTTGCCACGGCACCCCCCAAAATCTCTTAAACACAAAATCCCCAAATCATATTTCTTTCATTATTTCTAATGGAGCTTGTCGTTTGTCCCTGGTAAACAGCTCACGCACATCTAAATCATCCTTCCTCCATGATGCCTGGCAAAAAAGCAGACTTGGTATCCCATGCTGTTCTCTGATTATAACGATGGTGCTGATGCTGTCAACAGGATCCTAATGATGCCATTCACTTCAACTTGCATCTCCTTTCAGATGCTAAAGAGTCGCCTCTGGCTCAAAGACCAGCGGGTCTGAAAGTGCCAAGGGAAGCTTAAAGGGTTGGCTCCAAAACGACACAACACAGTGCTGGCAAGAATTTTTAAAATATGAGGACTGGGGATGTCTCTCAGTTGTTAGCGTACATGCCTGGCATGCTCAAAGCCCCTGGGTCCCATCCCCAGACTCTGAGTCTGCTGGAGACCAGGTCAGGGTCAGCCTTGGCTGCATAGTGAATGCAAGACCTGTCTGGGCTATGAGACCCTGCCTCACGAAAATAATAATAATAATAACAACAATAATAATAATAATAATAATAACAACAAACGCAAATTTAAAATAAGAAAAAGAGAAAATAATTGCAAAGAAACTCAGAGTCAGGATGATTTCTAGGGGTGTAGAAAGGACACAGCCTGAGTTAGAATCCCTGAGGGTCACATTTTGATCGTCTGATTAACATCTCTGAAACTCTAATTTTTGTTTCTTTCTTAAGACTTATCTATTTTTATGAATATGGCTGTCCAGCTTGCATGTATGTCTGTGTACCACGTATGTGCCTGGTAACCGTTGGGCCATCTCTCCAGCCCCTGAAACTCCATATAGAAAGATGGAGCTTTGAAAGATGTTAGAAAAGTTCATCCCAAAGAGTCCTTTGAAATTTTTTAAAATTATTATTAGCAGTGTGTGTATGAGATATATGTGTGTATGTGTGTGATGTATGGTGTGCATGCATGTCCGATGTATGTGTGATGTATGTGTATATGTGTGCATGCATTATATATGCATGTGTGTGGTATATGTATGTGTGTATGCTGTATGTATGTGTGTATGTGTATGTATTGTGTTGTGTGTTGTATGTGTGTATGTGTGTATGTGTGTGTATGTGTGTATGTGTGTATGTGTGTATGATGTGTGTATGTGTGTATGATGTGTGTATGATGTGTGTATGTGTGTGATGATGTGTGTATGTGTGTATGATGTGTGTATGTGTGTATGATGTGTGTATGTGTATGTATATGTGTATATGTGTGTATGATGTGTGTATGTGTGTATGATGTATGTATGTGTGTATATGTGTGTATGTGTGCTTGTACCACACCCTGAGTTGTGTGGAGACCCGTAGAAAACTTCAGGAGTCAATTGTTTCTCTTCACTGTGGGTTCCTCAGGCACCAGACTCACCCTCAGGCTTCTGGGACGTGTGCTTTCACCCACTGAGTTGCCTTGCTGCCTGGGAGAATTTCTTGAACGTTGGCCTGTGGTAGCTGCCCAATAAATGTCACTCTTTTTCCTCCTCAGAAATTAGGGGCTACAGTAACCAGAACCTCCAGCAGTATACAAAAGCATAGTTTCTCTGTAATCAACACTCTCTGGACGAACAACCTACCCCCTGCAGCCAGGATTCTCTCCTCCAGATGCCTGCTGGCCTCTGTGAAAATGCACATGTGTTCTGCAGTCATCAGCTTCAAATGGAACACACGTGTGGGGGGAGGACTTTGCCAGACTCTTCTCATTTATCAAAATACACACACAAACAAGGCACTTTCGTTTGTAAAGGGTGGCTTCAGGAGTAGACCTCATCCATCTGTGCTCCCACAGCAGCCTGGCCACACTCCTCCTGAAGCGTGGACTCACACCATGGTGCTGCTTTCATTTGTCTATCTATCATCTATCTATCTATCTATCTATCTATCTATCTATCTATCTACCTACCTACCTACCTACCTACCTCTCATCTCTCATCTATCTCTCTATCATGCATATGTGTCTGTGAGTATGTGTGTATCTGAGTGGGGACAGTCATGTCGCAAAGGTCAGTGAACAACTTTCAGGTCTCACTTTCTAGCTCCATCAGGCAGAATCGCTGGTCTCTGGCTGTTTCTGCTATGCTTTGGCCTTCAAGCTTCCGGTCAATCCTCCAGTGTCTGCCTCCCATCTCAAGGTGGGGGTGCTGGGGTTACAGACATGAACC